>MU226361.1:3665991-3699199 GCA_018584345.1 Thuja plicata | reverse complement strand
CAGTCTTTCAAGTAATATGTGTGTATCTTTGAGGCGTTCTATAAAATAGTTCGCATGCCTTGCCTATAATTTGACATTTTGCATACATCCTGCACTTTCTCATCCTGATAATGGATTACAGAGTGATCTAAAATGATGATGCTAAAAAACACACACAATCAAATCCAAAATGAACTTGCATTACAAATGGATTGTAATGCAAGTTCGTTTTGGATTTGATTGTGTGTGTGTTTTTAGCATCATCATTTTAGATCACTCTGTAATCCATCATCAGGATGAGAAAGTGCAGGATGTATGCAAAATGTCAAATTATAGGCAAGGCATGCGAACTGTTTTATAGAACGCCTAAAAAAAATTTTGACCAATCATTGGTCGAAATTTTCCACCAATGATTGGTCAAAATTTCCACCAATGATTGGTCGAATATTTCAACCAATTATTGGTCAAAAATTTCCACCAATGATTGGTCAAAAATTTCAATGAAACCCCAGCAAAAATAGCACAAACAACATGCACAATGTCTGACCAATAGCTCGTGGAACTTTCGACCAACTATTGGTCAAAATTTTGACCCACAGGAAGATGGTCGAAATTCCGACACCAAAAATTTCGACCAATTTGTTGGTCCAAATTTTGACCAACTTGAGTCAAAATTTCAACCAATATTGGTCGAAAATTGGGGTCAAATGTACTAGTGATTAGACTTAACTCAATGCTTTATAGAAAGGTCTAACTTAAGGTAACCCCACATAACGTACTTTTGAACAAGCTCTTTTTACATTGAACTTTGTACTTCACTCCCAATCATACCACAAATTTTCCTTCTCACCACTTGGTAATCCACTATCCCACTCATCATGAGATCAATCTTCTCTTCAAGGCATACTAGCCCTTGATTCTTCACCCAACTCCAACTACCCAATCTAATGGCTTCTAGGGTCTTCAACCTTCCCTATCCAACTTACATCCACTCTCCACACACTCTTCCTTGTTATTCATTCAAGGTCTCTGATTGGTTCCACTCACCTAGGGTGTTGGCTATGGAGGGGAAAAAATGCACCCGTCCGAAAATACAAAGTAGAAAACACAGTGTTGCAAGCTGTTAAAAAATACATAACATTATTTACTAAGAAGCACTATATGTTTTCTAATAGTGTTGTGTATTTTTACACCTTGTAGCACTATGTTTTCTAATAATGTTAGTTAGTGCACTATGTTTGAACGCGTGCATTTTGGCCCCTCCATAGCCAATGCCATCACCTAGACCCACAACTAAATGCAATGCATCCTCACTTAAATTTCATGCTTCAACTCTATTCCACTTTCCTATGACTGTCCACATACATAACCCTACTAGAATCTTCAATTGAGAATTTCACTCACTCTTTGGATTCCCCTACATCCAAGCACCTATGAGAACCCTTACTCCTCTATTAAAGAGACTATACCCCTTGAACCTCCTTATTCCTCAAAACAATTTCCAATCTATTGTCCTAAAGGATAATGACCCTGTAACTTATGACTCCACACTTGGGACAGTCATCTAAACCATTCCCCTCAAGCCTTGTGTCCTTTTTCTCTCATCAACAAGACACCCTATCATCCTTCTAGACCCTATCCATACACTTTCTCATCCACTACATCCATTAATAATTCTCTCACTAGACACAATTAATAATTTTGAAACCAACTACATTTGCAAGACCATTCAAATTACTAAAGGAATCCAATGTAAATAATAATTTTTCATCAGTACAAATTGAAGTAATGGAGTAATCAATAACCAAACCCTTACAAATGAGGGTTTTGAAACAACTTTAAAATAATTTGAACAATCTTTTACCATTGATCACAGTAGGACTTCTAACAATGTTCCAAATGAACCTAATCCATTATATATTTTTATTATTTGTAACAGGATTTGGATTTCACTAAACTACCTATTTTTATTTAACAATTTTGGCCATAATTAATGTATTTAGCTTCAACTGTTTTAAGTAATAATCTTGTTTCTTTGAGTCCTTGTCGATAGGAATTAATAGAGAGGGACCAAGAAGGACAGTTGGATAAAACTTTTCTTTCAGAGGTCAATGCGCAACTAGGAGGAGTTCATTAATGTAATCATTTTTGAAGTTCATAAAATTTCTTTTTTGAATATTATTGCACAGTTTTATGGTTACCTTTTAATGCATTTCAAAAATATTTTTTTATCATAAAATATTGAAGAACAGGTTGCATTGTCAGATAATCTACCATTAAAAGTTGATTTTTTATAAATATTAATAGGAAATGACATTGTTTATATTCTAGAATTTGATGACTGATTTTTACATTTGACTTATTTGAATCATGGAGTGAGATCCGAATAATTGATTTAAATAAATTCTTTCTTTCACAATTCCCCTCTATACTCCCAACCCACAATGTGCTCATTTGAAAGGTATGGATTTAAATTGATATTGCATGGAAGGATATTTCTATCTCAAAAAGATTGTACAATTACAACTATTATGATTTTACTTATAAATTTGCAAGGCCTTTTGGCTTTATATATTCCTTTACAAAGCTCAATTTGTTTAATTTATTAGGTATTTGCATCAATGCTTTAGATCTCATTCCATGATCCATCATCAAAAAATAAAAAATAGATCATGGAGTGTGATATGAAGTGTTGATTTAAATAAATATATTTCTTTTGCAGTTTCCTTGTATGCTTCCATCCCACAATATGCTTATTCAAAATGTATGGAAATTGATTTTTTATTGAAGGATATGTGTGGCAAGTAAGAAAGAAATTTGTTTAGTGAGCATTGAATGATCAGAGTGAGTCAGTGTGATTTGAAAGTACATATAGCCATCACAAAACAATCTTAAGATTGAATAGAGCCCTAGAAGCTGAAAATTGAATATGAGTCAAGGTAAAACATTGAACTAAGATAATCAAAATATTTCTCATTGAGAAATTAGTATGCAGCAGAACCAAAGATCAACAATGATGTAACTTGTTTCTATATCTTCTTCCATTTGAGGGTTGGATTGAAGTCCAGCTATTAGATAGGCCACGAGTAAAATATTGAAGCTAATATAGGATAATTTGAATCTATACATAAGTATTTTTTAATTTTTAAAGGAATCAATGAAATCCCCTATTAAATAAGGTCTTTTCTGTTAAAAGCATTGTTTTAACATTTGGGGCTTCATGTAGGAAAAGTGTTACCACTTTTGAAGATGAGAATCTATATATACATTTCATATTTATTAAGTCTTTTTTTTTCTTTTTTTTTTTATATACAACTCTATATTGTGTTTTTATAATTCATGAATCTTATGGATATGTGCAGGAGCATGGTATACCAAGCTATGGCCTTAAGTGGCAATGAAAAATAAAAAATTCAGGGTTAGTCAACTTGATGTAAAAAGTTGAACATCTTATCAACCTTATGTGAAAAAGTTGTAAGAACAAAATCTATAGGAAATTGAATGTAGTTTCTAAACTACTAGCCCTTGTTTGAAAAAAAATAATCTAATTGTTCAATATTTTAGATTTCAATGCAGTAGTACAAAAATTTTAGGAAAAAGATAAAAAGTACGTTATGTCTGACCACCTTAATCATAATCAAATGATGATATATTTTCACAAGATTCTAGATATAAGTAGTAGACTCATGCCCGGATGTGATGCATATTTTTGTGTAATTTGTTACCGAATAAATAATTAATCATGGATTTTCTGCTATAACTTATTCAGAATAAAAAAACCCTCATGTCTGACCACCTTAACTAATTCTAAACTTTATGAAATTGCAAATTTTTTTTTTCTTATAGTAGGCAAAGCATAGAATGTGACACATATTTTGGATTGCAAAAATGTTAAACCGTTTGAAAGTTATAGTTATTTTTCAATCAGTCTGTCAATTAGGACTTTAGAGATAACTCAATTAGAAAATAAGTAATAATTACTTACTTAACTCAAAATTTGACAACAAATATATTGATGAAAAGATGATAATGTCTTTAAGAAACCCTTTTTGTTTCATCAATTTCAGGTGAAAAAAGGTCGTCAGCTACATGGTCAAAGTTTGGAGATTAGAGAAAATATGGTAAACATGTCTTTTGGGTTGACCATCCACGTTTGGCATAGCAAAGCCAAAACATAAAGCAAATACCAAGCCTAATCAGATATCAGAAATAATATCGTAGTTTCGATAATATCGAATATGCAAAAAGTCCCGCCCAAATTCAACATTTCAATTTTATGATTATAGATTTTTAGATTATATATTATAAATTTCTTTTTTTTAAATATTAATATTAGATGGTACTAACATTAACATTATATAATTATTTATAATAATATTGTATAATAGTATAATATTAGTATTATATATTTATTAATATTTATATTATAACAATAATACCTAGAGAGAGAGAGATTAATATTAATATAATATTAATATTAATATAATATTAATATTATTAAAATATAATATTAATAATATAAAATTAAAATTTATAATAGTAATGAAAATAAAATTTAAAAATAGGGTGAAAATGAAAAAGTTGAAGCCAAATTTGAGCGGGAGATATCGGATATTTGATATTTTCTGATATCTGATTTGTTTACTAGCATCCAAAAGAACAAATTGATTCTCTGGGTCCCTCGAACCAAGAACCACATTTTTTGTAGAGAATATCATGAGATTGCAGTTGTGGAAGACAAAAAATTACTTTTTTCACCTTTTTTGTTGGAATTTCTTTATTATCAAAGGTTTTTGCATCACCTTTTTGGTCTCACCATGGGGAGTAGTAGTCGTCGAAAGCATAAATGGAAGAGGAAGCTCACAAATGAAGATATTGAAGTGTATAGAGAAATGGATAGGGTTGCCCATCAGAACAAGAAATAAGGTATGTCAAATATTAATGAAGATATGGGCACAGGCCCACCCTTTAATGCAGTTTCAAGTGAATAAGAACATGAATTTCAAATGATTTATGATAATAATATTGAAAATGAGAACGTAGGGATTGAAGATGAAAATGTAGGCTTTGAAAATGAACATGTAGATTTGGACAATGGAAGTGTGGACATTGACAATGACAATCCACTGATTGAACATGAAAAAATTAACAATGATAATGGTACACAAGAACCAAATCAATGTTACGCATCTCCAAATTATATGAGAAATGAAGTCCCTTGTGAGGAAGAAAGACAAACTTCAAATTTGAGACCTTCAAGAACAAAAAAATGGTTACTTGAAATTGATGAGAAAATAATGAGCAATTTCGATGGCCAAAGATCAGAAAGAACCGTTCGGTTGTGGGTTTCAAAAATTTTTGATTAATTTTTTAGCCACAAGACATTGGTTGAGAAATGTCAAATGTTTGTGTAGTTGTTAAAGATGCAGAAGATGAGACTTATTCTAGTCAAATTGAAGATTAGTGTGAACAAGAAAAAGGAGAGGAATGTTATTATTGTGTGAAATATTTTTTGTGCTCCCAATTCCATTGGGAGTACTACCAAGGAGAAAGAAAAGAGAGATGCTAGGAGGGTTATTACAACCTCCTTAGTAAGTCATCATTTGAGAAAGGCTCGTTTGATCAAACAAACTTGTGTTGACTTGAACCTAAATCGTAAAACTTTGGATAGAGCACTTGCAAGAAGAGAAAGACTTGATGATCCTCTTCAAAATGATACATGGTCTTATGGTGGGAGATTTCCATGTTGTGATAAGAAGCTTACCGATGGTGTGAAGGATCAAATTCAACTATTTTGGCAATCTAACTCAAGAGTGTCACCAAATGTGAAGGATGTCTTAAAGTTGAGAATTGGCATTCGAGACCGCACCCCGCATCCAAAACATTATTTGGAGGTGAGTCAAACAATGTTGTTCAAAAAAATTTGTGAGGCACATCCAACATTGAAAATATCACAAAGAGATTTTGAAGCATTCAAGCCTTTTTTTTGTGTCCCTCTTAAGATTTGAAATACTTGTTGTTGCAAATATCATGTGGAGTTTTCAATGTACCATGAATTGTTACGATCCATTCATTTTAATTTGAAAACTAGTGAAATGTTGGAGGAGTGTGGTGCAAGTGCTCTTCTAAAATCATTAAGAGACTCGCTAGATCATTTTTTATGTCCTAGAGATGATGGATGTTTCTTTTATAGAAAGGATTTCTTAAATGACAAGTGCTTAGATTGTGGTGGGCTAGTGAAGTATGTTTCATGTTTTCATGAGGGCTACAAACATGATTTGGAAAGACAATTGTCCAAAAAAGGTATATGAAACTGTTAAATATACATTGAAAAGTGGAGGTGAAGGCTCTAGATGTGAGTTAGTTACAAAAGAATGAAATGTGGCTGATTTTATTTCAGATTTCAAGAAGAATCTTTTTTACAAGTATGCAAGGAATAATCACAGATCTCAATGGTTGGATCAACAATTTAGGATTTCTAAGGACACTTTCTTGATTGGCACTATTGTATCGATCATTGACTTTGTAGTGAACTATACATTGCAGCCCCAAAATGAGTTGCAAGCTCAATATTATAATTCTATTCAGGTTGCTATTTTTGTGCACATAACATATAGATATTCTCATGATAGTACAAAAGATGACCGGAAGATAATCTAAGACTACCATTTTTATATGAGCGATGATAGATCTCACTCTCATGAGTATGTCCAACATTTCTTTGAGAATTATTTGAGTGGGTGTGGGAAAATGACATTTCTATGGATAAACATCTCATTTGATCAGATAATTTCACAGGTCAATTAAAAAAATGGTCGCATGTTTTATTGGTTATGTAGAATTCATGTAGAGAGGGGTGTACCTCATATTTGGAGTTTTTTTAGGCTGGTCATGGGAAAGTGGAGCATGATGGAGCATGTGCATGTGTAAAGAGAGCTCTACTTAAGGAGAAATTAAGTATTTCAGGTGCAAAACTCCTTGATGCTCAATCTATTGTTGATTGGTGTACTTCAGCATTGTCACATTGGGGACTCTTGATTCAGCAGTGCACATATTATTTTGGTTGGTTGAGTTGGGCACAATTGGAGATAGATTGGATTTTCAAACCATGAAATATTCTTCAAAAATGTATTCATTTTGAAGCTCAAATGCTATTACATGGACCATTTGAACATGAGAGTTGGCTTGTTTTTGTTTGAGGTGTCTTCACTATGATTGGGATCAGTGTGAGACATGTCAATGGGTCGATACATGGGTTCCACATTATCTAACTTCTTTATTTGTCACACTCTCTATAATAAATGATGACATGGATTGTTCACTTGACTATGACCATCTTTTAGATCTTCTACAAGAAAGGCATGTTTTTGCATTGGTTGCACCACAGGGGAATGATGAGAGATTAGATTACTGGTTAGCAAATTATATACAAGGAAAGCATAAAATTGCACAACCGATGACAAATGATGATATGTTAACATATCCAACAGGATCACATGTTGTTGGTGGAAGATGGTTGCACACATACATGATTAGAAATAATGGTATTCTTGCATTTGAAGACTACGAGAAGCACAAAACCATTCTCATGTATTCACACCCTTTTATAGCAGCCAATGTTAAGTTGTTGAAACATCAAGGAAAACCAAATACAAAGGAACTTTGGAATATTAGTACTACTGATCATGATGCAATATTGAATACCCTCAAGTAGAGAGATGACCCTTCAGGCACACTTTAGTAGGTAAGTGCAACTCACTGCAAGGTTTTCCATGTTCATTACGGTTACGTTCAATACATTCATTGTAGTTTTTTGTTTTATTTGTTTGAGCCAATAAAATTGGTTTTGTATGTGGATTGTAAGTGCAATTGGATACATTCATGATAAATATAGAAGATTTAGGTGTGCATTTGATTAGCCCATCTTTTATGACTGTAAACTTCACGATGCATTGGCTAGTCATGTTCTTTGGTTCGTTTAGTTACTTATACATTCATTTAATCTTTTTTTCAACCTATAAAATTATTTTTTTCTTACGCCTTCCAACTGCAGGGATTGGAATGTAGCTGTCATCAAGTACCATTTGTTAAACTTATACACTTTAGGAGTGGAAATGACACTTAAAATTTTGATTTATAGTTGTGTATCTAAGATTTCGAGTAATTCTATAATATAGATATCTTGGACTTATGATAACATTGATATATTTATTCATAATATTTTATATCAATGATATACAATGAATTTGTATGAAAGGTGGTGTGTACACTCAAACTTGTATAATGATGAAATAAATGGAAGAATGCAAATATTTGACAAAAAGGATTTAAGGCTTTGTTGAATGTGTTGTATAAGATGTCTTTAATAAATGTTTATCCACTTCCTTCACATTTTTTCAATTACAATGCATAATCCCATTTAGATTTGAATATCACTAAGAATAAATTAATAAATAATTAACTCCTAATGACGTAAAAGGGAAAATGATTTGAATCTAAGATTTTATTTCTAAAAGTATTCCAAAACTACATAAACAAGTACCTTTTTCATGGTCTAAAGAGTCAAACATACAACCATAATAGAATCTATATGAACAATAAACTCAACTAGTAAGCTTTCAATATGTAAATTCCTTGCATTAATAAATCTACTTAAATGGTTTGAATTAATTTGACACCTAGTGACCCTAGAAGGCAATTGTGCCAAAGATATGAAAAAATGTCTTACTGACTAAATGGGGTGAAACCATCATACATATTGTCAATTTGGATCCTACAGAACATGATCCAATAGCCCAACCCTTCCTATTAGGGTACAATTGAAAAAACTCACATAATTATAGGAAAT
This sequence comes from Thuja plicata, assembly GCA_018584345.1. NCBI lineage: Eukaryota > Viridiplantae > Streptophyta > Pinopsida > Cupressales > Cupressaceae > Thuja > Thuja plicata. The sequence continues at coordinate 3,690,372 of MU226361.1, read as the reverse complement.
ATTCATCTGTATAGAACACCTTTCTAGTTTTACTTCCAAATATCCCAAAGGTCCTTGGAAATTAATTGTATGATCAAATATTACTAGTTGGGAAAACAATTTTCCCAAAAGGACAAGTCTTGAAACCTTGGATAACTCCTCTAACTTACGAACCCTTACTTTGGATTGGAAGGGCTAATTAGGGCACTTAATGAAGGAAGTACCCTTCAAACCTTGAGCTCCACAAATATAGCACTTGGGAGACCTTGGGGAAAATGAGATAACATTATTTCTTCATTTTTGGGTCTTGAAACATTACCCATCAAAAGTTATGGGGAATCGAGCATCTAGTCTATGCTTCTCTACCAGTCACATACTAATAACAATTAGAGAGCATCAAGAAGCATTCATCATGGGACCAAACCATCAGCTCCATCAATGCTAGTTGGCTTGGTAAAAACTAGGGGAGACCTTTCTTCACTTGTGTAGCATCAAGAACATTCCGGTGCATATTGGACCGAAGTGTTCACAAGGTGCACTAAGCCAAATTGGGTAGCAATTTTTGGAGATCCATATCTAGGACCTTGTGAGATATATTACAGATTGGTGATGTGCATAAGGACCATATTTGGAAGGCCTACAAGCATGTATCTCAGCTCTGGGAGATTCCACTCAGATTCCATTTGGCGACCCAATCTTGGTTGGTGCCAAAAGTTATATTGTTTCTCAATTGAAAGTTTCTCAATGGTGCATGTTTCAAACCATTCATCATGGGATCAAAATGCCAGCTCCATTAGCTCTAGTTGGCCAGGTAAATGCTTGGGGAGACCTTTTTTCACTTGCAAAGAATCAAGAATGTTCTGGTGCAAGTTGGACCGAAGTGTTCCCAAGGTGCACTAAGCCAAACTGGGAAGCGATTTTTGGAGAGCCATATCTCGGACCTCATGAGAGATATCAAAGATCCATGAAGTGCACAAGGACTATCTTAGGAATACATACACGCATGTAGCTCAGTTCTAGGAGATTCCACTTGGATTTCATTTGGCGACCAAATCTCGGTTGGTGCAAAATGTTGCATTGTTGCTCAGTTGAAAGTTGCTCAATGGTGCATCTTTCAAAAAATTCATCATGGGACCAAACCATCACCTCCACAAGCTTTAGTTGGTCAATTAAATTCTAGGATAGACCTTTTCTGACTTGTGAAGCATCAAGAACATTCTGGCCCAAGTCAGACTGAAGTTTTCCCAAGGTGCACAAAGCCAAATTGGGCAGTGATTTTTGGAGAGACATATCTCAGACTTTGTGAGAGATATCAAAGATTCGTGAAGTGAAAAAGGAATATCTCAGGAAGGCCTAAAAACACGTATCCAAGTTCTTGGATATTCCACTCGAATTCCATTTGGCGACCCGATCTCGGTTGGTGCAAAAAGTTGCATTATTGCTCAATTGAAAGTTGCTCAATGGTGCATATTTCAAACTGATCATTGTGGGACAATACCGTCATCTCCATCAGCTCCAGTTGGCTGGGAAAATTCTAGGGGAGACATTTTTTTGCTTGTGAAGCATCAATAATATTTTGGTGCAAGTCAAACCGAAGTGTTCCCAAGGCACACTAAGCCAAATTGGGCAACAATTTTTGGAGAGCCATAACTCGGACCTCGTGAGAGATATTAGAGATCTGTGAAGTTCACAAGGACCATCTTGGGAAGACCTAAAAGAATGTATCTCTTCTAAGAGATTCCACTTAGATTCTATTTGGTGACCCGATCTTAGTTGGTGCAAAAAGTTGCATTGTTGCTCAGTTGAAAGTTGCTCAATGGTGCATCTTTTAAACCGTTCATCGTGGGACCAAACTGTCAGCCTCATAAGCTACAATTGGCTGGATAAATTATAGGGGATACCTTTTTTTCTCTTGTGAAGCATCAAGAACGTTCTAGCGCAGGTCAGACTGAATTATTCCCAAGGTGCACTAAGCCAAATTGGGCAGCGATTTTTGGAGAGCCATATCTCAGACCTTCAACAGATGCAATTTGAATACTGGCCTCTAGTCGTTAGTAATTTTAACCAATATAGGAGGGGCCATGATGATTTTATTCATGAAACACAGAAAACAACTTTTGTAACAAATAAATACTGCTTCATTGGTCGATATGGATTCTTCTAACACTTCTTGAAATTCTAGCACAAAATCACAACTTTAAATCGTCAATTACTTCTAATAACCTTAGAATCAATCACAAGTGCTCTTCTTAGCTCATATAATGCATTTTGAAAAATGAGATAACTGTCACTCAATTGTTCAAGCATTTATTGTCTCTTAGCCCTAGAAATATTCAACTACTCCTTGAGTTTCTCAATCATATCTTCATCCTTTGCAAGTTTTCTTCTTTAAAATTCCATGTATTCCTTAAGGACCTCTCCCAAGTTGTTAGGCTTCTTCAACAGAACTAGGCTCTGATACCAATTATTAGTATATAGAGGCATTGTGGCGAGGGGGTGAATAAGTGTAAACAAGTAATGAACCAATTCAACCAATAATCGGATAATACTTTTAAATAAATTCCATGTAATTAAACATGTAAGTGTAATGATGAAATAGAATTAAAAAAATTAAAACATCCATAAATCATAACACATAACACCATATTTATAGATTATGCCTATTACTTTGGTTCGACAAAAGATTTTCAAGGTAGTTGCTTTGGAAAAGATTAGGTCTATTACACATGACAATGCATGGCAAAGATATAAGATGGAAAAGAACATACATACAACACATGAAAAAGATGTAGTATGAAAATAATACATACATACAATGCATGGAAAAGATATAATATGAAAGTGAGCATACATACATAAATAAAATGCATGAAAAAGACATAATATGGAAATAATACATACATACAACACATGCCAAAGACATAATATGGAAATGATACATACATAGAACACATGACAAAGATAAATAATTAGAAATCAACATGTAGATATGTATAGATATGAAATAGTTTTGTATAATATGTCGCACATTCTATCTCAAAAAATTTACAAAATCAACATATCTAGATACAATGTGGCATACACCATCTCAAAATGTGCCATATGCCATCTCAAAATAAGAAGTTCAACTACAAATGTTTCTAGGACATCCTATTCTACTGGCGGATCATCAAAGTGGAGTCTCTTCGAAGTACTCTTTGGCTCTAATGGATCCTGCATTCAAACACAAAAGTGAAACCCCAAGTTAGATTACTTGTTTTATATGGTTTCTACAAATAATAAATAAAATTCAAAATCATAGACAACAATAATAATAAAAAATTAAAAAAATTGAACTCTCATGTACCTCGCCTCTTTGTCTCCTCATGTGGTCAGGAGACCTAAGATATGTCCTTGGTAGCGAAGGGACAATGCCACCAATCTTGACTTTGACCTGTATATGTTTGCGCACATAAGATTGATCTACGACTTATACTATTTAATGTTAAATCCTTGGTAGCAGATATAGATTTAAAAATAACTGAATTAACATTAAAAATTACCTGTGCAAAACTTTCTTCAGGAAATGTTGGTTGGGTCATCAGTGATACAAACCCTTGGCATTGTACCTCCCTCAAAATAGGGTGACCTAAAAAAGTCAAACAGATACTTCATACAATCATGAATTGATCATATTATATATACTTAATAGCAAAATAAACACAAATAAATTTAGAAATATACGTACCATGGGGCTATCACTGTGAATTGAGATGTCTGTCACTCTATCGTGGTGAACCGGTCTCATGACATCATCAGACACCACCCTCTGTCAAATAAACCATGTCAATTAAAAATAAGTACGCACAAGTGACAAGTATACATGTATGCATAAATAATCTAGTATACTTAATTACCTTCCCCTTGTCAACGCCAGACGTCTGAACTCCCTCACATTTCCCCCTAGTGGAAACTGGTGAAACTTGCATCAATATGTAATAAGATGATCATAAAAATTAGGAAACACATGTATATACTATTATAATAAAGGGAGACCAATGATTACATTAAAACATATGTACTATGGAAGTGTCAAGGCCAAATGAAATGTCCAAAAGTGTGGATGCCTCCACCTATTCCATCTCCTCCTCTGTCATCAATTGAAAATAAATGGAACAAAAAAAAACATAAGTGGGCAATCATTATAATAAAATTCTATTAAAAATATGAACGTTTAAAATTAAATACAATGTAACAAGTTAACTATTTAATCTTAGCGTAACAGTAGGAGTCCATGGCTCTGTATGCTCTGATGCACATCTCCATGGAGTGCTTCATCGCCTATACTATATTGTGTAGTATCGTTCCCCTCGAAGACATAGTTATATGCATCACTATCATTCAGGGCCCCCAACACATATTCTTGCGCATAATGCAAGTATGGGGCACATAAACATGTGAGCTTGTGGAGGATGTGGAAGGGGCTAAAGCATCATCATCAGGAGGAAAAAATGTCACACTCTTCCTAACCAGTAGATCACTCAAGGTGTGAATGGATCGAATAGTCTGTGAGTCAACCTCAACAATAGTATTAGGATGTTGCACTGTAGGAGGTGGTGAAATCTTGGGAGGGGGACATATGTGTGAGATTTCACCTATTGGGCCCATGGCTTGTCCTGAGGAGTGCCTAAGCCTACGCCGTGGTTCAGTCTCATGCTCCAATAATTTAGCTTGTGACCAAGCACAAATTCAACATACAATTTTCTTGTGAAATATAATGGGACATCCAAATTGCTATGGGGTGGTCTATCAAAAACCATCCACCAGCGGTCCCAAAAGTTGCCATGTATTGCATCATTTGCGCACCATTTAACTGACAACTTGGTCTTTTTAGGGCCCACTTTTAAACCGGTTTTGGGATCCACAAAAAGGTTACATATGTCAAGTTTTTTTATATTTAGGTCCATAACTTGATCATAGTCAATCCCATCATCAAACTAGGCATGCATTGAATTGCGCCAAAGAAGTGCAACATTATGTTGCTCTGTAAGTTTCTCCATGCTTTCAATAATGGATTTTGATGTGGAAAACATGGGGCACAATGTGGGGATATTGGCATATGTGGTATGATATCCTCTAAACTAATTTAGATTATCTCCTATGAGATCCTCTAATGGTTGAGGGTTGGAGAATGGTTGGTCTTCTGAAGGCGGGGGATTTTTTGCGGATTCATTGAAAGGGTTTTCTTACTAGTTTGAATCTATGTCTGATTAAAATGAATACCAAAGTAGACAATTTTAATCAATTTAAAAAAAAAAAAAAATATCATTTCAACCCTAGTTTCTATAAAAAAACTATAAATTTCAATTCAAAAACCAAAAACCAAAATAAAAAGTTAGAAATTTAACTTACCTGTTCAATTTGGAGGAAAATTGTTCACTGTAACAAATTGGATACATGATTTTCTTTGGATATACGAAATTGTTTGTTTGTGTTCAACATTTTCACAATGAAAATGTTGAACGTAGTTGTGGGCTACAAATATATTTAACTGATGAAAATTGGATATCCGATATCCAATAATGATTTTTCTTTGGCTTTTGGCATGGCCAGGTGTACTGACACCCAGGCCTACTAAAAAGTCAAGAAACTTTTGGGTGCACTTTTGGACGAGTGAAAAGCTCATTTTTTCACATCGTCAATTTTTGGCATACCATGATCTTGAACATTGCCATATATGTTACACATGTGGAGGTAGGCATCCCACTTTGAGGATCTTGATGAGTGACAACCTATGATAAATTGGACAAGTGGTAGAAGATACCTTTTGTAAAAGGTGGGTGCCCAATTTAAGTTATGACAAGTTGTAAGAGAATATGTTATTCATAGTCAGTTTATGGAAAATTCTCTTACAATTGTAAGTTGTAAGTTATGAAAATATTTTTGATAGATTCTTATAAGAACTATAAGATGCATAAGAGAAAATTTCATAGCTCAACAAGTAAATTTTGGGTGCCCAAAATAGGAGGTTTGAAAGGGGATTCATTTGAAGATGCACCTTTGTCATTTGCATGTCTTTTGGTGGTCAAAAAATGGGGCCAAATGTTATATATGACCCCATCTTGTATCCTTATCTAAGATGATATCCTCTAAGATGATTTTGATTGTCTCCTATGAGATCCTCTAATGGTTGAGGGTTTGAGACTGGTTGGTCTTTTGAAGGAGGGGGATTGTTTGCGGACTCATTGGGAGGGTTTTCTGATTGGTTTGAATCCATGTCTGATTAAAATAAAAACCAAAATAGACATTTATAATCAATTTTAATAAACAATAAAGAATATCATTTCAACCCTAGTTTTTATAAAAAAAACTATAAATTTCAATTCAAAAACCAAAAACAACATTAAAAACTTAGAAATTTAACTTACTTATTCAATTTGGAGGAAAATTGTTCACTATAGCAAATCAGATATCTAATTCTTTTCAGATATAAACAATTGTTTGGTTGTGTTCAATGTTTTCACAATGAAAATGTTGAACGCAGTCGTGGGCTACAAATATATTTTATTGATGAAAATTGAATATCCAATAATATCATATATACGATATTATCAGATATCTGATAATGCTTTGGCTTTGTCTTTTGTCTTGTCCGGGTGTACTGACACCCAGGCCTACTAGAAAGTCAACAAACTTTTGGGTGCGCTTTTGGACGAGTGAAAAGCTCATTTTTTTACATTGTCAGTTTTTGGCATACCATGATCCTGCACATACCCTTATAAAGTTACATGATGAAGTATGACAAGTAATGATTTATCTTCCATTACAATTTCATGCCCAATTCAGGCATGAAATATCAATATATTGTGTCAAGACAATCTTACTGGTCCAACACTATTACTAGTGACATCCTCTTTAAACATTATATCCTCTCTTTAAACATCAAGGCGTCCCTAAAGGAAGGTTACAATATCACATGTGTGTCTTTCTAGATAAAAGAGTGGCACCAAGACATCTAGTTCTACAATGCTAATCTCATCCTGATGCCTTATAAATTTTAGCCAACACTAAATATTTCATTTGATGTACTGATTTTTTGTAATTATCATTTCAACTTATTGCTAGTTAAAATCACTCCCAAATGGACCCATCTCAATCAACAATAATGCACATTAACCATAAATCTAAATTTAATTGATTTTTTCACTATCAAAGTATGCTTTTTTTCAAAAAGTTGAACGTGCATGATCTAAAGAATTATGTTTCTTTCTTCCTTTCTTTCTTTCTTTCTTTTCAATGTAATAAGAATTTTGGCTTAAAACTCTAGGATACTACTGTAACTTTAATTCATTTAAAATGGATGCTACTATGTACAAGACTTCCTTCCATAATGATACATGTTTGCAGACCGACATTTTTATACACTTCCTTTTATTATATAAAGCTTCATCTATGATTTTAAATCAAACACCTATCGGCGTATCCCTTGCACCTCCTTCCACCGCAAGTGCTAGTAGGTATTATATCACACAATACCCAATCATGATAAGGACCAATTGAAAAATCAACAATATCTCTCTGACTAACCTCTACGTAATTCAAATTAAATTATCATTGGATTCTTTCCCATATGTCTACATTAAAAAAACATATTAGTTTACAGTCATTGTCAGTGAAAATTGTGTAGCGGTTATTGAATTATTGTATCCTCCAATCACTTGAAGCATCAAATGCCCCAATGACAGGAAGACAAAGAGGTATACATATGAAAATCCTTCAAGTATGAATTTGAGAATTGGATGCCGAAAGATAGGAAGATAGAGATGCAAATGAACATTGCCTCTCTCTTCTTTTCTTTTGGGCATCCAAAAATTCAAGTCATACTTAACATCATCAGATCGGTTGAAAACTTCAATATTTTGTCTTCAACAACATTGCCAGAAGAAGGCACTTGTGAGAGGTTTGGATATATTTGAAGGCTAGGTAATTTGACAAAATTAAGTTTATATTCTTGTAATTTGTTTGGTGATATTGGGTTGAAACCATGAGTATGGACAAGACTAATGACTATGTATGAGTAGGAAACATATAAGGACATTGGAGGAGTGGACAAAGGTATGTTTTTAAGGGCATAAGATTAATGAGAATTTGTTGCAAGAAGTTGGACTAACCGGTGAATGTATTATGATTGATCTTCATATAAGATGTAAGATAACACTGGATAAATGAATTTTGTATGTAGGAACTAAAAACCCCTTTAGTGAGGATCCTGCACAGTGTACATAAAGGCAAGGTGATGATTCTCCTCAAGGATCAACATGTATACGTATTTCAGGCCTTACAGAGTAGCTAGGAATAAATATATGAGGGCTCAAGAGACCAAAATAATTGGTCTCAGTCTTTTTGTCCATGTAACTTCCAAAACATTTTATCTTTCATTAGTTCATCATTAGTGGGGGACTAAAGGAGTTTAATAGATAATATTTTCGTGATAATGTATCTTATTTTAGTTGAGGTTTCATGAATCTCTATCTATATTTTGCACACCTTTTGGATTTTGAGGACCTCCATAAAGAAGAATCTCATTCTGTGGCCTCCATTACAAGTTCTAACAGAGCTGTATAATTTCTAAGATAGTCTTAAGTGTCAACTAGAAAAAAAAATTCAAAAGGGTGAATTGATTAAGGTGGGGAATGTGAAGAATTTGATAGTAGAAATGCTTGAAGATTGATGACATGAGTTGGAGGTTTTGATCTTGTAATAGTTATTAAAGCCTCTAAAATAATCTACCAGGCAACAACCAGGAGCACTAGGCATGAACCAAAGGTGTGCAATACATTTGAGCCAAACTAGATGCTATCATTTATCATTATCAAAGGTTGATAAATGATTGCATCTAGTTAGACTTGAATGCATTGCATAACCCTAGTTCACGCCTAGTACACCTGTTGTTGCCTGATAGATTATTTTAGGGGATTTTATTACCTATTACGAGATCAAAATCTCATACTCAAGTCATCAATCTTCAATCCTTTTTACTGCTAGATTCTTCACATCCCCCACCTTAATTAGTTCACCCTTTTGAATGTATTTTTTCTAGTTGACATTTAAGACCATCTTATCTAAAATATACGGCTCTATTAGAACATGTAATGCATGCCACATGAGGATATGCTTCTTTATGGATGTCCTCAAAGTCCAGAAGTGCGTGTAATAGATAAATTGTGCAACATTAACTAAAATATTATAAATTACCATGAAAATGTAATCTATTAAATTCCTAAAGACTTCCAAATTTGATGAGCTAATCAGAGGTAAAACATTTTGGAAATAACATTGACCAAAGATAGGGACCAATTATATTGGTCTCTTGAGCCCTGATATCTTTAGTCTAATATGTCATTGAAATTTGACAACCAGGCAAGCTTAAACCAATGACGACGCTGTAAATACGACAACACTTTTGTCAATATAGTTTGTCTGAGTCCTGTCTACATTTTTACAAACATGAAAGCTTAAACTAACGATGGTGATGTACATTCGATAGGACTTTCGGTGGTATAGTTCGTTTGAGTCCCGTCGGCATTTTGACAAACATGCAAACTTAAATCGACGACGCTATTATACATATGACATCACTTCTGTCGGTATAGTTCGTCTGAGTGTCGTCGGCATGGAAAAAAACATGCAAACTTAAACCAAAAAATTAACTATACATCTGAAAGCACTTCCATCAGTATATTTTTCCCGAGTGTCATTGGTATGGTGACAAACATGCAAACTTAAATCGATGACACAACTTTACATCTGACAACACTTTCGTCAGAATTGTTCGTCGGATACAACCTAAATTCTCAAAAGCAGACACCTGCTCTCCAAAGATGGTGTTGTTGGAATTCTTTGTCAGATTGTTGACAACTATGGGTACATCTAATTTTCCAACGAAAAAATCCTGACAGCACTCTTGATTAAATTTTTGACTAATTGAGGTCGAAATTTGGATTAACTGTCGTTGGAAATTGGACCCAAATGTATTAGTGAAACAATAAAAGTAGGATGTATACTTTTTAGCCTTACAACTGTAATAGTTGTAAGTCATTTCAATGATAAATACCGTGGGGTTAAATGGCCGCAGAAATCAGGGACTTCAACAAGGCAATTTCTCCATAGCAATCAAATCTTATGATTACACTGCTTTAAAATTTAGGGGTAGAAGGGCTAAATTAAACTTTAGAGAATTGCTCTACCACCATAATTATGCCATAGGAATTTCCATATGAGAAAGGCCAGGATATTTTTTCAATCAACGGTGGGAAATGGTTAAGACAGAATGACTACCATTGAAGTCATCTTAACCGTTGATCAATTTTCACCAACTGTCCATCCTTAGACTTTTTAATCATCGTCTTGCATAACTTTTGAGAGTTAAAAATGACCACGTACCTTCTCTGTCAGTCGCACATCTCCCAAAAATAAAATAAAGAATTAGTGAATGAAAGGACCTCATATGGGATCCACCATTCTGTTTTAGTTTGTTGTCCATTTAAAAAAAAAAAAAGTCAGAAAAATAATCTTGGAATGCCCCTGCCTATTTTATGCTATGAACGACTGGAAATGTTGGAGAGCCAATGATTTCCATTAGGGAATTGTTGGCCATCCATCCTACACCATCACCGTCAGATGATATTGTATGTCCATGTTTTTACACTCTTTCTCCTGATCGTCCATTTTTGGTTGACTCATATTGAAAGTGAAGTTTGCAACTTGTTACACCGTGAAAGCAGAGATCTCCCATACTGTATGCCTTCAAAATTAATGGCTCAAAATTGTATGGAGATAATGGTTGAATGTTTAAGCATGTGCTGGTAAATTTTTTTTGGAAAGGATTCATGAATGAGGGGAAGGTACACTTAGGTTGCAGGCAGGATAGATATTTTCTGTAACATTAAATTTTATGTCCATTTTAAACTAACTTGCATCGATAGAAACTACTTCTTACTGAACAACAATATGATTAAAACAGAGAATATGAAAATCAGATATAAAAACTAACCTCTTATATTATTGGTAGAATTGAATGATGATGATAGTTTACAAAGACATACATTAACGAGTTTGTAGTCTCCATCCAGACCCTTCAATATAATACTGAAAAGAAAGAAATTGCTTAACAATGACAAATATGTGTAAATATCTCTGTAAAGAATTGGTGGGATGATAAGCCACAATTATTTAGCTGAAAAAAGTCATGATTGGCAGGAAATTTTTAACTACTAGTTCAAAATACCATTATTTGCAATGAAATGGCAAGAATCTACCAGATTAGTCCTAGTTTGTTTGGCAGGAAAAATTTGAACCACTGTTGGGCTTTGCAACCATTGCTATATTTCCTCACTCTCCTCTACATGAAGACATGGTTTCACTTTATATGCATTTATCCCCATTTGTCTTCTTTCCAAACCCTCATTATTCACCTCTTCTTGTTCATTCTTACACAAAAATTGCCTTGAATATACGTAGAATTATAATGGGTTTTAGCTTAACTCATTCTTGTTCTATGATGATAATGACATTGATTATGCATATTTCTATCACAATAGTATTCAATGCTCAAAGGGAAGATGGAAGGACAACTCTTAAGAAAATAATAGTGCACAATAGATGGAATGTCCACGAGTAGAGAGCTCCAAAATTCAAAATCTACCTCCTATGGTTATGTCCACCTCAATCTCTCTTCCTTTGTCGAAGCTAACAGATAAAAAATCACAACACCAGAGGTCATAACCCCTCGGCAAGTTCCATCAAAGATATACATGAATTTATTCTTGAAACATGCCCAAACGCCCTTATTGAAGAATCTTAATGATCACCAACGCTCAGATATAAAAGGGGGATTTCCTATTAACACTATTCAAATGTGCATTGAGCTCTTGTGTCATCATCCACCTTAGAGCAGCATGCATGCAACAGTAGTCTAACTGTCAAGTGTGACATACAGGCTACATAAATCCTCAAAAATTAACACTTGGAGACCTTGGTTTGCCTGTCTAAGACTCTTTTGTCAAGTGTTCTCTAAAGTTGATTTATGTGAATAGCTTTGCACACCGTCTAGGTTCCAATCAAACATGTGCAAAAATATTGTATAATTCTAGTTTTGATAAAATATGATTATTTTTTTAAAGATATAATTTTTTACTAAATCTAATTTAAACACCATTGAAAATAATTTAAAAAGAACCAATGAATGAAGTATGTAGGTCACCTTCAAAATAAAATCAAGACTCTTAAGCCTTGAAAAAAAAGCCATCGTGAATGTTTTTTTTTATTGCTATCGCGTCAAGGGAAATACATAAAGTTTGCAAGAAAAAGTGGCCAAATCAGCGGCCAGAGAAGTCCCATTAACAACTACTCATCAATAATATTAGACATTTTAATATTTATATCAATTTATTATTTAATTATAAATCTATTTTATGATTAATAATATTTTTATATATTAATAAAATTTAAATGTATTATTAAAACAAAATATTATTGTAGAATATCATATTTATAATATATATTTGATTATACATTGTATACAACAATTATCTTTATAATTTATTTTATAGTTCCTATTTTTATAATTAGTCTATATATAACATGTTTAATCGTATAGGTTTGTATTTCACATTTTGATATAAATTATTGATTTCTAGCTGAAGAATTATTAAAAAATATACTTACAATGCAATAATAAAATATATTTATAATATACATTCAATTTCGCATTCAAATTGTAATAAAAAACACTTAGCATTTACTATTAAATTAAAATCTATTAATTTATATAGGGTGACATTGTTTCTTGTACAAATTTTAACACATTCATATATAGAAATAATATTATGAGCTAGTTCAAGTTAAACTATTAGTCAAGCATTACAATTTTTTTGAATGTTTAATAAGCATAATAAAGCATTGAATTTTTTTTACTCTTGAAATAAGATTTATTTCATGAAGTTCAAAGAATTTGTTCAATAAAAATACAATTAAAGCCCCCCATGGGTAGTGGAGTTGGTTTGAGGCTGTGGGTGGATGACTCATGGTCTCGAGTTCGACTCTCACCCAAATTTGACCAATGAACCTGGCTTGCGGGTGGTTTAGTTCATCCTTTGAGGATTAGTCTCGCCTCAACTCTCCCTTGGTACCCAAGATATGGGATGCTGGGTCGTCAGGCTGAGTCACGGGGATACGTTGGGGTAAAAAAAAAATACAATTATTGTTAGATAAAAATATTTTTTAATATACAATACTATGTATTCAATCTAAACTTGTACTAATATGTTTGATAACAACAACAACGTTCAATAAAGTATAACTAAAAGAAGTCAATCTTATATATTCCTATCTTATTAGGAAGTAGAAGGTTTCAATTGAATGATGTGTTTGACCAAAGGGGGTTTTGATTGAAACTATCTGGTTACTAATAAAAAGAAACAAAACATCATTTCATTCAGAAAGGACATGATTAATTTCTTTAATAGAAATATTTAATATATTTGGCTATGTTTCAAAATAAACATAAATTGTCAATTCCAATTAAGGTTAAATGGGAGAGAAAGATATAGAAATATGAAGGCGGCTTCATTGTTGAATGATGACATGACACAGGGTTATTTTTGGAATTGGTGACGAGGTAATATTGGTCATTCTTTCCTCCTAACACTTCGTGACCGAAGCTAATGGCATAATTTGTCAGTCTTTGCTGGTACATTTGCCTGTTTGGGCCACACCGCCAACAATTGTCGATTGGATTTCATTTTTTGTAGCTCACATAGCTCAACTGACGTCGTGAATCATTAATGCTCCTACACAACCATTTCACAAAACAATTTTTTTCTATACCTTCTCTCTATAAATACTTACTACTTCACAACTTGTTGAAAATTCTAGGAAAAAAAATTTAGAAAGTGAGAGAAGAATAAAAAACATAGAGCTCTTTATAATGGTCATTTGAATGCTTATCTACTCACCATTTATGAGTGGCGAAAGAAAAATGCTAGAGTGGTGGCTACATTCACATTAATTCTACACTACAAAATACTTACAATATTTCCTCCTGCATTTATTCTCTTACACTTATTTGTGTGGATTTTGATTTCACCTCTGCAACAAATTATATCTGTAATTATCTAGATTTAGATGTGGAATTTTGTAGAATAGCTCATGTGGCCTGCCTACGCTTTCAAATTTTGAATACATGCATGAAACTTGAGGGTGTTGAATCTATCCTCCATTTGTGGAAAAATAAAAACCCCATGTTTTTTGTAGAGGGTAAAGGAGCAGATAGAAAGAGTATTGCTTTGTTTGAGTAAAAAAGGCTATAGTTATATAATGGTTTTTTATTATGTACATAATTGGTATGTTGACGAGGCCATGAAATTATTTCAGAAAATGCTAGAAGAAACAGGGTTTCATAGAAAGCATTGATTGTTGGATATGTACAAAATGAGAAATTTGAAGAGCCTCTGAAGCTTTTTCATAGGACACAACTGACTAGTTTGAGGCTAAAATTCTCAATTAAATTTGCCAAATTTTAGTAGAAATCCTCCAACTTTGACATCTTTTTAACAACACAAACATGTACATTGGGGAATATTAGGGATGGATATAAGAAAGACAACATTGTGGGTAGTTGGCAAACAATAAAGATGGGCTGAAAAGATAGAGGAAATTTAGATAAGACATATGACAAGTCATGCAAATTGCCACACACCTATATTTAAGCTTTCTTCATGTAATTATTATGTTTGGAATAAAAACAAATAAAATCATCCCAAAAGTTCCATCTATCAATAAGTATATTTAAGATAAGACAATGCTAACATATTTATACTAATAAATTAAAAATGAGTTGCAATACCATATTGACACTAATGATTAAGAATTAAATTTAAGGTTAAATTAATTATTATATTTTATTATTAGAATATTAATTATGCCAATTAAGTTAATAGTTATAAGTATTAATTTTTAAAATCTAAATTACATTATGGTTATAATAAATTAGCATGTGTTTAACTAATTTAAATAAGATTTAGTTTTGTAAATTAAAGTTATAATTAAGTTAAAATAAGAATGAATATTAATTTGGAAGTGATATATAAAGATAGATAAAGACAAGGGAGGGTTATAGGAAGATACATAGGGAAACATAGAGAGGAATAGATAGAAATAGATATAGCTGGTGAGATAAATTGATAGAAAGAAAATGAGATTGTAATCACTTGAAAATGGTCTGATATAACTAGGAGCCCTAATTTGAAAAATCAATCCCCTAAGTCCTAACCAAGGCGTCGAATCTAAAATCAAACACAATTATGTAATTGAGTTAGATTGATTTAATTATATAATTTATCCAGAATCAGGCATCAAAGATCACTCATCTAGACAAAAAAAATTATCTATTTTAAATTTTTTATTTTTATGTGGAATTTAAATATAGTCATGTTCATATCAAAACTTTGAATATCTTTGTAAATTCTAAATTAAGGATAGAATACAATAAATATAAGGGTGGTAGAATAAGTTTTTATTGTATTTTAAAGTTTTCATGTTAGAACAAAAAATGTTTGTTTGAATGAGGTGTATCTTCGAAAGAATTTTGGTTGGACGCATCAACATACCCATATGCACTTACCTACCCAAATAAACATACATTTTGTGTTTGTGTGTTTGCATATGCACACGTGTTAGTGCATGTGTATGTGGGTAGGTGGGTGCATGTAGATGAGTCAATGTGTGTGTGTGTGTGTGTATGTGTTTTCAAAACCCCTTCGGTCAAACATGCCATTTAATTGAAACCTTCTAAGTCCCATTTAATAGGAATAGATAAGATTGACTTCTTTTAATTATACTTTATAGAACGTTGTTGTTATTATCAAACATATGAATATAACTTCAAATTGAATACACGGTGTTGTACATATTAAAAACCATTTATATCTTGCAGTAATTATATTTAAATTTTACAATTTCTTTGAACTTCATGTAAGAAATCATATTTCAAGAGTGGAAACAAATTCAATGCTTTATTATACTTATTAAACATTCTAGATATTACAATGCTTGACTAATAGTTTAACTTGATTAAATCTTATTATCTACTATTTATAAGTCATAATAGTGTTTGAGGATTTCAATTTAATGCTTTGAATATGTATTCATGTTGTCTTTGTTGTAAGGTAATATTATTAAGAATAACTTACAGTATTGCTTCCAACAAAAAAAACCTCTGACACTATTACTATGCAAGGCAATTGGGAAACATCTAACTGCTCAATAGTTTTAGCCATTCATTGATTTTCATTTGACTAGGTCAGCTATATATGCATAGAGAGTGATAGAGAGATGACAAGATAGAGATACAGATAGAGGGAGAGATGGGAGAAGAAATATAAAGATGTAAAGATTAAAAGGTATAGCAAGGGGGTGATGGGGAGAGATGGTTGGACAGAGATATAGATGGATATAAAGTGGTAGGATGGGGAAAAACAGATAGAGAGTTAGAGATAGATCAAGAGGTAACGATAGAAAGAGATCTAGGGAGATATAGAGGGAGAGATAGAGAGGAAGAGTTATAAATATATATAGATGGTGAGATATATTGATACAAAGATAAGGAGATCTACAGAGGATGAGAAGGAGTGACAAACAAAAGGACAAATACTTAAATGACCTTTCCATAACTCTACTGTGTTCCCATTGCACACTAAGATACGATTACTAGTAATAAACATATTAATACTGATGTGAACTCAATTCATAAAGATATTTTTATTGCTTGTAGTGTGGAGATTCCAGCCGCACCCTCGATATTAATTGATTTCTCTTTCACACACACATATGAAATGCAAACCATAAGAAAAATTTGACAGGCTGCCGTTTTTTCTGAACTTATACGTATGTGATTGGGAGGGATATATTGATGCTGGGGACAGCATCTTCAATCATGTTTTTTCCATCTCATCAACCAAGTTTCTTTTTACCGAGCTGTGCACGAAATTGTTTTCTAGTGGGTGGCGTGTAAATAGGTGGGGAGGCATGTGCAATGGTGAGAAGTGAATTGTTTTGCCTGCCACTTTCTGTAACAAAGTCTAAGGTGGTCAATCGTGGGCGTTGTCACGCATAGAAGAAAATGGTAGTAGTGGGGTAGCTAACTAAAACGTTATGCCTAACATAGTACATCTGCCAGCGGCAATGAATAAAGTTAGTATATTTTTTTGGCGTCTCTTATCTGAAAAGGCCAGACAGAGATTATGACATTCACGTGGAAAAAAGAAAATGTCCATATTTGTCGTCAATTATTTCATGTCTCCAATTCAAACTTTTTATGCGCCACTCAACAAAAATGGATAGGCTGCAAATGGCCATTACCACTGAATAGTTCGACGTAAGAAATTTTTAGCCAATATCTTTGTATTGTGAGATTGCTGGAATACCAAATGCTGGATATGGTCAATTCTGGAAGATACATATCCTAGAAATGATTTCCGGAATATGGGCTAGACCCGTTTGATTCATCCGGAAGATGACTGAGAAGATGCATAAATATTTTTTTATGTTTATTTCTTAATTTTTTTTGAATACGGTGTGTATGTGTGTATATATACACACATACACACATGTATATATATATATACACACATGCGTGTATACACATACATACACACATGTCTACACACATATACACAGATTTGTATATATATACATATTTACACATTTACACATACACATATACACACATTTGTGTATATATATATATATATATATATTTACATATATACACATATACACATATACGGCCAGACTTAAAGATCACATACTAATGTTTGACTTCTTAGGTTGCTCGTGGGCCCGGCTGTTACTCTGTTCCGTCCAACTCTTCACTCGTTTCTTTGCTGTCTACCGTTTTATTTTCTGTTGTGATCCTTTTAACTCTCCTCAAGTCATTGTCACCGCAACAATCAATTTTGAATCTGCAGTCACTGTCACCGCAACAGTCAAATTTGAATCTGCGTCTCCCGCCAACTATTAATTTTGAATCTTAATCGAGCGCCCACTCTATTAAAAAGAGTAGAAGGATTTCTTGCGTTCATTTAATCATATTTCACACGCTCAACCTGTCATTTCAATTTTGAGGGGGAAATCTTGAATGTATCGTAGAACTCTCCCATTTCCCTGAAATTTCAATAGTCTTCAAAGGAGAACTCAGATTTACACCATCTGATAAGATTTGTATGTTGGAGATTGAAGTGGGTGTCAATTGCGTGGGCTTCAATCTGCTGGGAGAGCAGTCAATAGTTGGAAGCGTATTATACTGTAATATCTTCAGTGAGAACTATCGATACCATTCATTAAAAAATTTATGCACTATTTCTGTATTCGACTGTGTGACTTGAAATTTTTTAGTGTATTCAATTGTAGATCACACATAGAGGGACCCATAAATTTTATGCACTATTTCTATATTCGACTGACTTGAATTTTTTTTGTAAGAATTAGAAAACCTCTTTACAAAGATTTTTTTTTTTAAATTATGTATTGAGTAACACTTGCTAGTAGCACCATCTACATCTGAAATCAAACATAATTTCAAGATCATATAAATAATGATAAAATAAAATTATTTAAGTTTAAATCTTAGTAATAAAAGTATACAAATCACATTCAAATATTTTATCAAATTTGTTAAAAATAAATAAATATCTATTATATGTTTTGATTTATGTTAGACAAGATGTAAAATATGGTACTCTAGTAAGTTTTGTGATATTGAAATGAAAAAATAATTCTTAGTGTTAGCTCTTTTTCTTACAGCACAATCAGCATATACAAACAATGAATTTTCCTTTAACATGTGAATAAGTTGCAACATTTAATAATAATAAATAAGGAATTTATTAGAAAAATTGTCAGCAACATTATACTCTCACATTGACAGGAAATGTAACAATATTTACCACTAAATTTTATTATACATAACCATGGACGATGCAATGGTAAAACATTGAATTGAAACCTCTTTAAGTTTGATTATAACTATCATAGCAATGCATGACAATATTCAATGTTCTGTTTAAGAAGGTTCTAAGATATAATGTTTTTGTTTCTAATGTCTAATTATGGATTAAGTCATATAATATTGATAAATGTGAATATTTAAAAGGAATTTGTTGAAGTTCTAATAAATTATTAAAAGTTAGAAGTTTGAGCAACTAAACAATGTTGTGAGGGTGTAATCTTACTTTTGAAGACTAATAGTATTTTAAGTAATATTTGATTTAAACATTAAAATTCTAATCAATAATAATAAAAGTATTACCCTAGTATGATGACTAGTTATATATTATTTTCAATGAAACAACTAAAAATATCCTTATATCCAAAAGACATCATATGTTTGGTCAAGATGTCTCTAATAATTTATCTTTAAAATCTTCAGCAATATTTTTTTATTCTTTATGTTTACAATCTTATAACCAAGGTAAGAGTTCCATATTTCATTGACTTAATTTTTTAAATCATAAAATGATCCTAAACTAATACAAGAGTAATCTCCTTTAAGTCCTAAACTAATAGAGAGTAATCTCCTTATGTAGGCCATTATGTAAAGAATAAATGCAATAAACCATGAGAATTAATATCCCCCATATAGGGTGGATGATTGACATTTAAGAATTTCAATGTGGGTGAGAGTTGAGTAATATAAATTTAAAGAGCATAAACTAGAACACTTCCATAATAATCATTAACTTAAATTATCTAAAGATAATAATTTATTCCTCTAATTACTATATCAAAATCACCAAACATCTAGCAAATAAAAAATGTGATTTAAAAATTGTTGTAAGTTTATGTAGAAAGAAAATAAATTAAGGAACACCTTGACTTTTATAAAGAGTCAAAGGAAGCTTTGGAGATGAGGAGTTAGAGGTATTACATTAAGGAGATGCTAGGAAGAAAAACCCTTTAGCTAAACTAGGAGATCAAGTTGTCTAATCAGGGATACTTATGAATGGAGAGGAAATGAGTTCGTTAATAAGATTGTTACCATTTTTGTATCGTCGTTGATTTTGAAACCACTGTGGAATTGATGTCAACTTGTTGAAGATGGAAATCGATGACTGATGCAAAAGACCAGTGTGAGTTTATGAAGCCGACAATCATTGATTGATGAAGAAGATTTAAAGACCTTTGATGGAGAAGACTAACGCTAATATTGATTTGATGAAGACCTTTTTATGCAGTGATGTGTATTTGATAACTAATTTGATGGGAAGTGTGCTTGAAGGACAATAACCATTTAACATTGGGTATTCATATGATGTTATGGTATTTTGATGATGTTGTCAAGGCAATATAAAGATTGCCCAAAAGATGGAAGATTGATAAGATGGTTTATGAATAAAATATATTTGAAGACCTTATGAAAAATGCTCTACATTATTCTGGATAAGATTATGGCTTCTTGAAAATATGGTAATAATGAATTCGCACTGGGTGCTCAATATACTGTGGTTCTGGGTATTTTTTGGGTGGTTGTAGGTTTGTGGGGTGGAGCTCGGTTGGTGGAGTTTTGGTGGTTTTTTTTGTAGGTGGTGTGAGATTTTAGTGGGATTTTATTCCAGATTTATTTTTCTTTTGTGGGCTTTGCAATCAAGCCTTCTAATGAGATGCCTACTTGGAATAATAGAAGGTGGGTCAAAGATGCTAGTTTGGAAAGGCTTGACAAATCTATCGTGTCTTTTTTTTAGGTGGGAGATAGCTAGAATATGAGTTTTGAGATCCTTGATTGGAAAGGTTTAGATCACTAGTTGATTAAACTCTTAGCAAACTTCTTCATAACCTCTAAAAATCCTTCCTTCAAATTCTATCTTATGTGTCTTCATGATTCTTCCCTTCATGAGAATATTGTTAATTGGTGGATTAGAAGCAAGCCAATTTTTGGGACAACAATATTCTCTTTTACCAAGAGGCTGCAATTTTTGAAGTATATGTTCAAGAGATGGAACAGACAGTGCTTTTGGAATGTCTTCAGTAGAAAGGTTGATGCTCAATCTTGACTTGATGATATCACTCATAATATTGGATATCAGGGGTTAACTGAGGTGTACTCTCAGTTCAAAGCTAAAGTAATCAAGGTTCTTGAGGAGTGAGAGCATCAAGGAGAAATTCTCTAGAAACAAAAATCTCATATTGATTGGTTATAGGAGGGTGATAGAAAAACTTATTTTTTCCATAACGCAGTTAAATACAAGAGGTAAGGTAACTTCATTAGATCTCTTAAATCCTTTGTAGGACATACTTTATCTTCTTTCAACTTGATTTCTAGAGAAATTATATAATACTAAGTCATGAATTTATTTACTGAGGACAATCCTATGACTAGAGAGGAAGATGATCTAATATTAGACTGCATTCCCTCTTTGGTCACTAATGAAGTGAATGAATTTCTCATCAAGAGCATTACTTTAGAGGAACTAGAGGGGATTGTATTCCAGATGAAGAAAGGGAAATCTCCTGGACCTAATGGCTACCCTATTGAGTTTTATGAAGAATTTTGGGATGTTATCAAGATGGACCTCTTGGAGGTGGTTTTATAATCTCAAAGAAATAATCAAATGTTGAAATCCATGAATGCTACTTTCCTAGACCTTATTCCAAAAAGAAAAGGAGTTGATTCTTTAAGTTTTTTTAGACCAATAACTCTTTCTAATATTGTTTACAAAATTATTACCAAGCTAATTGCATAGAGACTTAGGCCTTGGCTCAGATCTTTAATTTTAGAAGATCAAGGGGGTTTTGTTGTTGGTAGAAAATTTTTGTATGGGGTTGTAGTTCTTACCAAATCTATTCATTTTATGGCGCTCTCTAAGGAAAAAACAATATTTATTAAGCTGGACATGGCTAAGGCATATGATCGGGTCACCTGATCCTTCTTGTAGAAGATTTTAAAATACTTTGGGTTTTGTATTAAGTGGATTGAATGGGTTTTGAGTTATTTTACTTCCTCTTCTTTTTATCTCCTCATTAATAGTGATCCTTCTAAACTTTTTAAGGATTCTCAGGGTCTGCAATAGGGGGAACCTCTCTCGTCTTATCTCTTTATTTTAATGGTTGAAGGGTTGGAGAGGTTTATCAAGGCTCGGGTGAGGAAAGGGATGATTCTGAGCTAAATTTGGGAAGATAGAGTTTCTCCCCACATAATTTTTTGACTATATAGATTTGACGGGACTTGCTAGAGTTAGTGAGGCTAATAATTTTACATGCTTGATTGACATTTATATGGAAACTTCTGAGAAAATAATAAATGTCCAGATAAGTCCTCCATATTATATTTTAATACTTAGCATATCCAAAATATGATTACTAGAATTTTGGTGTATTTTGGCATTCCTATTGCAATTAGCTCTTTATCAAGTCTAGGTTCTAGCATGATGTTTTAAATAAGTTTCACAAAAAAATTCTCATTGGACTTATAGGTGTCTATTTTTAGCTAGGTGTGTTACTCTTTTAAAGTTTGTAATCTAGGATCCTCTTCTTTATAGGTGTTTTTTGCAAGATGCTCCTTCGAGCTTCATTTAGGATTTTGACTCCCTGTCTCATCGATTATTATGGGTTGGAAATTTACTTTCAAAGAAATGGAGTCTAGTCAAGTGGGATTATGTCTATAGACTAAAATAGGAAGGGGTTATTGGTCTTAGGAGACCTAGAAAAAATGGTCAAGCTTTGGTGGCTAAACTTTATTGGAGATGGTGTTGTCATCAAGACCAAGGCTAGGCCAGAATTATTACTAAAAAGTATCTAGGCGGTGTTGAGATTAAGGTGGTCCCTTGATATAGTCTTGAGGGGAAATGATCCATGATTTGGAGCACTAGTCTCCAAAGAGGGGCCAAGTTAATCAAAGGGATTATTTTGGATTTGCAATAAAGGTTCTGAGGCATTATTTTTGTCAGATTCTTGGGATAGGTTCCCACATCTCCTTTCTATGTATCTGCATCTTTGAGCTTTACGAAACATTTTGATAATATTATTGTTATCTCTTGAGTCATTTAAGAAACATGGGATGGCAAGGATTGGAGTCATTTATCTTTTGAGTATTCTTGTTTACTAGAAGACCTTGTTACTAAGGACATTAGAGAATGTCAGGGAGTTTTAGGTGATCATTGATTATTGTTTTGGATTGTAGCTAGTTTTTTCTAGTATTCTTGATTTTCTTGTACTCTTCATTGGTTGTTTCAATACATTTTTACCCCTTCTTTAAAAAAAGTTTCCTATTCTTGGATGAGATTTCAATGTAATACTTCACAGTAGTGAAAAAGGAGGGAATGGTAGAAAACTTCAATCTCAAGAAGACTTTGAAGATTGGGTAGAAAGATGCTAGTTTAAGGATATTCACCTAAATAATGATTCCTTCGCTTGGCCTTATTGGAGATTAGGATTCAATAATATAGCTAAAAAATTAGATAGGCTCTTTTGGAAATAAGAAGTGAGCTTTGTTTCTTTTAGACTGGAGAGTAATATTTTACCTTTCTCTAGTTCAACTCACTTCTTTATTCAACTCTAGACATAGTAGGAGATAAGAGACCAGTAAGATGCACCTTTAAATTAGAAAATATTTCTAGCACTTTGAGTTTTTAGTTGGTATCATGAGCAATTAAGGGGTTGGGTAGAAAATTTGTTGGACAAGGGCATAGTCCCAATATCATTTTAGAATTTTAAATTTTCGTTAATAAAATTCAATAATCTCATACATAGCAATGAAATAAGTTAAAGATAGATGTCATCAAATTTACAAATTAGATAGTGCATTCATGACAGTGAAGGACATCATTCAAAATTCATAACCTGACACTCATGGGTTTGAATATCCTTCTTATATATATCATCATAACTAATTCCATTATTATAAAAATTAGAATGAAGATCGAGTACAGGATAAAGAATGGTGATCAACCTCCTCAATTACAACTATATATCTAGTATGCACATTCTTAATGGTGATAGAATCTAGTATGAACTCAACACTTTATTTGTCCACCATGTGTGAAGTAATAGATAGAAAGGATATTAACTGATAATAAGGACACATAGACAAAATATTTAGATGAACAATCATCCATGCCAATAGATACTTTTTCATAAACACATATATGCGTTGTTTATCAAGATGTGTGTTGATGAACAAGACTCGATTGAAGTGAACACACTTTATGATGAATCAACTATGATATGGGTCTCTAGAACAAAGCCTCCACATGGATATTGGTAGGTTAGATTACAAAGAAAGGGTCCAAAATAACACTAGACCCTAAAACAAACCACAAGAAATGGGATATGAAGCTCTAGGACAACTAGGACTCAAAAAAATGATATATA
>MU226361.1:3655078-3665941 GCA_018584345.1 Thuja plicata | reverse complement strand
AGACCCTAAAACAAACCACAAGAAATGGGATATGAAGCTCTAGGACAACTAGGACTCAAAAAAATGATATATATTGTAATGTATTTAAAAATTAATCACACTTTAAAAGGAACCCATATGAGCCCTATAAATAATGAAATGCTCATGGCATCCTTTATCAGTCAATAATTGCTCCTACAAAATAATAAAATGACTAAGAAACCAATTATTTTTAGATTCTTACAAAAATTCCTACTTTTCCTAATTTAAGGCTACAAGAGAAGAACATAGTATATTGTCAAAAATATTTGTTATCTTTGATGGAAATGAGGAAGAATAAAATATCAAACCATTCTAGTAACATGAGAAAATTATTAATCAAGAAAATATACTAGAATTTATTGACAAGATCAAGGCATAAAATAAAGATTGTACATGATAAATTTTGAGCATTGAAGGGGTAAGGAAAATTATGAAGTATGAAAATGACAAAAGTCACATAATTTTTTTAATTTCATTTTTTGATAGTTTTTGTTTTTTGTTGTTTTGATTATAATTTTACCTTAGAAATTATAACCACTACTTCTTACATCTTCAAGAATTAGAACAATGAACTTTGAATTATGTTCGTAAACAAATTTGATTGATTAGAACTCACAATAATTAAGTAAAGATAATATTACATAAAATGTTCCTTCTCCCACATAATAAACTTAGAAGATCCTATTAAAATATAATTCTCTTGTTCTATTAAATTTTCTTACACTATCTTATCAAGTGTTCTTATCACTACAAACTATTCTAACAACTTTGAGAGGGACTGAAAATACACATATCTTGAATTAGATAGATACAATACCTATTTCTTTTGTATATTATTATTATCAGGCACTAGTCAATAGCCATAAAGCAACACAAACAAGGCAAAACTTAATAATAATTGAAAAAGACTCTAGATATTTGCTGAAAATAATCTTCCTCGGAATAGTACATTAATTCATAAGTTGCGCCATATAATAAAATTCACTTTCGTGATCTGTATATAGCGTTGCATCGTAGAAACATAGATGAGGATGGATCAAATACCCTCGTACTTTTCACACTCATTTGACAATCACTGATCGATCATGATTTTTTTAAGGAAAAGGCAGAAGCTTTATCATTCACTTTTTGTTCTTCTCCTTTCCGCACTCTATAATAGCTGCTAGAAAGGGACTGCTTTGAACGACTTTCTTCTGTGTGCACTATGATTGCCAAAGATGACGATGATTGTCATCCAGAAAGCTCTGTGAAATAGTTGTTGTTGTTCTTCTCCTCGCTGCTTCTACTTGTTTCAAACATGAAAATGGTGGTGGTAATATCTTGTCGAGAGGAGCACAAGAATCCTGCAAGGGGCGCGAGAATGAGGAATGCGCAGCTATGCAATTTTTGTAATGTCCAGTACAAGAAAAAGCAGAAACATGTTGTTTGAGAAAATATAATAAAGGAATGGTGTCAATAGTTCTCACTGAAGATATTACAGTATAATACACTTCCAACTATCAACTGCTCTCCCAGCGGATTGAAGCCCACTCAATTTACACCCACTTCAATCTCCAACATACAAATCTTATCAGATGGTGTAAATCTGAGTTCTCCTTTGAAGACTATTGAAATTTCAGGGAAATGGGAGAGTTCCACTGTACATTAAAGATTTCCCCCTCAAAATTGAAATGACGGGTTGAGCATGTGAAATATGATTAAATGAATGCAAGAAATCCTTCTACTCTTTTTAATAGATTGAGCGCTCGATTAAGATTCAAAATTAACAGTTGGCAGGAGACGCAGATTCAAACTTGACTGTTGCGGTGACAGTGACTGCAGATTCAAAATTGACTGTTGCGGTGACAATGACTTGAGGAGAGTTAAAAGGACCGCAACAGAAAACAAAATGATAGACGGCAAAGAAACGAGATCAAGAGTTGGATGGAACAAAGTAACAGCCGGGCCCACGAGCCATCTAAAAAGTCAAATGTTAGTGTGTGATCTTTAAGCCGGCTCCATATATACACACAGATTTACACATGTACACATACACACATTTATTTATATATACATATTTACATATTTACACATATATACATATACACCCATATACATATACACACATTTGTGTATATATATACATATTTACACATATACACACATTTGTGTATATATACACATATAGACATATACACACATATAGACATATTTATGTATATATACATATTTATACATATACACATACACACATTTGTGTGTGTGTATATATATATACACACATATTTGTGTATATATATATTTATACATATACATACATTTGTGTATATATACATATTTACACATACACACACATTTGTGTATATTTACACACATATACACATAATTGTGTATATATACACATATACGTACATATACACACATTTACACATCTATCATGTCACAAATCTGACGAGATATTAAATCTGCTTTTGTAAAAATTGGAATTGGAATTGAAATTCTAATTCCACCTATTTAGGTGGAAGATTGATATTCCCATTTTGGGGTAAAATGAGAATTTCATAATTCCATTTCCATTTTTATTCATGGACCCAAACATGAAATTTGGCATTATCTGAAATTAGATAATGCCAATTCCAGTCTAATTCCAGCCCCCAAACGGCCCAAAAAGAACAATCACCACCATTTAGTTCAGAAAAAGGTGAGTTTAAAGTTAACTTCTTTAATGTTTTTATATGTATTATGTTTGAATTTTATTTTATAATATGTTTTATTATTATTTACATATCTTATTTCTAAATATCATAATAAATATATTTTAATTTTGTTCTTTTATTTTATTTTATATTTTATATTAATAAAATAAAATATTTAGATATTACTATTTATATAAATAATATAATGTAGTACATATAATATTTAATATGTAAATATTTACATTTATTTTTTATTTGTTCATAAAATAAATATTTATATTTATATTTATATAAAGTGTATAAATTATTTTTATTTATTAATATGTAGATAAATATAATTTATATAAATAATATAATAATATGCATTATATATAATTTATGTATTTATGTTGTGATGGTTATGTTATTTAAAGTCTTGCTTCTTTTATTTTAAATTTATATCATTATAATATTAAATTTTTATTATTCTTTTAGTTTATTTAGTATATAAAAAATATATAATTTTTATATATCATATATAAAAATATATAACTTATAATTCTTTAAATAATATATTTATAAAATATAATAAAATGAGTAGAAATAGTTAATCTTACCAACCATGAACTATGTTTGTGTGGGTTACAAAACACATTGTGTAGTTCACGGAAATACTCTCTAGGTACGCATACCACTTTTACCTAAAGAATAAGGTTGTGATATCCAACCTTTACTTTGAGATAACATCAAATGAGAAGCTTTATGTTGAAATACACATTGTGTTTTGCAACCTACACAAAATTAGTTCATGGTTGGTAAGATACCTTTTTCCTTCTTATTGGGATGCATATTGATGAACACATCAAATTTTATAATAGTTGATACTATCTATTTTGATTTTAGTTGATACTATCTATTTTGATTTGTCATAGTGCACCTAGAATTATCTGAAATTACATAGTTTGAAATCCTCCCTCCCCCCTCTCTCAAATCCCCCCTTTCTCTCTTACGAAACATAATCTAAATTTTATAAGTTGAAAAACATGATGTGTATTTCAACCTAAAACTTCATATTTGCAACAAAATCATGTCAAGGTGTGCATACCTCTTTTAACTAAATAGGAATATCCAACCTTTAATTTTGAGATAATATAAGATGAATTGAAAAAGTTAATCTTACCAACCATGAACTAATTTTGTGTAGGTTGTAAAACACGATGTGTATTTCAACCTAAAGCTTCATATTTACAATAAAAACTTGAAGAGGTCCACATACCTCTTTTACTTAACGAGTTAGGTTGTGATATCTGAATATTGATTTGAGATAACATAAAATGAGAAGATTACATCTTATGAACCATGAACTAAATTTGTGTAGGTTGCAAAACACAATATTAGTTTAACCTAAAACTTCATATTTACAACGAAATCTTGTCAAGGTCCAGATACCTCTTTTACCTAAAGAGGAAGGTCATGATATCGAATCTTTAATTTTTGATAACATCAAATGAGCATTTTTTTTTTATGCTATCAACCGTAAATTGAAGTTTGTTTGGTTACAAAACACAATCTATAGGTCAACCTAAAACTACTAGTTTACAATGAAAGGTTCATGTACCTCCTTTACCTAAAGAGGAAGATTCTAATATCCAATAGTAAATTTGAGATACCATAAAATGAGTAGAAAAAGTTAATATCACCAACCGTGAACTAAGTTTGTATAGGTTGCAAAACATGGTGTGTAGTTCAACCTAGAACTTCATATTTACAATGAAATACTATCGAGGTTCACATGCATATTTTACCTATAAATGATGGTTGTGATATCCAACCTATATTTTGAGATGAAATCAAGTTAGTAGGAAAATTATATCTTACTAACCATGAAATAATTTTTTGTAGGTTGAAAATACGACATGTAGTTCGACCTAAAACTCCATATTTACAATGAGACACTGTCAAGGTACACACACCTCTTTAACTAAAGGGGAGGGTTGTGATATCCAACATTTAATTTGATATAACACCAAATGAGAAAGAAAAGTACATCTTACCAACCATGTATTGACTCACATATATTGAGTAGTTGCATAGAAAATGGAAGAAGACACCTCTTGAGGTGCCCACCTTAGAAAATTGAAAAGACTCCTCTTTAGGCACCCTCTTGGGGAATTTGAAGAGAAATCTATTGTCTATGTGTTCTAATTACTAGTTTACATGTGTTTTTCATCAAGAGAGGGAGTTCTATTTTCAAGAGACATAAGTATGCTATAAAAAGGGAGGCTTGAACTAGTGTTTAGAGGTGAGACAGATAGAAGGGGAGAGAGAGGTGGGTAATGAGACAAGGAAGGAGAGGTAGAGAGGTAAAGATGGAGGGATGGAGAGACCTATGGATAGATAGATAGAGGGTGGGAGGGAGATGTAGTAATCAATAGGATGGAGATAGAGTGGAGAAAAACAACAAGGAGATTGAAGAGATGAAGAGAAAATTATTCTTCTATAATAGTTTTTGAATTAGTAAATTGTTTTTCTTGCAATAAATATTGGTATGTTTTCCATACCATACAAAAATTTTAGACCAAAAACATAAACATTAATATTGATTTGAAATTTACTCATGAATTTTCTATTTTATTCTAAACTCTTTTGGAATGGTGTTTGGGATTAAATGCATGTTATGTGATGTGTAAGTTAAAACAATCTAAAAAATTTATCTACCAAAACTAATAGTTAAAAGAAAAATATATATCTTGACAAACATGTGAAACTAAAAACATAGGTTAGGTGGTGTCATCATAAGCATATGACCACAATACTTGTCTACAAATAGGATAGGTCTATAATAATTAAGTATATAATCTAAGTTTTACAAGTGATAGGCTTCATCTAACATGTCAAAATCATTACTAATAAATGAATAATCAAAAGCATGGAAATCTTGTAAAAGGATATCCAACATGGTTGGATGAGCTTACTTTCTCTAATAAATGAATGAATTTATTTTAAAATTAGTTACCTAATCTAAAAAAATCTAAAAACTTGATTGAACCAACATCATTAAATGATCTAGTATAAAAAATGAAGCATTCAATCACTTAAGAAATTAATAAAGCATCATGGAAGACATAAAAAATGCATGTAAAATCTCTTGAGATAACATTAAGTGATCATAAAAAAGTACATCTTACTAGTTCCATGAACTAAGGTTGTGTAGGTTAACAAAAAAACTACGTATCCTTCAACCTAAAACTTCATATTTACAATAAAATATTTTCAAGGTGCATATACCATTTTTACCTAAATAGGAAGGTTGTGATATTCAACCTTTAATTAGAGATAAAATCGAAGGAGTGGAAAATGTACGTCTTACCAACCAAGAACTAAATTTGTGTAGGGTGAGAAACATAATGTGTTGTTTAAGCTATAAATTCATATTAGTAATGACATCACGTTGAGTTACACATGCCTAATTTACCTATAGACAAAAGTTGATGATATTCAACCTTTAAATTTAAATAACATCGAATGGGTAAAAAAAGGTACACCTTGTTAATCATAAACTTATCTCTCTGATCATTTTCTTATTCTCTATCTTCCTCTCCTCTCTAGCTCTCCCCTCTGTTGGTCTCTCATTCACTTTTTATTTGCCTCTCACTTCGTCCCTCCTTAGCTCTCTATTTTTGAAAATTCAACTCCTTTAATATTTTTATGGCTTTCTAGTATGGAAAGGCTTCAACTCTATTATTAGAGCCAATACCCAAATGTTTTTATAACCTTCATCAAACTCTCATCACCAAACATTTAGTCTCAAGCCTTTACTTTTTAACCTCTTCCTTTACTTTTTAACCTCTTCACAATATATTTGGGTGTGTGAACCAATTTGTGGACCAAAAAAGTGGACACATCTTTAAGAAAATTCAAATTCATATAACCCAATTAGGTTATTGAATAACTCGATGGGGTTATTGAAATTTTGAAATTTTACTAGGCTTGGTAACCAAGCCTAGATAATATTATTAAAAAATTTGAACTTTCTAAGAACCCAATCGGGTTCTGAGATGTTTCATTTAACCCGATTGGGTTATTAGACATATAATGTTCCTAATAACCTGATCGGGTTATTAGAAACATATTAGTTTTTGGACAGCCCATGGATTAGGCCATTTCTAATGCCTAAACCACAGAGCAATAGAGCCTAGGAGACCAAAAATGCCACAGAACCTAATCGAGCTTTGAAGAAAATAATAAATCTTCAACAATTTGCACATTTCCAAGCAATGGCGCCCCGTAAGAAAGGTATGTATTAAATTTTTTTTTTTTGTTGTTTTTTTGCATTTTTTTTTATCAAATTAGGTTATGATATTGATTTTTTGTTTTCTTTTAAATTAATCTCATAAAAAATTCATCAAACAACCCTAGAAGAGGAAAAAAATGAAAGACCACCCTGCGTAAACTCTCCTCCAAATTCTCCTCGTCCACCACCATCGCCACCTGTAAACCCTCCTCAAAATTCTCCACCAGCATCGCCACCTGTAAACCCTCCTCAAAATTCTCCTCGTCCATAGCCACCGCCACCCGTAAACCCTCCACATGTGCCATTAGATCATGTAAATGCAACACAAGAAGACCTCATGCAACGCCTTAACAAAAATAGTGTATAAATTAATATATTAGTCAATAGGTTGAAGGATTCTGGTCTTCAACATCACTCTACCCTCGCCGCTACATTAGAAAAAATTTCCAATATTGAAAATGAGGTGTCTCAAGAGGTGACAAAATGGGGTTCATTGAGGGATAGGTGTCGTACATTTTATGTTGATGGTTTATCATATGAGGATGTGAAAAGAAAAGGCATAGAAAAATGTGACATATGTGCCCTTTTTATCGATCCTATTACTAGCAATTCCCTATAAGTTAATACAAAATGCTTTCCTATACATTGGTATTTTCATAGGGGGATGAAATCATATTTTTGGGATAGGTGGTACATGGTATTTGACCAACCACCTTGTACTAATAATGAGGTTCCTTTATATTTTTTGAGGAAGCTATACTGTGAGTTTATCATTAGTGAGAAGCCAAATTACATTGACTTTCATGAGTTCCAGGGTAGAGGGAGAGGCTCTGCGTAGGATAGACCTGGGGCACATAGAATTAACCAACCACAAGAGAAGAGGCATACTGCGAGAAAACCCCTCATTCATGTTGTGGTCCCAATAGTGGTGAAGGAGTCTATGGATATACAAAATCTTCATGCAGCTACATCACTGACTGATGTCATCCAACATGGCACTCAGTTAGTTGGAGAGGATGGATCCTTGCCTGTACCACCTCCATATTCATCAAATGCGCCATTGGGATCATCTCATCCCACACCAGCTCCATCACCATCAAATGCACCATTAGGATCTTCTCATCCCGTGCGAGCTCCATTATCATCAGATACATTTGCAGGGTCAACCCAGTCCATTGAGCATATTTGGATCAATTGTAATGGTATATGTGATGGGGTAGATAGCCAGGCAAGTGCAGATGGTTTGACATCCCATTCATGTGTATACTGTATAAAAATATGTCAGGCATCCACTACTGAGGATGTGGCCCTCACAGATGATCTGTTGTCAATGGTGTATTGTACAAAGCCGACACAGGTTTGTTTAAATTTGTGTTTTGACATGTTATTTTATTTAATTACCTAAATTTGTTAAACGTAAATACAATTTTATTTATAGAAGAATTTAAATTGATACATGAATAATATGCATTGCAGGGTGTAGTTTGTGGTACAAGTACACCAAGGAGTGCTCGTTATAGTACACATAGACGGGTAGCTCAAACACTTGAGGTAATGTTTTATAAATATTCCTAAAATAGAATAGTACGTTGTTTTGAAAATATAATATCTTAATAATTTGTATGGTGGTAACTTAGTGTATGTTTGTTTTCTATTTCTTTATAGTCAAAGAATTTTTTCTAATGTAATTCAACTCAAGGAATTCACTTGTCTGGCCATCATGACTCAAATTGATTTGAACTCCCGTCCTCCATCCTTGGACTCAATTCAACCAATGCTGAACTCATACATAGACTCGTACCCAAACCAATCACTTATTGGCTTCTGAATCAACCTTGAACATCATTCGGAACATCCAACCATCATTCTTTTACTCTTATTTCTTGTTCAAAATCATGAAAATAATCTCTGATTGTTCACTGATTGTGATTATCCTTCATCCTTCAATACACCTCCATGGTCTTCTGAAGACTCCCAACATATAACTTGTAAGACATCCCACGAACCCCGCAACTTATCACAAGGTCCTTATCCTATTGCTTAAAGCACAATCACTTGCTAGTTCAGTAAACTTTACTCTCTAGCATTTCACTATCATACTAGTACAATCCCCATATACTAGTCTATATCTTCACCATAGAAAATAACCCATATAAACCCTAGGTTCATAAGCACCTCAAATATTTTCATCACTTCCCATACCACCTACTCTGATGCAAGTATCAAGGGTATGATGATCCAATCACTTAATCCCTTAATTCTCTATAAAGAGTGGCAAACCCTGACCATAGTGTACCAATCCCAAGACAATAGTGTACCAAGTGGCTTATAAGTTCCCAAACTTGGAACTAGGTCTCACAATTGGATCTCAATGATAGACTAATTCTAAATCCTTGAACTACAAGATTCCTTGGGTCCCTTTGGGCCAAGTGTGCACTGAGAACATCAAGGGTCTGCAATCTTCATGAGACTCCATGTGCTAGGAGGTGCTCCTGCACCACACTCTCAACCTAAAAGCACTCTAAATCCCTCCATGCTAAGGGGAAACACACTAAAACATACTCACTGCCAGGCTACAATAGTCCCATTACCTACTGCAAAAGTGGTCCTATCCTTTGACCCCAACGAATATAATCCGGACCATCCATCTCTAACTGTGCCTACAAATTTGTTAAAGAATAGTCTTGTGTGTGAAAGAAGAGTTCAAAATTTTATATTGTAATAATGGCTCGTAAAATTTGATTATAAACTTTTGATAATAGAGTTGTGGAGCATAATCATTTGTGGAATTCAAGTGAATCATAATCTTCATTGTAAACTATTGCTTATATATTTATTTGGTGTTTTATAGAGCTTGTCAGGGGCTCAAATTTCTGAGATTGAGGATGTCACCCTTTCTGCCATTGACTTTGGCTTAGAGAGCTATGTGGTATCATTTTTTGCACACCTCTTGTTTATAGTTTTAATTTAACCCATGCGGTATCATATTATTTATCTTATGTTAATTTTGTTTTTGTTAGCCTACCCCACCAAGCTCGAGGTCATTAGGAAAGAGGAAGAAATCATCAGGGACATTGAAACAAAAAAGCTAATTAAGTCCAATTAAGTATATTTGTTGAAATGTATTATGAACATTTCAATGTAGTCTATTTTGATGAATGCACTTGACTTGTCTATTGTATACATGTAGAATCAATTGGGTTTCACTGAACTAATGAATGCCCCAGACATTGTTGATGTTCAAGAGAGGGAGGAGGTAACACATTTTCATATTTACTTTCAATTGCATTCTTGTTTGTTCAAAATATTTTAGAAATCATGGTCATCTATTAGTATGTCATTTTCTATGACTTTTCATACATGAATTGGTCATAGATACCTCGGATAAGGCGAACCCTTCTCCACTCCCTAGGGACCCCTTGCCTAGCACAAGAGATCCAGTTGCGGTATGCATATTCTTTCTAGTCCATGCATTTTTTATTTTTTAGTATTTCTTATTTATAACATGTATTTTGTATTATTTTTTCTATTGTAGGACCTTTCACCATTGCCCGTCATTCCTCTACCTGGCCATTTTTCTAGGAGTCCCTCTCGCCCACTATGGAGCCAATTTCATCTATCAGTTAGCCCAAGCATAAGAGATCCAGCTGAGGCTTTAGTATGCAAATTACAGTCCAATATTTATGTATTTTGATATTATTTTGAGATAATATATGGCTTAACATTTGAATTGTTCTTGTGCAGAGACTTAGTGAACCAAGTGTTGCTACGAAGAAGCTCAATTTTTATGATCCACCAAAGTGATAGATATATTGAGACATTGTATAGGTCTAGTTGTGGTCATTGAATGGCCAAATTATATATATATATATATATATATATATATATATATAT
>MU226361.1:3642707-3654496 GCA_018584345.1 Thuja plicata | reverse complement strand
CACATATTTTTAATCATGGTTAGATCCTAGAGATCAACCATTCATTTTGAGTAGATTGGTCTCATTGTAAAGTCAATCCATCTAAGGTGTCTTTATAAACCTAAGGTTGATTAGACTCATGACCTATTATAGGATAATTAGGCTTGATATTTTTGGTCTAATAAAGATCCTACTATAGGATCTAAGGGTCTTCTAAGTCTTTTCAATAGGTCTAGAGGTCCTAATAGCAACATTTTGCAACGTTGTCAAAAGTTGCACAAAAAGTTGCAATGTTGCTCAGTTGAAAGTTGCTCAATGGTGCATCTTTCAAACCATTCATCATTGGACCAAACTTTCAGCTCCATCAGCTTGAGTTGGCTGGGTAAAAGCTAGGGGAGACCCTTTTTCACTTGCAAACCATCAAGAATGTTCCGACGCAAGTCGGACCGAAGTGTTCCCAAGGTGCACTAAGCCAAATTGGGCAGCGATTTTTGGAGAGACATATATTGGGCCTCGTGAGAGATATCAGAGATTTGTGAAGTGTAAAAGGACCATCTTGTGAAGGCCTACAAGCATCTGACTTAGTTTTGGGAGATTCCACTCGGATTCCATTTTCTGACCCGATCTCGGTTGGTGCAATGAGTTGCACTGTTGCTTAGTTGAAAGTTTCTCAATGGTGCATCTTGCAAACCGTTCATCTTGGGAAAAAACCATCAGCTCAATCAGATCTAGTTGGTTGGGAAAATGCTAAGGGAGTCCATTTTTCTCTTGCGTACCATCAAGAATGTTCTGGCGTAAGTCAGACCGGAGTCTTCCCAAGGTGCACTAAGCCAAATTGGGCAGTGATTTTTGGGGAGCCATATCTCAGACCTCGTGAGAGATATCAGAGATCTGTGAAGTGTACAAGGACCATCTTCAAAAGGCCTACAAGAATGTGGCTCAGTTCTAGGAGATTCCACTCAAATTCCATTTGCTGACCCGATCTTGGTTGGTACAAAAAGCTGCAGTGTTGCTCAGTTTAAAGTTTCTGAATGGTGCATCTTTCAAACTGTTCATCGTGGGACCAAATTGTCTGCTCCATCAGCTCCATTTGGCCAAGTAAATAGTAGGGGAGACCATTTTTTACTTGCAAACCATCAAGAATGTTCTAGCGCAAGTCAGACCGAAGTGTTCCCAAGGTGCACTAAGCTAAATTGGGCAGCGATTTTTGGGGAGCCATATCTTAGACCTCGTGCGAGATATCAGAGATCTGTGAAGTGCACAAGGATCATCTTGGGAAGGCCTACAAGCATGTGGCTTAGTTCTGGGAGATTCCACTTGGATTCCATTTTCCAACCTGATCTCAGTTGGTGCAAAAAGTTGCAGTGTTTCTCAGTTGAAAGTTGCTCAATGGTGCATCTTTCAAACCGTTCATCACGAGACCAAACTGCCAGCTCCATCAGCTCTAGTTATCCAGGTAATCACTAGTGGAGACCCCTTTTTGCTTGTAAACCATCAAAAACATTCTGGCGCAAGTCAGACCAAAGTGTTCCCAAGTTGCACTAAGCCAAATTGGGCAGGAATAGAAGTAAAACAATTCAAACGTCCACAAAGCATAACATATAACACCATAATTTGGATTGTAATAGATGTAAAATAATTCAAAGATAAAATACATGGAAAAGATATAATATGAAAATGAACATACATACATAAATATTACACATGAATCATTATTATAATATAGAAAAACATGAGATATCCACTGCATGAGCCATTTTTATAATTGCAATGAATCGTAATTCACTCATATACTCTTAGTTAAATGGTACATAGTAAAGTATACAAAGTGTGGACCCTCGGTATATACAAATCAACCCATGGCCACTTTTATATAGAATTTGATATTCTTTCAACATATAAAATGTGGTCTCCAAATATGCATGTGGACCACTTCATAGTCATTTATATTTACAAAAAAGTGATTGTTTCACAAAATTTATATACAAAATTATCAAAATAATTCTACCATTTGTTGAATGATTCTTCATGATAGCCGATAACTAATTGACATAAAGAACATTCAGGTTATGAGAACATAATGACTAAATGCTCCTAATTACTCAGAACCCAATCGAGAACTGAAAACTACGAACAAAGGAGGATTGAGAGAGAGAAAGAGAGTAGGGGTAGGAGAGAGAGAGAGAGAGAGAGAGAGAGAGAGAGTATACAATTATTTACACACCCAGTTCAGGGTTATAAGAGAAGTTTTACTCGAAGCTTATAGGGAGTGTGTGAAGCAAATTAGAGGGAGTTACAAGAAAAAATAGGAGTTTGTTGAGCAGAAAAGGTCCTTTGATTTCTAGGTTTATAACTCTTTTGAATATGTGGGGATGAGAGGAGGTAAAGATGGTGTAGAATTTGGTCTTTCATTCAATATTCTATTTAAAGATCAGTTAGTTTATCTGGAAGCCAAAATAGCTCAGATTGAATGTAATTTTGATTGGAAACAAGTGTGCAAATGTGATTTTGTTGATGATAGTTAGGAGGTGGCCATTAATCATGGGCTCACCAAAAAATTGGCCATTATTCAGGGCCGTCCTAGCACTGGAAAAACATTTACCGCGTTGCAAATTGTAAAGGCTTTGTTTCATAAGATTTCAAATTCCTCTAGCCCCATTCTCATACTGTGCTTTACTAACAGAGCTCTAGATCAATTTTTGGAGGGAATATATGAATACAAGAAAAGTCTAGCAAGGTTAGGATCTAGAACTTAGAGCTTAATTCTTGGCAAATGTTCTCCTGACCAGGGATAAGAGAGCAATATCATATTGTTTTCTTTGGTAAGAAACACTGAATTCCTAATTTGAATGTAAAAAAATCAGAAAATATAGGATTTATTAACATTCCAAACAAAACTCGTGTTGCCCTTAATAGGGCTAGAATTGGTTTGTATATCTTTTGAAATGCCAAGCTACTCTCAGACAATTCTCCAGTGTGGAGTGATATCATAAAGCATTTTTATAGATAATGGGTTTGTTGGTAATGGAATACCACTATATTGTCCTAGACATCCAAATGATGCTAGACATGTTGTTACCAAATATCATGATTTAAGGAGGTAGGGTGATGGAAGTATGAGATTTTGTACTAGGAAATGCAAAGAAAAATTAATTTGTGGTCATATTTGTCCTAGGAAATGTTATCATGGAGGATATGTGAGAATTGGATTTGCAAGGCCCGATGTATGAAGAAGTTTGAGTTTTGTGGACATGTCTGCAGGAAGGTTTGTCATGCAACTTCCTATGACCCCTTTCGACACATTGGAATACTCAAGTGTGTCCCAAGAGGTCGTAGGACCCCTTGGGATATACTTGATTGTTCTAATGTGTCAAAAGGGGTCATGGGGACTTCCTAGGGGTCCTAATGCTTGATAAAGCGTAATAGGACTCCTAGGAAGTCCCCATGACTCCTTTCAACACATTTCAACACTCAAGTGTGTCCCAAGTGGTCGTAGGATCCCTTAGGACACACTTAAGTGTTCTAATGTGTCAATAGGGGTCATGGGGACTTCCTAGGGGTCCTATTACATTTTATCACATGTTAGGATCCCTAGGAAGTCCCTATTACCCCTTTCAACACATTGGAATGCTCAAGTGTGTCCTAAGGGGTCCTAACATGTGATAAGGTGTACCTTCCAATATTTTATTAATGTCTTGTTCTATTTCACTCACTTGAAACACCTATGTACTAGGAGGGTATTAAATTGTAATAACTATTTACGAAAGGTTGGAAGATTGAAGAAAAAATTAGGGATGACCATTGAAAGAAACAAAGGAAACTAATTGGCCATTTAAAAAATTCATGGGTGGCCATTGAAATAATATATTTTTCTAGAGGGAAGAGAAGAAAATTTTTGCTAATTTGCAATGGCCCGAAGCGAAGGGAGAAACTCTACTTCCAGATGTATTTCAGGTTGCCCATCTATAGAGTTTGGTGAAGAAGGGTGTGCATTTTCTGATTCCTATTGCTCAAATTGTTACCAATTTGTGCCTCTTAAATACTGTGAAGATTACCATACATGTCTTTTATACGAACTTTGTGAGGTGAAGGAAGAAAAAGAAATACTTACGACAGAGGGTGAGAAACAATTTGGAATTAGTGGAAATCTGCGAGAAGAGATGAGATTATTGCGAGAAGAGGGGGAAAATTAATTGGGTCAAATTATCCAAGCCCCGAGACAACAAATTTCATCATTGCGTGTAGAGAGTGAGAAGAAATTGGGAACAATTCAAAGAATGCAAAAAGAGATTGAAATCTTGCATGTAGAGGAAGCAAAACAAAGTGAGAGTGCAGAAGAGGAGATTGGGTTTCTTTGAAAAATCTTAGGCAAAGCATTGGATAATCTAGATGTCATACTCTGTACTTCTGATGGCTCAACATTTCAAGTGGACTCTCTCTCTCTCTCTCTCTCTCTCTCTCTCTCTCTCTCTCTCTCTC
Source organism: Thuja plicata (assembly GCA_018584345.1). Taxonomy (NCBI): domain Eukaryota; kingdom Viridiplantae; phylum Streptophyta; class Pinopsida; order Cupressales; family Cupressaceae; genus Thuja; species Thuja plicata. The sequence goes on along the minus strand of MU226361.1, from coordinate 3,650,038 downwards.
TCTCTCTCTCTCTCTCAGGCTATTGCTTTTGGAAGAAAAGCCTATTTTAGTTTCTTCATAACCCGCTTGGGTTATGGAGAATAAAATGAATAGTTTTTACTTCTTCAAAACCCGATCGGGTTTTGAAGTACTTTTTTCTTTGTAGAACCCAATCCGATTATTTGAAATTTAGAAACCCGATCGGGTTATGGCTCGGGAAGAGGCTTGAAAAATGACCCAAAGGCTTGGAGGCTCATTTTCCCTCCATTTTTGTTCTTTTAGACATTTTTTCATCTTGTATGATGAATTCTTGAATTTATCTTCATCAAGTTTATAATTTGTCAACTAGGTAGCTTTATAATTTCACCATAATCTCATACATCTTCTTAGCTTTCTAACCATATAATTTTTTCTATTTTTGGACAACATTAGCATAGTAAACTTTAATTTTTTTTACTAGTGTCTTGATTGTCCTCACAGACATATGTCTACCATTTTTTAATAAATTTTGATATACTTAATTAAATTACAACTAAATTACATATTATTTTTCTACACTTGCTTCTATACACTTTAAAAAAAAAAATTCATTTTCAATTATTTTGATGCAAGTTATGCCCAGCACACGAACAGGTACCAAATTTTCAGGATGCGATCACTTCAAAAAATCACAGAAAAAAAAATACTTATCAGAAAATTACAAAAAAATACACAACTTAAAGATCTCACTCTTACCTATAATCCTACCAAATGGATTTGTACTGTGCACGGAAACAACTATGTTATGTTTTTCCAAACAAATTAGGATCATGTTTTCATGCCTGCAAGGTTTGACCCTCTTAATCTTATCGGTTTAAAAAAAAATGGTGTTCTAGAAACTAGATTCAGATTACAATAATTTTTATTTTTTACACATCTAATTATTTTGAGTGGATGACCCTCAAACTCCTATTCCAAGTTCAGGTTTACCTGATTTTAGAAAGAATGTGTCCACTTATACCCCCTTTTTGGTCCACAACTTGGTGCACACACCAATTTAGTACTATAGTTGGGGTTAGGGTTTCAATAAGGGTCAGGGATTGGGGCTATGATTAGGATTATAGGGTAAGGGTTTACATTATGGTTAGTATTATGGTAAATATGGTTAGGATCATGATAAAAATTAAGAATAGGTTTTAGGTTTTAGGACAAGATTAGTGTTAGGGTTAGGGTTTACATCATAGTTAGCATTACCTTTAGAGTTGTCTTTTAGAGTTTAGGGTTAGATTAAAGGTTTAATGATAGGGTTAGAATTATAATTAGGATTAGGATTATGGTTTTAGTTTAAGATGAGGGTTTAGGATTAGTATTATGGTTTAGGTTAGGATTGGGGTTTAGAGCTATAGTTGTGGTTAGGGTTAGGGTTATAGTTACAATTAGGGTTAGGGGTTAGGATTTGGATTAGAGTTAAAATTAGGGCTGGGATTTGGGTTTTAGGTGATGACCTTATGGAAATACATGTTTTCAATTAGTGCCCAAACACTTAGTCATCACACAGTTGGCCTAGCCAGCAGTGCAACCTAAGAAGTTACAGTGTAACCCGAGCAGTGGTAGTGTTGACCACATAGACAGTGGTAATCAATATTACCCGAGTGATCAATATGACCCGAGTACACTATGTTTCCCGAGTGAAAAATGTAGCCTGAGTGCCAGAATTTTCTATGTTGACCGAGTGACAACATATGACCCGAGTGATAGCACATTACCCGAGTGTCAGTAAAAGACCCGAGTGGAATACTAGACCTGAGTAACAGTTTTGGGCAGACTTAGTTTATATTGTTTAACATTAACTTATCTTACAGAAGCTGAATTACAGAAGTATTTTATTTGGATAAGGTGTATATGTAAGATATATATTTATCCAAAATATTGAGAAATAAGTATATATGCAAATATGAAGTGGCAGACTGATTAAGCAGGCTACAACAGTATAAGGAACAACAGAGAATCATCTATCACATTCGGGTGATTATTTTTATATAAAAGGATCTTATTGAACAAATAAGAGTTGCATAGAAGATCATCTACTAGTTCATCCTAATAGGTGCATCAACAAAATCCTCTAACAAGGTGGACTTAACAATTCTTTACAAATCTCCTAACAGAGTTGCATACTATATTGTATTATATAAATCCTTTCACAAGGTGGACTTAACACTCCTTATTTATCCTAACAGGGAAGACCATCAGAAGTGGTCAATTGTAAGCTTTAACAGGCTAAATTTATACTGCAATAATAAATCTTGTGGGTACCATCCCCACCCCAGTTTTACTTTCTATTTGGAAGGTTTCTGGGTAACCAAATATTGTGTCAAAGTATTGTGAATGTTTATTGATTTTCTATTAGATTAGATAATCTATTAAAGGATTAAATAGATAAAGTTTTATTAGTTCCTAATTCACCCCCCCTCTCAGTCACCTAGCCTCAATATATTTCCAATATTTGGTATCAGAGCTAAAGGTTCTCTTGTCATAAGTTTAACAACTTGAGAAAAGATCAGAGGCAATGGAAACATACAAACTAGAGAAAGCCGTTGAAAATGAAAAGCTAGATCTGCAAGTGGCCATGGATCAAATTAGAAAACTCAAGGGGCAACTCTCTCATTCCCTAAAAAGAAGAAAATATTTAGCAGTGCAGATGAATGATAAAAGTTACATAGAAGAAAGAATTAAAGACTTATGCAAAGAAAGAATTTTGAAGAACCTGATGCAGCAATTGAAGACCTACTTGCAAATAACCTCAATTTATATGAAGAAGTCAGAAATTTAAAAAAAGAGAACAAGAAATTCATTCAGTCAGAGTATGTGATATCATGGAAAAAAAGAATCAAGCCAAAAATGACAGAGAAATGGCACAAGAAGATAAAATATTGATGAATACAAGGTTAGAGGAAAAACAAAATGAAATCCATCATTTGTCAGTTCAACAAGAAAATATGATAAATCAACTCAATAGTTCAAATCAAGAAGTTATCCATCTAAGTACAAAAAATGAAAGACTGCAGAATGATCTCAATACTGAAAAACAAACCAAGGAGAGTATGATGAATTCACAGGCAAGCATGGATCAGTTGAAAGAGAAAAATCAATTCAGACATCATGGACAGATTGGATTAGGTTAAATGGAACAATGTGAATCCTCACAATAAGGAACTCAAAAGAACATGAAACCTACTTGTAATCATTGTGGCAAGTTAGGGCATACATCAAATAAGTGTTGGAGCAATGGAAAATCAAATTTTAATGGAAAATGCTACAGATTCAACAAACATGGACTCATGGAAAGTGAATGCACAAAGAAACCAAAGTTTTAAGGAAAATTCTTCAATTGTAACAAACAAGGTCACAAATCTTCTGAGTGCAAAACTAAGAAATGGAACCCTACTGAACAACTAGCTAAAGTAATTTTTGGTTGGGATTACAAAACATGGAGAATATGTTGTCATTGTGGTGAATATGGGAATATTGGTTCAAATTGTGTAAATAATCACCTCAAAAAAGAATCCCACTAAGAGATGTTATGCATGTAAACAACTCAGTCATCTTAGTAAGAATTGCATGAACAGAGAAAAATTTGATACTATTTTTGAAAAAGCCAAAGCAAAATTTTTTGAAATCAGAACTCAGATGAGTCAGCAGTGGGTAAGGAAATCTCCTGACAATTTAGATCAAAACAATGAAGGATTGAATGGCACCCGAGATAGTGAGTTGGGTGGATCTACCATTTCCAAATAAATATACAACGAGACTACTAGAACTATGCATACAAGTCATCATACATCAGTTCCAGATATGCTAGCAAGTCCAAATCAGCATATTGATGCACTAGGAAACATTACAATTTTAACTAAGTCAGGATCTCAGTAACACCTGAGTTACATAGGATTAACTGAGTCAAATCGGGTTGTCTAGTTTTGAAGATGTAAAGGTTATTCTTCGTTGAGCTTCATTCCAAGCTATGCCAAGTACCATGTATGGAGAATTTAATGAAAATTCAATGGTAAAATCTCTTATAAAAGATGAATTGGAAAGGTTATTGTTTACAAAGTTTTTAGTTTGTAGAGTGATTTAGAGCCTTAAGCAATTCAGAGTGAATTTGTGTTCGAAAGTTTTAAGTTGTAAAGTTTTATCAAACCTCTGAGCACTATGGCATGTACACCCAACATCAAGGTTAAGAAAGGATCTGAGATGTTGGTGAGGAATTCTTTCTGCGAACCTCCAAAGTTCAAACTTTATCCTGCAATTGCAAAAGAGATAGACTCGGTGGGAGCTCATTCCTTAATTCTTGTAAAGGTATTGTTGGTCAATGATATTCGAGCCTTCTATCATTGCACCATTCAACAGCTAGGCACATTGGAAATGAATAAAGCATATGAGAAACTCTATGAAGATGAGAATTTGAAGACATAACATAAACACCTTGAAGTCAAGGGTTTGACACATATCATACATATGCCACAAAATTTTCAGATTAAGTGGATTAGGTTTGTTCTGAGCCATGTTAACGACATGCATCTATGGCTGGAGAAACCAGTGCAGATCACCAAGACAATGGTACACCATGTTATAGGGTATCCTATGCTTGACAAGCCAAAAGCTACCAAAAACCTATCCCAAGATGACTAACCAAGAAGACTCTTGCTGAGTGGGAAAAAAGAGGCATGACATTAAATGGAGTTACATATATGGAATTGACATTTGGAATTCATGTAATTGCATACAAAATCTAAATTTCTAGCCAGCCAAATAATGTACTATGTGAGGCTATGGACTTGTCATACAAAGTGGTCAAGAACAACATCTCATTCAACCTTGCCGACTTGCAGTTCATCCAATTGAGAAAGAACATGGAAAGCATCTAGGCATCAAAGACCAGTCCATGTAAGTTTGGTTCACTTCTGGTCTGTATATTCTTTTATATTCAGAATTTTTTCCCTTCCAAAGGCACAGTTGTCTGGAAGAAGGATAGACCCATAGTCTATTAGATAAATGATTTCATAGCATAATTAGGGGATAATTTTGAAAGCATCATGGATAGAAACTTTGAGAATTTTAGACAGAAGATAAAAAATAGATATAGGATCCCCAAACAATTGGTAGAAGACTACAAAGATGATGTTTGCTTCCTAGTTGACTATGATAAGGTATACATTCAGGAAGTCAAACCTGGGGTTGCATGGGTGAAACCTCTTGCTTATGATGTTAACATTGATGAGACCAAAGATATCATTAAGTCTCTTGTGAATGAGCTTGTTGATCCTAAAGCACCATAATTTGGTACTTATGAAGAAGTAAAGAGAAGAATTTCATTAAAGATTGAAATTCCTAATATCTTAAAAAGAGGAAAGAAGAGGTTAGAGAAGTTTGAAAAGAAGTATGGCAAGACTTCAGACTCTCCTCCTTCTATCACTGAAAGTAAAGAAGATGAAATAAAGATAGAAGATAATGAACCTAAAAAGAAAGATAAATAGATAGAAGAAGAACCTCCTAAGAAGAAGAAGAAGAAGGTAGCCCCCAAACAGAAAAAGATCTCTACCCCTATCATCACTACAAGGAGATCTAGAAGGAAACTCATATTGCCTAAGGAATATGAAGAAGAAGATACAGTTATATTCAAGAAGCCGCCACTTACTTTTGAGAAAAAGGTTAAAGAACTGAAAGAAGGCAGTGGCATGACAAATCTCAAAGCTCTGAAGTATGGTTCCAGAATGAGCACAAAATTATTGAGGATGCACTAGTAGAGAAAATGGCAAGATGGAAGTATGATCCATCTAAATTAAAGAGTCATATGACTAAAGATCTATTCAAAGAAATATCTATTCCTTGGAGAAATGCAGTCCTGAATAGAAAAGGATATTAGAGAACATACTTTGAAGCAATTCATTCCTACCATGAATAATAAAGAGGTAAAAGAGGCCATGACCAAATATGAGAACAACCACACTCCAAGGTTCATGACCTTTCAGATATTGAACAAGAGAATAGAAGATGTTGTACAGGCTACTACAATGGTATGGAAGTCTATTCTTATCAAAGGATATGATAAGGCAGAGGCACCAAGTATAGATCCCAAGGTAAAGACTAATGATGAAGAATTACCTGAGGTGGAAACTATAGAATAATGCAATGCATAAAAGATAGTAGTCGAAGTGATGGCATCAGTGAAAAATCACCCATACAGAACATCCTATCTCTGAGCAAGGATAAAATTGCAAAATATACATTTGGACTAGTAGGAACTGAGCATCAGGCTCTAACTACTACTGGGCCAGGCCAAACTGAGTCTCAAAATGTTGCTTTGGATGTTTCTACAGAGAGAATTGATGCTACAATTGGTGCAACAAAAGTTAATGATCCACTGGATACTGAAGTCAAGGATTTTAGTGGAAAAGGTATGGAAATTGTTCCTTCACCTAATCCCAAGATCAAAGGAAAGGGAAGGAAATAGATACTGAAGATATTGATATTGTGGAAGATGTTGTGATTCCAAATTGGGATCTTTCTATCCTATCACCCGAGTAGATGGACACCCTTGGTGAGATATGGAATAAAAGAGCTAGACAACAAAAGCTCCGAGCAGAAAAGAATAGAAACAGAGTGCTAGAGGACATGAAAGGTACATTCCTAGATGCACTATAAATAGAAGTTGATGAAAATGACTCTATTATGGATCAAGTTTTTAATGTTGTACACAAGTTCAATAAAGACTTAAGTGGTCAAGAGAAACTACTGCATAAGGCAGAAAGGAATTTTGATACTAAGGTTCTAGAGAAGGTTGCAATTGATCAAGTTCAGCTATCAACCCTCATTATCTCTCTAGAATCCATAGTAAATAATGTAGTGGCATTATTTGTAAAGTTGAGTGACACTTCCAACTTTACAATGGAAATCAAGACCAAGCTGACATAAATAGATACAGATTTGAAGTAAAGTGAAAACCAGTTTGCACTTAACCCTAGTTTGAATTCAACACACTTTGTGAAGATCAAGTATCTTATTGATATGTAGGTAGAAATACTAAGGGAAGAAGAAAGAACAAGAGAATCTCTTACAGCTATGCAAATCCAAATCCTTCCAGACATAGATGTGGTGCAGAAGCATATAGCTCATGCCAAGACACTCATACGTGAAAACAACTTCTTAGTTGCATAGCTTATGATGGAGTTGTTAGCAGAGTTACAAATTGAATTGCACATTCTGAAGGTGCTGCAATTTTGGCATTTGTGTCAAAAAACAAGGGGGAAAGTTAGTGTATATACATATAAGGAAATACATGTACAGAAGAGTAGAGAAGAAGATATATATATATATAT
>MU226361.1:3625399-3641980 GCA_018584345.1 Thuja plicata | reverse complement strand
TGATAAATACACAACAAGTTATCAGCTACGCAGTCAACGTATGTCACAATTACGGTTTACTCTACTTCAAACATTCATAAAATATGCAATAATCATGATAATGTCATCAAACCAATTGCATGCCCTTGGTATGGATGTTAAAAAACCAAATTTGAAAGAAGTGCATTGATATCTATTTTAGAAAAAAATTTATGTTGTATGAAGTCATTGTACCTTTTTGAAAATGACATTTTCAGCAACATAGCAGTTTTAGTGGGAGAAAAAAAAACCATTAAAATCAATTAAAAAAAAATAAAAAAAATATATTTAGAATCTAGACAGAAAATCGTAAAAGACTCTAGTTTACTTCATCTTCCGATTTCAAACCGTTTAACGACAATATGCATCCGAATGTGAACATTTTTCTCAAAATGTAGACTTCAATGTCCGTTTAGGCAAAAAAGTGTAACCCACTATTGTGGTATCACCCATATATATATATATATATATATATATATATATATATATAAAACAGAGTTACAAAACAATTTTGAAAAATAAAAAATAGAGTCAGTTGTAACTGAGTCATAGAGTTGTTGTCAAAACCCGAGTGAGTACCCAAGCAGATGGTAAGGGGGAGTTTTGACTCAGAAGTTTGAGCAGTTTTTGGATATGATAAGTGTTTTTTGGTCACTAATGCAAAAGGGGGAGATTGATGACCTTATGGCAAGACATGTTGTTAATTAGTGCCCAAATACTTTGTCATCACAAATTTGCCTGAGCCAGCAGTACAACCCGAGAAGTTACAGTGTAACCTGAGTAGTGGCAGTGTTGACTGAGTAGACAGTGGTAATCAATATTACCCAAGTGATCAATATGACCTGAGTACACTATGTTTCCCGAGTGACAACATATGACCCGAGTGACAACATATGACCCGAGTGCCAATAAAAGACCTAAGTGGAATACTGGACTCGAGTAATAGTTTTGGGCCGACTTAGTTTATATTGTTTGACATTAAATTATCTTATGGAAGCCGACTTATAGAAGTATTTTATTTGGATAAGGTATATATGTAAGATAGTTGTTTATCCAAAATATGGAGAAATAAGTATATATGTGAATATGAAGTGGAAAGACTGATTAAGCAGGCTACAGCAGTATAAGGAACATCAGAGACTCATCTATCACATTCAAGTGTTTAGTTTTATATTAAAGGATCTTATTCAACAAATCAGATTTTCATAGAAGATCATCTATTGGGTCATCCTAACAGGTGCTTCAGTAAAATCCTCTAACAAGGTGGACTTAACTGTTCTTTACAAATCTCCTAACAAAGTTGCATACTATATTATATTGTATAAATCCTTTCACAAGGTGGACCTAATAGTCTTTATTGCTCCTAACATGGAAGACCATCAGAAGTGGTCAATTTGTAAACTTTAACAGGCTAAATTTATACTGCAGTAATAAATCTTGTGGGTACCATCTCCACCCCAGTTTTACTTTCTATTTGGAAGATTTTTGGGTAACCAAATATTGTGTCAAAGTATTGTGGATGTTTATTTCTTTTCTATTCTATACATGCAATCAGATTAGATAATCTATTAAAGGATTAAAGAGATAAAATTTTATTGGTTCCTCATTCACCCCCCACTCTCAGTCACCTAGCCTCAATATATTTCCAACATAAGGTTGAAGTTGTAACTAGGTTTTAGGGTTATAATTACAGTTGGGATTAGGATTAGGTTTAGGGTTAAATTTATAATTACAGTTAGGGTTAAGAATAATGTTAGGTTTAGGGTTATTATTATGGTTAGGATTACATTTATGGTTGGGGTAAGAGTTAGGGTTTATAATTAGGGTTAAGGTCAAGCTTTAAGACTAGGATTTTTGATTAAGGTTAATCTTTAGGATTGGATTTTATGATTAGGGTTTAGGATTTATTTTTATGGAGGGTTCAAACTTGTGAGGCTTCCTAGCAAAGGCATGAAGCCTATGAGAAACCAACCAGTGAAGGCCTGCCATAGAGACATTTTAGCAACTCGATACTAACACACTCGTGCCTAAGACATCTTTGGCTAAGAGCCAAGGACCGAGGGGTATCCACACCACCAAAATCACCCAGGGCATGATCCCAACCTCATCTCTTATGATGTCAAAGCCTTGCACTCAACAAGACTTGATCCAAGGTGGGCTCATTGAGAACCATTCAACTTCACTTGTAGACCAAGGCCCCATTGAACTAGATTTAGGATTTTGATTAGGATTAGAGTAAGAGTTTTGGTTAGGTTTAGGGTTTTGATTAGGATTAAGGTAAGATTTTTGGTCAGGGTTAGGGTTAAGGGTTTTGATTTGGATTAGTATTTTAATTAGGGTTAAGGTTATGATTTAACATTAGGGTTACCTTAATTTTCTATTTGGATGGATAATACTGTTGGAATAATAGAAAGGTGTGTACTGCAGTGAAAACTTTAGTGGCGATTATTTGCCAATTAGCGAATGTCACATGTTGGCGAGCAGGGAATTGGAATTTTTTTTCATATATTAGATTGACCCTATCACCCGACAATTATTAATATTGTGTCTAATGCATGGGCCCATCACCCATTGCTTTATTTAATTTTCTACCTTTCTTACACATTATTGCCAATGGAATATAATTTTTGGTCCCCGTAAATTTAAAAATTTCACCTATAATTTCCAAGTGACCCCAAACAGACGGCCTATATTCACCAATAGTTTTATACATATATTTTTATAGGTGGCCGTAAATTCACCTGACATTTTGCGGACACCTGTCTGAAATTGACCCAAATTCACCAACTTTATTAATCATACGGAGGTATTGAACCACCGATAATCACCTCAGAAATAACAAAAGACATGTTATAATTACCTGGGCTTCACCAAATTTATATACCTTGACCTAATAACTCACACTGAATTCACCAAATAAGGATAGTATAAAAACATTTGATCGATAGCGAAGTTTCATATGAGTATGAGTACTTCAGTAGTTTCAAACTGTTGAGTGCAAGTGCGTACTGCATTGGCGAGTTGCGAATGCACTTTAATTTGAGGCAAAGGTAAGTGATACTTATTCTGTGACTCTATAATTTTGAGTTCATTATTATTTTATGGTAACCAGTTAGCGAAAAGTGGTGACCAAGGAGACCTCAAACATGATTTTAGGGCCAATGAATCCATAATCATATTTATATATATTTTAGTCTATTGTCACGTCAACAATTTAACATTTTTTTTGCAGTAGAAGTCATTGGAGGATGGAGATTTTGAGCAAGAATAAGGGTAAGGATCCTGCAAGTGGGGAGAGACAACATGAAGAGAGATCAACAAAATGCAAAAACTTATCATTGTACTTTGGTCATGGTGTTGGAAATGTTTCTATCCAAAATTGGGAAGCTGCTTTATGACAATTAGATTTTGAAGATTCACAATCTGAAACTACACGACATACTGAAGAAGTAGGGAAACCTGATATATCAAATCATGATGAACTTAAAGAATATTTTTCACTAAAATACCCAGAGTAGCCATAATGATATAATCGACTTGGATGAGATAGAGAATGTTAGAGATGATGATGGTGGAGGGAAAAAGAAAAGAAATTCAAAAAATTATAGGGAATCAAAAAATGATCGAAAGTGGGATTTATCAAGGAATTTTCAAATAGAATGTGTGTAAAAGTATCCATTCATTGAACCAGTGGAAAATCCAATTGAAGGTCAGCCTCTGGTAGAATGCAGATGTAAGATTTGCAACAAGATAAATAAGAAGGAAAAGAGGTTGTAGTTAAAAATCAACACCATAGAGAAGCATATAGGTAAATTTTACAAAAAGAAAACCATAGATAAAGTTGAAAAAATAGTGATAAGATGGAAAACAAAGGATGAATCTCTACATGTTAATAATGTAGAATTATATGAATTTCAGCAGAATATATAGATGAAGCCTACTCAAGTTAAAGGCTCTATTAAAGCTTGTTTTGGGAAAACATTGGAAGAAAAACTAATGGGAAAATCTATTTAGTTAAGTTTTGTCTTTAATATTTTGAGCAGAGGGCATCCTATGATAGACTACCCATCATTGAGTGCTTTATTACACTTTTTGAAAGTTCATAACTATCCTAATAGTCACTGGTTAGTAAATAGTGGATGGGAATGGGCAAGTTGTCTTGCCGAGGTTGAAAAAGAGGTTCTAAAGGCAAAAATTAAAGAGTCAAATTTTATTTCATTGTCTTTAGATGAGGTTACAACACTAGATAATACTTTGTGGGTATGCATGCATGTTTAGACTATACACAATTTTGTCCGCCAACCTCATCTACTAACTGTTGCTAAAATGAAGGATAATGCGATAGCTAAAAATTTATTTGAACTAGTAAAGAATTCTCTAATTGAATATGGAGGTGTATATGACATGAAAATTGCCAATAAGTTGGTGTGTGTTGGAGCAGATGGAGCTTCAGTAATGCAAAGACATAGGGGTGGTCTTTTCACAAAGATATAATCTTCTTGTGCACCCTACGTTACTCCCATTCACTGTATGGCCCACATGAATGAATCTAGCTTTTGGAGTTGTCAGCAAGCATGCTCCAGTATAAAAAATTGAATTTTTAATCAAATAGCTCTACCAATACTTCTATCAAAGTTTGAAATGATTGAGGGAATTTCAACACTTTGTTGAAGGACTAAATGACAAGAACAAGCTTTTGAAGGATAATGGTACTAGATGGATATCTTTGGATGGACCAGCGCATCGAGTGTTTTCAGAATATCAATTGTTGCTTGGTCTAATGAACTCAAGTCGTGAAGAGCCAGGGCTACCCAAATTTCCTAAGCTGTTGCAAAGGTTAAGTAATGTAGAGATACTCTTAACATTAGCAGGTCTTCTCCCCCTACTAAAGGAAGTGAGAAATATAATGAAAAAGGCCCAGCAAAGAGCAATGTATATTGCAAAATATGACACGCTTCGTAAATTGACATGCATGATGCTTGATAATCTCTATCAATCGTGTGATGATGTAAAATTTGCTAGCTGACTGAAAATCATAGATTTGGACAATCCTGACAACTTTTTAAAGATCGGTGCAAATGGGGAGTTATGTGCAGAAGTGCATGGATTTGAGATACCAATGTACTACTATGCCAGGGTCAAGTCTAAGGTACTAGGAAGGAACCATAGGAAGTGAATATCAAGTGTTAAAAGGGAAGAATTTACCAAGACCATTGAGTCTGTAACTACTTCTATGAAGCACATTTCCTATGATCTTTCCTCAGAGATTAGAGAAAGATTCCCTCCAGTCAAACTACTTGAATCCATGGCTATTGTGTTTCCTTAATATTGGAGTATCAATAATTCAAATGATTATCGAACTAAGATACTGATGGGGAGCTCCTCTCCTAGAGCCTTTCATCTCTCTCTGAGACCTTCACTTGGTCTTTCTTAGGGTCTCTTTCTCTACCCTAACTAGGGGATTCTTTCCTCATCCCCTAACTCCCTAGGAACCTCCCACCAACTTCAAACTCCTTTCTATTCTCTCCACTATAGCTTCCTTGCATCCATGGCTTCACTAGCCTCCTGTCACTCCAATAGGGTCAACTACTCAAGGATTGATTTTCCAACTCCTCTTAGGTCTAATCCAACCTCTATGTATTCAATTTTATGAATCTTGCACCCATTTTCCAATCGAGTTCCAAAATCAAGTCTTTTAGGCCTTGTAGCCTTTTTAGGCCTATTAGCCCTCCTAATCACTGAAAATGGGATTTTCTTCCTAAAAACCCTTAACAAACCTAGGAAAAAAGTTCATATTGTTTGTGGGTTTTTCTTCCCCTTTAATATTTTCTAGGTCTCTGGGCTCAACTCTATCTGTACATTGGACTTTTACCAAACCCCTAAAAATAAGGGTTTCTAGGGCATGAAGATTGGTCTGGTTTCTTGATATTCTTCCACTGATCTAATGAACTCCTTAGAACTCCTCCTTCCATCAAAAGGTCTTCACCTCATGACCATATACTCCTCTATCACTAATTGGCACATACCAATCAACTTGCAACCTCCATTATTATTGCACTGCTCAGTCACCCTAGCCAGAATAGCTAGTACTCACCTAGGGCATGATTGTTTTCAAGCTTCCCCTTCACACACACACACACACACACACACACTCCAAAATCCATATGTACAAAGTATATAGAAGGCTATAATCTATTCCAAGTGTTCATGGAGTTTGAAGCATGGGAACACCAAAGAAACCCATTCTTTACATAACTGGACCAAAACTGGCCAGTGAACTTGCAAAATACAATAATTTAAACAAAAATTAACCAGAAAGTACAATATACTAAACTAATTCCACAAATATCTTAGGAACTACATTTCAGACACTATCAATTCATTAATTCAATCCATTCAATCCAATAAAGTGGTGGATGATGGCTTTGTAACTTAATTACATTATAAAATGCTCCTTCTCAAACACCAGTCCATACAATGTCCAATCTAACTGTCAGATTAGGGTTGAAACCAACTTATATAATCCCACCCCACCTATTTAGACCCTTTTGTTAGGATTTGGGAACCATAAGAGCCAATTCCTAAAAACTAGGAAATGTTGTCATGACAAATTTAAAAGTTGTCATGACAACTTTGACAATTTTTTGTCAAAATGACAATTTTCCCATTTGAGAGTCCTAATTGGTTCCAAACCTTACCAATTGACCTCAAATAAATAGATAACATCAAAACCTAAAAAATATTCCCACTTTGGGACTTTTCTCAACCCTTTGACTTTTGAGTTGACTTCTAGGTTCTAGACCCCTAGAATCAACTAGACTTAACAACATACAAACCCTAATCTTTCCTGACTCTAATCACACCTCAAAACACACTAGGGAATTTATATATTGGTCCTTATTCATGGATGGTTGGACAAACCAACCTACAAGCCAAAATGTCTCAAGATCTCACTAAAGACCTTAGGGTGCTCCTGCACCATCCCCCCTGCAACAAGAAAGTTAAGGTACCTATGGTGTCAGGAACTCCTCACTAATTCCATGCTTCTTGAAGTCACTCTCAGCTATCCAAGAAGCTTCTGACTCTATTTTTTGTCTCCACTTCACTAGATTCTCCATATAGACTTTATGTCTTGTCTTCTTCTTCACCCTTGAATCCAATATCTTCTTCACTTGTGGCTTGACTTGTTCCAGAGCCTTGAACTCTCCCATGTCCTTATGCACCTTTGTACTGTACTACAACTCATCCATCTCTGGCCCCTTATACTTGATCAAATATTTTACATTGAAGATTGGAGACAATTGATACCTCCTTGGGAAACTCCACCTTATAAGCATTAGGCCCATACTTAGCCAATATCTTACAAGGTCCAATTATTTTCATCTGTAGTTTACTAGGTATCCCTTTTTTTAGTCTTTCCTTATTCAGGAACACCATTACTAACTCTCCCACTTCAAACTACAAATCTCTTCTTCCCACATCTCTTTTTGCCTTCAACTTTTGATTGGCCTCCATCAAGGAATTTTTCACTTGTTCATGAACTTCCTTAATTGATTGTGCAAAATCATCAACATGACCACTAACTCCCTCATATCCTTTAAGGTCTTTGAGCTCCATCACACCCCTTGGATGTGCCCCATACACAATCTCAAATGGAATTTTTCTTGTAGTCCTTTTTGTGCTATCATTATAGGCAAATTCTGCTTGTGGAATAACTTGCTACCATCCTTGTCCATATTCCTTTGTCAAACATCTAAGAAAGTTCCCAAGAACTCTATTGATTACTTTAGTTTTCCCATATGTTTGAGGATGATAGGTAGATCCATGAGACAAATTTGTGCCTAGTATCTTCCATGGGGTCTTCCAAAAGTGACCCATGAACTTCACATCCCTGTCTGCAACAATTATCATTGGTAGGCCATGAATCCTCACTATTTCTTTGAAAAACAAGTAGGCAATATGGCTGGCATCATGTGCTTTTTTGCATGGTATGAAGTGGCTCATTTTACTAAACCTATCTACCACTAAAAATACACTATCTAAACCAGTTGGAGTCCTAGGTAACCCCACTATGAAGTCCAGAATTATGCACTCCCAAGGTCTACTTTGGATGGGTAATGGTTGTTAAAGTCCTGAATTTGATGAAGTGCCTTTAGCCTTCTGACATATGCCACACTACTCCACATATCTTCTCACTTCCTTTTGCATCTTTGGCCACCAATAGAACCTTTCCACTAGGTCCAATGTCTTATTTAGTCCAAAATGTCTACTTAGGCTCCCATTATGTTTCTCCTGAATAAGGTTCTCTCTCATTGAGCCTTTTGGAATACAGAGTTGCTTACCTTTGAATAGAAACCCATTCTACAATTTATACTTAGCAAACTCACTATGAAATTGATTATCCAAATTCTGACACACCTTATATATCTCTGAGAAATCTGTATCTCCCTCATATAGGTCCTTAAAACCTTCAAATCCTATACTTTGCAACTAAATCTCTTGGATGGTAAGTAGTCTCCTGCTAAGGGCATCTACAACTTTTTTTTCACCCCCTTCTTATGTTTTATCATAAAAGTGTAAGACTATAGGAATTCCATCCACTTGATGTGTCTCAATCTAAGCTTGTCTTGAGTGTTTATGTTACTCACTGCTTGGTTATCTGTAAAGACAACAAACTCTTTAGGAAATAGATAATGCCTCCACTTCTTTAAGGCTTGCACAAGAGCATATAGATCCAAGTCATAGGAAGAGTAACTATACTTGGCCTCATTTAGTCTTTCAATGAAAAAGGTCACAGGCCTACCTTGTTGGCTTAGGACAACTCCTGCTACAATGCTGCTTGCATCACACTCAATAATGAATGGTTTGTCAAAACAAGGTAACAACAATATAGGATAAGTATCCACTTCCTTCTTCAACCTCTCAAACCCCTCATTATCTTCCTTGTTCCACATAAACTTTGTTTTCAATCCTCCTTTTATAGTCTCTAGGACTGGAGCACAAATCTCAGTAAATCTCCGAATGAACTTCCTATAGAATTGGGATAACCCATGGAAGCTCCTAACTTTTGTCCCTTTCTTAGGAGTAGGCCAGTTTAATATAGCCTCTACTTTCTCTTTATCCATTTTCAAATCACCCTTGGAAACTACAAAGCCAAGGTAGACTAACTCTTCTTTCATGAACTCACTCTTCTCAAGGTTTATTGTGAGTTTCTCCTCCTGCAACTTCTTCAATAGTAACTCCAAGTGTTTCATATGATCCTCTTTGGTTTTACTGAATATGAGGATTTCATCTAAATAGACAACTACAAAAACTCTTATATAGTCCTTCAAGACTTCATTCATCACCCTCATATTGGTGTTTGGTGCATTGGTAAGCCCAAAGGGCATAACTAACCATTCATACAACCCCTCTGTAGTCTTAAGTGAAAACTTCCACTCATCACCCTCTTTCATCCTAATTTGATAGTACCCACTCTTTAAATCAATTTTAGAGAAGTACTTAGCACCCCCCAAGCAATCCATCAATTCTTATATTCTAGGAATTGGAAATATATACCTAATAGTTATTCTATTTATTGCCCTAGAATCAATACACATCCTCCACTTACCTCCCTTCTTAGGAGCCAACACCATTGGGAAAGCACAAGGACTGATGCTTTTTCTAATCAATCCTTGATCCAATAACTCTTGCACTTGCCTGGCTATCTCCTTGTTTTGCTCTGGTGTCATCTTGTATGCAGCTTTGTTTGGAAATGATGCTCCTGGTATGAATTCAATCTGATGACTTATCTCCTTCTTTGGTGGTAGTGAAGCTGGTGTACCCTCACAAATTATGTCTTTGAACTAATCCAATAGTTCTCTCACCTATTTTGGCATAGGTGCTTGTTTATGAGTCTCCTCCTCCTTTGGCTTTAACAAGATTGCATAGCCAATTTCTTCATCTTTCATATCCCTCAAAAATTATTTCCCATTCATCAACATGGCACTGGATTCTACCTTCTCCACTATGTCCTCTTCTATCAAAGGCTGGATTTTGAAAGTTACCCCATTTTTCTTGAAGGAGTACTTGTTATCCTTCCCATTATGGACAACTTCTCTTTCATACTACCATGGTCTACCAAGCAATAGATAGAAAGCATCCATTGGCAACACATCACATAGTATCCTATCCTGATACTTCCCAATGGCAAACTCTACCCACTTTTTTATTCACTAAGATGTTTTGACCCTTATTAAACCATGTAACTTTATAGGGACACACATGTGGGATTTTGGTGAGTTTCAACTTCTCTACTGCCTCCTCAGATATGACATTATCTATTGACCCTGAATCAATGATCATCTTGCACACTTTCCCCAATATCTTGCACTTCACTCTGAAAAGAGTGATCCTTTGCTTGTGCTCATCTTTGGTGGGTGTCTTGATTAGGATCCTTCTCAACATGAGGTGTTCTCCTTTCTCTGAATCTAGACTCACCTTTGATTGTTTAGAGAAATCTTCTTCTTGGACATAAGATATCTTCTTCCCTCCTTGTGAGGATGTTGGTTTATCTGGACACCTATATGAAAGATGCCCCATCTGTCCACAATTTTAACACTTCATGGAAGAAAAGTGAGAGATTCTCCCAAAACCCCCTGATCTTCCTCTGCCACTATTGTAAGAGCTTCTTCCTTTGTTATTGTATCCACCCCTACTACTTTTTTCTTGTCCTTTCTCTGAGTATCTTGAGTCACTTTGTCCTCTACTATCACTACCTCTTCCACTTGAACCTCCTCTATGGCCACCTCTATTGTCTCTACCCCTTCCTCTATTTCTAGAACAAGAATCTTGTTTCTTTTTTAGTTTCTATTCCACTTTCAAAGCCATTTTAAAGCAGCTATGAATGGAAGTCAGGGTAAAGAGACTAAGTTCTACTTGAATATTCCACCTTAATCCATTAGGGTATCTTGAAACTTTGATTCGCTCTATCTCTTGGATTCTTTATCTAAGACAAAGTTTTTAAAATTCCTCGGTATAGGCTGGCACATCTAGGTATTTTTGCCTAAGGTTCTGCCTCTTCTTATGTAGTTGAATGTCATAGTCTTCTGGAAGGTAATTCTCCTTCACCTTTGCAACCATTGTCTTCCAATTTGATATGGCATTCTTTCCCTCTTTCTCTCTTTCTTCCTGCAAGAACTTCCATCATGTAAGTGCTTGCCCTCTTATCCTTGATTTGGCTATCTTCACCTTTTGTGCTTCTGTAATCCCATCACACTGGAAGTGATTCTCCATCCCTTCAAGCCATTCCATAACCATTTAAGTGTCCATCTTACCAGATAATACTCATATTCCTTCTAGAACCTTCCCACTCAATGCCTTGAGTACTTTGAGGAATGGTTCCTTAGGTAGAAGAGGATCAGGCTCTAGTTCTACTTCCTCTTCTACTAGTTTCTTTCCTTTATCTATTCCTTCATACATTTCTTCTCTCAACTTGCTGGCTATCTCTACAACCTCTGCCATCTAAATCATCATTTCCTCCATTGCTTCTTCAAGAAGCCTATTCTTGATTTGTTTCTCTGACAAATCCTTGGCCAACTTTGCATTGGTCACCATGATGTTCTCACCTATGGTTTCACTCCACTCTGTCATGCACTAATTCCACTACCAAGCCTTTCAATGGCTCTAATACCCATTTGATGGGGAGCTCCTCTCCTAGATCCTTATATCTCTATTCAATACCTTCACTTTGTCTTTCTTAGGGTCTCTTTCTCTACCCTAACTAGGGGATTCTTTCCTAATCCCCTAACTCCCTAGGAACTTCCCACCAACTTCAAACTCCTCTCTATTCTCTCCACTATAGATTTCTTGCATCCATGGCTTCACTAGCCTCCTGTCACTCCAATAGGGTCAAATACTGAAGGATTGATTTCCCAACCCCTCTTAGGTCTAATCCAACCTCTATGGATTCAATTTTGTGAATCTTGCAACCATTTTCAAATCGAGTTCCAAAATCAAGTCTTTTAGGCCTTGTAGCCTTTTTAGGCCTATTAGCCCTCCTAATTACTGAAAATGGGATTTTACTCCTAAAACCCCTTAAAAACCATAGGAACAAAGTTCATATTCTTTGTGGGTTTTTCTTCTCCTTTAAGATTTTCTAGGTCTCTGGGCTCAACTCTGTCCGTACATTGGACTTCTACCAAACTCCTAAAAACAAGGGTTTCTAGGGCATGAAGACTAGTCTAGTTTCTTGATCTTCTTCCATTGATCTAATGAGCTCCTCAAAACTCCTCCTTCCATCAAAATGTATAAACCTCATGCCCCTATACTCCTCTATCACTGATTGGCACATACCAATCAACTTACAACCTCCATTGTTGTTGCAATGCTCAGTCACCCTAGCTAGAATGGCTAGTACTCGCATAGGGCCTAATTGTTTTCAGGCTTCTCCTATGCACACACACTCCACAAGCCATATGTACAAATTATATACAAGGATCTAATGGATTCCAAGTGGTGATGGATTTTGAACCATGGGAACACCAAAGAAACCCATTCTTTACATAACTGGACCAAAACTAGCCAGTGAACTTGCAAAATACAATGATTTAAACAAAAATTAAACAGAAAGTAAAATCTACTAAACTAATGTCACAAAGATCTTAGGAACTAAATTTCAGACACTATCAATTTATTAATTCAGTCCATTCAATCCAATAAAGTGGTGGATGATGGCTCTGTAACTTAATTACACTGTAAAATGCTCCTTCTCAAACACCAGTCCGTACAATGTCCAATCTAACTATAAGATTAGTGTTGAAATCAACTTATATACTCCCACCCCACCTGTCTAGAACCTCTAGTTGAGATTTGGGCACCATAAGATATGATTCCTAAAAACTAGGAAATGTTGTCATGACAACTTTGACAACTTTTTGTCAAAATGACAATTTTCCCTTTTTGAGAGTCCTAATTGGTTCCAAACCTTACCAATTGACCTCAAATGACTAGATAACATTAAAACCTAAAAAATATTCCCACTTTGGGACTTTGGTCAACCATTTGACTTTTGAGTTGACTTCTAGGTTCTAGACCCCTAAATCAACAAGACCTAACAACATACAAACCCTAATCTTTCCTAACTCTAATCACACCTCAAAACACACTAGAGAATTTATAGATTAGTTCTTATTCATGGATGGTTGGCCAAACCAACCTACAAACGAAAATGTCTCAAGATCTCACTAAAGATCTTAGGGTGCTCATGCACAAGATACTAACTTAGATAGATCATTTTTGCAAAACCAAAGAGTTAAATGGAGTAACTCTAAATGGAATTTTATATGAATCTCGTTTGAGAGATCAATCGGGCCATTTTTCATAGACAATGAGGGAAAAATATAATATTATGTGGAACCCCCACGAAGATGGATCGTGTGAGGCCTCACCTTGACCCATCACAACTTTACTACTCGATCACACCTTGATACTTTATGTTTTGATACATTGATACACTTTTTGATTATCCTGACAGAGACTCGAGATATTATGTTATGATGATGACTATATTGTGTGGATTATATTTTGATATGGTTAGACCTAGAACATGTGGTTGATTTTGATTATATATGTGTAGATAAGTGAATTGATGAGAATATCAAATCATGATTAGACTTGATTATTTCATGGATGTTATGTCTAGATGATTATGGAATTATTATGTTTTGAAAATTTCTGTATGAAAATTGCAATTAGGAATTTAATTTTGCATATTGATTAATGTTGTTAATTATAAATTGAAAATGTATATTACATGTGATTTTTATCTTGAACTACTGATGCTCGAGTTTAGTGTGCAGGAAAGAGAACCATGGAATTATATAGAGAATCAGGGCTAAACACATGTGAATTGAGTAAGCCAAAGTTTAATCCAATAAGGGGTTGAAACCTCCTTGTAATGTGATCTTTTTGTAAACGTAATCTGAATGTGTGTTAATAGTTTAAAACTCATGTTGTTTTTTAGACATGTCATTGTGAATGTGATGTGTATTTTGTCTTGGTATCACTTGACACTTGTGTTGTCCATGTGGATGGTGACATGTCAAATTAGGGCTTGAGAAAGAATCACCAAACCTTATAGGATGTTATATTAATCCCCACTTGCATATAGATGTCTTGTATGGATCACATCAAGTTGGAACTCGGATTTGAAATTTAGGGGTACTTTGGAAGGGTCAAAAGTGACCCTAGAGTGTATTTTTGGCCAAAATTAGTTAACCCTAAGGGGGTACCTTGGGTTAGGGATATTTTTTACCTATGGGGTAAACTTAGATCACCATTATGGCTCACCAAAATGCCTACCTTTCAAAAGTGGCGAAAATGAAGATGGCCACATGCATTTAACTTGAACCACACTCCTTACTAAACTCACATTTAAGAGAGGAGACAAGAGGTAAGACAAAATGACTAGATGACATGTCTCATTAATTTATAAGTCTTGGGTACACTTCTAGGGGTCTTTTTAGAAGATTTGGAGAAACTTAGTAGGTGTTCACCCACTCTCCAATTTTGGAGACAACTAGAGTTGGAGGAAGAAAAGGAAAAAGGGATAAGGGCTTCTACCCAACCACATTCTTGCAATTTTTCTTGGACCAAGGTTAGTGAATTCTTTCCATGGAGGAATGCTCTTGTATTCAAGCTTTGCATGTTATTGTTTGAATGAATATGTAAATATTGTATGGTTTCATATATGTAATCTTGTAAATTTTTGTTGTATATAGATGTTGATGTTATGTGTTCGGTTGGGGATGCATTTGAATTTTGTTTCATCTCTTGTTCTTTTGGATTTGAGAGTATTTTTTATAGGAGTTTAAGGAATTACTCACCCTTTGGGAAGGGAAGAAGTGGCCTTGGGTAAAGGGGTTATTTGGGCTCTCCATTGTAGTGAGAGTCTCTTCTCTTGGAGAAGAGAGATAATTTCACGGAGTATGGGCTCCATGAAGCTTTGTTGTAAATTCTATTTTTGGTATTGAAATGGCCAAATGTGTATATAGAAAGAATATCAATTTAGCCTTGGCAAGGCGTGGGAGAAAAATCTTGTTGAGAAATTTGAATGCAATGGAATTCTCCTCCTTGGAAAAGCCCACTTTTACCCTACTTCAATGGGTTTAAAAAACCCATTTGTGAAACCTTGGTTGGGAGTAAATTATTGTGCATTTATGTGAGTTGTGAAATTGAAATGTGCTACCTTGTTTAGTCTTGATTCTCCAAGCTTGGGGGTGGTCTCTTTGAGGCCTTGGTTGGGAGGTGAGCTCCCATGGTTCCCTTCATGTTTTATTGTAGGTTTTTTTGAAATCAAGTTGGATGTGGAAAAGTTTGGAAGAAGTCTTCTTTTTGGTATTGTTGAGAAAGAGAAACTTTGTGGTTGGATGATTGCTCCTTGTGATTGAGGATTATTTTTATTAAGTGTTGTAAAGTCCATTTTGTAAGCTTGTTGAGAAAAATGTAAAAATCTCTCATTCCTTTTGTAATAATTTTCATAGCATCTAAACCTTGTGAATTGATAAATCTCGAAACCTCTATTATATGTAATTTTAAATTTCCAAGTCAAGAACACTACATACTTCCTTGAAATTCTGAAATTTTATCTTAATTAGATCATACCTCATCTTCAAAATCATTGCATTTCCAACCCTTCAATAGAACAGATTAGCTTACTAACTATAGTAATTCAAAAAGATTAATATAATAATGAAAGAAATCACCTAATATTAGTGATCAAATTCTAGTTGCATAAGGTTTAGCAAAAAAAAAATAAAAAAAATCAAATTCATGCATGTATCTTCAAAAAAAAATAAAAATACAAACAAACTTACCATGTCATTTTCAAAAATATAGAGCATAAGGCTCTTTGGAAAATGTATGGGGAGGGATTTAATTCCCTCCCCTTACACAGAGAATATTCTATAAAAGATCCCCTCCCTAATTCCCCTTTATTACCCCCCTAAACATCCCTTTTAGTTACCCTCTTAATACTAATGAATAACCTTTATTGGGAAGGCTTAATCCTTCTCACCCATCCTCGTGGGCCCCACCAAAACTTTTCCTCTTACCTCTCCTTGCTCCCATGCAAAATTTTTGGGGAGGGCTGACATGTAATAAATCACTACCCAAGGAAATTAATCCCTTCCCATTGGTTGCAGTTTGAGTTGACCTTGGATTATAGTACCTCCCTAAAAAAAATGGGTTAAACATAGTCTAGCTTATGAGATAGTGCCTTGGGCCCCACCTAGCAGGAAGGAATTTGCATGCCCTCTCCTCCCTTGGTCTTGCTGCCACTTACTCCCTCCCCTCATGCAAAATTTATACCCTATGTTGACTTCACCAAATATTACTGTGGCCCCCACCATTTTGGTTTCATGCGAATTCTTGCAAGGCTCTTCTCCATAGAAAATTCACAAGTTTTGAGGAGGTATGGGAATTCACACCCCTCCCCCACCCACTTGGCAAGTGGGCCATGGGGGATGGGGATAGGATGTGACATTTGGGAAGTGATAGGTGATAGGTTGCTAGTAGATAGGTAGG
>MU226361.1:3613816-3624267 GCA_018584345.1 Thuja plicata | reverse complement strand
GTTAGGGTTGCAAGATGCCAATTTTGGGGTGTTACATTTTACCCCTCTTTGAATTGATGTGCGAGCAGCGCATTAATTCAAAGAATAGTCTGATGCCTGAAGCATAGAAGAAAGAATTTTGAACACCAAGTTTTGACCGCGAGGTACGAAAAACTAAACATGGTGTCAAGTGATTTGAAAAGCATGGAACACCCAGTTTTGACCGTGAGGTACGAAAAACTAAACATGGCGACCAAGTAATTTGAAAAGCATGGAACACCCTGTTTTGATCGTGAGGTATCAAAAACTAAACATGGCGCCCAAGTGATTTGAAAAGCATGGAACACCCAATTTTGACCGTGAGGTACGAAAAACTAAACATGGCATCCAAGTGATTTGAAAAGCATGGAACATGCAGTTTTGACCGTGAGGTACGAAAAACTGAAATGCCCCAAGTGATTGAAAAGCATGGAACATGCAGTTTTGACCGTGAGGTACGAAAAACTAAACATGGTGCCAAGTGATTTGAAAAGCATGGAACACCCAGTTTTGACTGTGAGGTACGAAAAACTAAACATGGCGACCAAGTGATTTGAAAAGTATAGAACACCCAATTTTGACCATGAGGTACGAAAAACTAAACATGGTGACCAAGTGATTTGAAAAGCATGGAACACCCAGTTTTGACCGTGAGGTACAAAAAACTAAACATGGTGACCAAGTGATTTGGAAAGCATGGAACACCCAGTTTTGACCATGAGGTATGAAAAACTAAAATACCCCAAGTGATTGAAAAGCATGGAACATACAGTTTTGACTATGAGGTATAAAAAACTGAAATGCCCCAAGTGATTGAAAAACATGGAACATGCAGTTTTGACCGTGAGGTACGAAAAATTGAAATGCCCCAAGCGATTGAAAAAGTATGGAACATGCAGTTTTGACCGTGAGGTACGAAAAACTGAAATGCCCCAAGTGATTGAAAAGCATGGAACACCCAGTTTTGACCATGAGGTATGAAAAATTGAAATGCCCCAAGTGATTGAAAAGCATGGAACATGCAGTTTTGACCATGAGGTATGAAAAACTGAAATGCCCCAAGCGATTGAAAAGCATGGAACATGCAGTTTTGACCATGAGGTACACAAAACTGAAATGCCCTAAACGATTGAAAAGCATGGAACATGCAGTTTTGACCATGAGATACAAAAAACTGAAATGGCCCAAGTGATGAGGGTTTGATTAGATTGATTGGGGTAGATTCAATGATGTAATCATCCTGCCCCCTCGGGAGCAAAATTGAAAGATGACACGTCATAATGATGATAGAGAGCAAAAAATCGCAGATAGAAAGAACTTAGAATAGATTACGGAAGAATTCAAAAGATTCAGAATCAATTTCGAGTGATATCAAGGTCGGGTTGACCAAGTTTGATTGGGGTTGATCAGAGTTGACTAGAATTGACTTTTGAAGAAAAAAGTCAAAGAATTCAGAAAATGATGATATGATAAGAGTCTGACGAGAAATTAAGGTCAGAAGGGTGACTGCAGAAAGGACGTAGAATAGATTATGAGAAAGGACACAAAATAGATTATGGAAGAAAACAGAAGATTCAGAATCAATTTCGAGTGATTTCAAGGTCGGGTTGACCAAGTTTGACTGGGGTTGACTAAAGTTGACTGTTGAAGAAAAAAGTCCAAGGTTTCAGAAAATGATGATATGATAAGAGTCTGATGAGAAAGTGAGGTCAGAAGGGTGACTGCACAAGCGTCCGATCGCGTCGGTCCTGAAAATTTTAAAATGCAATTTTGAGCTATATAGAAGTGTCAGATTTTGATTTTGATCCCAAAAATGGGTTGAGCATATAGCTGAAGATAGAGAGCGAGGATCAAACACCTGGTCAGTCATAATGAAACGTGAATGGTGAAGAAGAAGAACTCTTTAAAGTATGAACCCATAAGAATGCAATGAAGAGAACATTGAATCATTGTCACAATGCGAGTCTAGAATGAAAATGCAATCCTATGCTAGATGCAATTCTAGGACATGGTTGTGAGACTCATCATATATTTATCATCATTGAGCATTTTTTGGAACATCAAAGTCGATACAACCCTTACTGGTGCCACAATGCAACCATAAGGATATGAATATAACTTATCATCGGATAAAATGTAGGAAACAAACGTAAGCACCAGGGCACAAAAGCCAAGGTGACCTGAACATTATTTCCAGTTAATGTTGCAAGAGTACACTAGTATTGATGCATTCAAAGCCAAGATAACCATGAGTGCGATCGTGCGTAAACATACAGATCAATAACAAGCAAAATAATAACAAGAAGAGCAATAAAAAGCAAGGAGATAGTACCGACCTCACCATGGCGTACAAATAAACAAGATCGAGGGATGTGAGGCTGTTTCACCTTATTGCGGGAGCTCTTATCACATACACCCTATTTATTGTACATTTCTAGATCATCGGGACTATGCCAACAAGCAGTAGACAAAGAAAATGTCAATGAAATCCATAAGAATAGACAACATACAAAGAAATATTCAAGCATAGCTCAGCCTGTTTTAAAGTTTTTGAATGTGGATTGTGTATGAGGTGTTGAAAAACACCGTTGTGCTTGTGCGTGCATTGTGTTTGAAAGGTATTGATAGATGTTTATGTTTGAGATATCTGATATGTGTTAAAAACATAGATGTGTCCAAAGATAGTGTTGAAAAACACTGTTATGGTGGTGTTAAAAAAAACACTAGTTTGTGTCAATAGAAAGTTGTCCTTGTGACAAGATTACTGACTCAGGTGTAAACTAAAGATGTGATCAAATGGGAGACCCATGCCCTCAAGTAATGATGATTGACTTGATGTATGTGGCAAGGATAAACAAGATGTGATTTCCCCCAAGCGTATAGCGCTGACTAAATGACAAGTTAGGAGGGTTCGCAAAGGAACCAGAGTGTCACAAAAGTGACCAAAAGATATGTACAAACTAAAGCATAGAATCGTCAAGATCGAGTATCGATAGATAGAGTGTTTGAGTATGACTCCAACTAGAATGGATGTGAGAAATCTTGATAGAATAGTGACAGTAGGCGGATGCAATGAGAACCATTGGTGACTGACACAAGAGAGATACTCAAAATGAAGTGATCGTGGTATAAGCTATACATCAGTAGGTAGACACAGTGGGAACCACTGGTGACTGATGTGAGAGATATTCTCAAGAATAGAGAGAGCTCTATATAAGCTAAGTGACAGTAGGCAAATGCAGTGAGAATTACTGGTGACTGTCACAAAGTAGATCCAAAAGATAATAAGACAATGCTCCCAAGACTAGGAGGGTTGCCCTGAGAGTATGACTAGTTTCAATCCATGTGAGTTGGTGTCTTGACGGGAACTGAAAGCAAATGAAAGAAGGAATGCGGGAAAGCAAATGCATAAAGCCAAGGGGTGCTATGATAGGTATAGAATTGTGGAACAAGAGGTGCCTATTTACCAGGTTTTCACCTTCTTGGCAGAAATTCTTTTTTTGCTACCATGACGCCTGTTTGCCAGGTTTTCATCAATGGCACTTTTTTTTTTTTTTTTGTATTTTTCAATTTTATAATTTTTTTTGTATTTTTAGAATATATAATTTTTTTGGGAGGTACATCAAAGCGCCTATTGCTAGGTTTTCACTAAGATGATCATTTTTTTAGGACTTTTTCAAATTTTTAGGGTTTTTTCAGGACTTTAATATATACATGAGCATACTGAAGATGTCTCAGATGTAGAATCGCTTCAAATGAAGAGCGTTGATGGGATCCTTGATTTGTTCTCCTTCAGTAGTAGAGAGTTGATAGGTACCAGACCTGAATACTGTAGTAACAATATATGGACCAAGCCAATTAGGTTCAAACTTGCCTTTCTGAACCTGATGTTGCTGATTTTTAGGGTTCTCTCTCAGGACGAGATCACCCACTTGGAAGTCTCTTGGGCGGACCTTCTTGTTATAACTTTTAGACATCCTCTTTTGATATGCTCTCAGGTGATCAAACGCCACTTGGAAATGTTCATCAAGTAATTCCATCTCTTGTAGCCGAGATATTCTAGTATCTTCATCAGTGATGAGGCCCTTCAGAGAGACTCGCAAAGAAGGAATCTCGACCTCAATAGGTAACACTGCATCTGCCCCATAAACTAATGTATAGGGTGTAGCTCCTGTTGTTGTTCTAATACTGGTCCTGTATGCCCAAAGAGTGGGATTAATCTGGAGATGCCAGTCTCGTCCGGATTTATGTACTGTGAAATGCAGGATCTTAAGGATTGTTTTATTGGAAGCTTCCACCTGTCCATTACCTTGAGGATAATAGATGGAAGATCAGTGTTGAGTAATTTTGAACTTAGACCAAAGTTCTATCAAATCCTTATTTTTAAACTATCCCCCATTATCTGTGATAATCGCCGAGGGTACACCATGCCTGCAGATGATGTAATTAAGAATAAACATTGCTACTGTTTTGCCACTGGCAATGGTGAGAGGGACTGCCTCCACCCACTTAGTAAAATAATCTGTAGCTGTAATGATATACTTATGTCCATTAGAGGACGATGGGTAGATCTGACCTACCAAATCAAAGGCCCATTACTGAAATGGCCAGAAAGTAATAAATGGAATTAGCTCCTTGGCTGGAGCGTGAATCAAGTTTCTATGTAATTGAATTGTTTGCAGGACTTGGCAAACTGCAATGCTTCTTTCTCCATATCTAGCCAGTAGTAACCAGCTCTAATAAGTTTACGGGCCAATGTTAGGCCATTAGAATGTGACCCACAGATGCCTTCGTGCACCTCTACTAACACTTGTTTGGACTCATCAGGTTCTAAACACCTAAGAAGGGTACCGTCTAGACCTCACCTATACAAGTCATTAGCAATGATAACAAACCGTGAAGCACTGCGGATTAGGTGACGTTTCTCATTTTGGGAGTAAGTGTCTAGAATGATCTGGTCACGTAGGTAGGAGAATATGTGGTGGTAGCGAGATGAGTCATGTCCTATGACAGAATAGATCATCTGGGAGTCAGGGGAGTCATAGGCAGGGTAGAATAATGTCTCCACCAGGAATTCATGTCAAAAATCATTTTCAGGCATTTGCAGCATAGAGGCAAGTGTAGCTATGGCATCTACTGCTTTGTTATCTGCCCTTAGAACCTATGAAAATGTGATGTGAGTGAAATACTATTTAAGATCATCAACCATCCTTTTGTAGGGTATCAACTTATTGTCTCTTATCTGATAGATGTCATTAATGTCACACAAAACTGTAGCCTTTTGTCAAAACAATGAGCCCAAATCTGTCATTCATTTATTCCTTAGTCAAATTTGGTCTCTGATATGGGTCTATTTTTCTGCTATCTGTCTTCACACAGTCTGAAACTTAGTTTTTTGGGTTGAGAACTACGTGATTCTTGCTTAAACTGGTCTTGTCTCATGTCCTATTGATCTTTTTCATTTGTGTCATCATGCCTTGTGTCACAATAGTCATCTCCTGGCTTGTTTTAGCCTCATCTTAGATAATTTTCACCAAGGATACTTCACCTTTTGGCACTTTTGTGAAATCTTTGAGACATTTTCAAGTTTGATCC
Organism: Thuja plicata; assembly: GCA_018584345.1. Taxonomy (NCBI): domain Eukaryota; kingdom Viridiplantae; phylum Streptophyta; class Pinopsida; order Cupressales; family Cupressaceae; genus Thuja; species Thuja plicata. The sequence goes on along the minus strand of MU226361.1, from coordinate 3,618,654 downwards.
TAGTTCACTTTCCTTGTTCAAAACTTTGTCTATGACTGTCACAACTCAAAGTGGCAAAACTTTCCTTCAATCAATCAATCTGAATCTGTACTTTCCACACCATTACTGGCTACATCTAGTGAGGAATCATCTTGATCTCCTTCCCTGGTATGATGACCTTCCAACAAACGGTCATTTCCTATGGATCTTAGTAAGGTTCGAAATCCTTTATTTCAAGAAGACCCAAATTCAGAGAACACTCAATCTTTTCATACCAAATCTTTACATCTCGAATCCTTGCATTCTAGCAAGATGGCAGATCATAACCAGACAGGTGGTAAATTTAGTGGGAATGACCAATCCTTTAAACCTTGGGGTAAGTCACATTCTGAAGACCCCCCCAATGATGTAGAAGGTGAAATCACTCAAGAAGATATTGCAAAAGCCTATTCTAACAAAGATTTCTGTAAAATGATGAGAATCCTACTAGCTGAAGAGAAACAAAAATACATTCTTGAACTAGCCAATCAAGGGGCTAAGTTACCTTCTGATTATGCTGTAGAAACACTTGTTGAGAAAGAGGAAGAAACTGAAAATTTCCACTTACAAAAAGAAATGCAAACTATGAGAGAGAAACTCTCTCTACTCTTGAAAGAAAAAGAGAAACCTGTCACACAATTCACATTGGAAAGTATCTGTCCTTTCCCATTTGATAAAAGTCTTCACACGCCTCCTTTTCCCAAAGGAGTTGAACTCCCTAAATATGAAAAATACTTGGGTACATCTGACCCTCAAGACCATTTGAGAGAATTTGGTGCTCTCTCCATGGAGTTCATGCATAACACAACCTATCTTATGCATCTTTTCCCATGTAGCTTGGGAGGATTAGCTATGGAATGGTTTTCTAGACTACCAACCGGCATCAAGAACTTTGACGAAATTGCCAATTTGTTTCTACAACATTATTCTCACAATATCCAACATCTGATTCATATTCGAGATCTTTGCAACTTGAAACAAAATCATGGGGAATCCTTCTTGACATTTCTCCAAAGATGGAGACAACTCTATACTTGATATTCCTGTAAGATACTTGAATCTGAAAAGTTGGATATATTTCTCGATAATCTTCTCCCCAACTTTGGGTATCAAGTACAGCTACAAGGTCCTCTAACCTTTGATGACATGATTAAATAAGCTATAAGAATTGAGACATTCATGATAAGGAAAGGAGAATTGACCTTACACAAGGAAAATAAACAAGGGTCTTCTTCCTCAAGCAAAGATAAATCCAAATTTCCCAATAAGAACCAAAATGTTGTGAATGATGGTGTTGTAGACAATGTCACTGCTAAGCCTTCCAAGGTTGCCTTTAATCTCACTAACATGATGCAAGTGGCCAAAGCCACTGAATAGGCTATAGCAGCATCCAAACCAAGTACTTCACAATTTTCTGGACCTAAACCTTGGGCTCCTAGACCCAAGTGAGAATTCATGCCTTTAGGAGAACCTCTCAAAGCTATTTACAAGACTCTTGTAGACAACAATTTTCTTACTCCATTGGCTAATCCGTGACCTTTTGATCCACAACCAAGACCTCATTGGTGGAATGAATCCACTTATTGTGATTTTCACCAAAACAAAGGTCATAATGTATCCTCTTGTCAAAAATTATGGCATGTAATCCAGGATCTCATTGATAGTGAAGTCATTGCTGTGGGAAGTCACAACAAAAATTCTGATCACCAAGCTTTCAAGGACCCATTTCCTCCTCATGGGAAAGGTGAATCATCTAAAGGCAAAAATACTGATGCTAAGGTCAACTATACTTACACCAATAACGATAATGTCATTCATATGGTTGAACCTATTAACACCGAATATTGCAATGTTCTCATTCTTAAGGGAAAGGAAGATACGTCCAAGTCCAAAACACCTTTCATTTTACGAGGGTCTGCACCTCAATCATCTAAACAAGGACGGTCTCAAGAGAGTGCTAATGTTGTCACTCGATCTCACGCTAAAATCATTCTTAAAGGCCCTGAGCCTTCTATATCTACATCAACTCAACCTTCAGATAAGGCTAAGGTTGACCCTATTACTAAGAATCCCAAAGTGTGTTCCTCATCCAATGCTGCCAATTACAACATTCTTGATCAATTGTAATGTACTAATGCTCAGATAACTATTTTTGAGCTTCTAAAAATCTCCCTTACTCATAGGGAAATTTTGGACAAAGCCCTCATTGAGGCCAATGTCCCAAAAGATCTTGATCTCGACCGGTTTCAATCCATGGTAGGTCACTTGACCTCCCCACATTACTTATTTTTCTCTAAAGAAGATGACCATTCTTTGAGTCACCCACATAATAACCCGCTACACATTGAAGTCATGATTGGTCCCAAGCGTGTTTTCCATGTTCTCATAGATAACAGTGCTGGCCTAAATATTTGCTCTGCTAGTTTCCTCATTGAGTTAGGCTATGGTGAAGACCACATTGATGCTCGCAAAAAGATAACTATTAAAGCTTATGATGAAAAGGAACGTAAATCCAAGGGTTTAGTTGTTTTGCCAATTAGAGTTGGTCCCATTGAACGTGATGTCATATTTCAAGTGCTTGATATCCCTTTGGCATACAACATCTTACTAGGAGGACCTTGGATTCATGAAATGCAAGCTGTTCCCTCTACATATCATCAGTGTATCAAGTTCCCATTCCAAGGTTCTGAGGTGACCATACCTGCAAACACACGCTATGATTGCAATGCCCTTACTAAGTTTGCTGATATTCTTGTGCCTACTAATAGGGAATCTATTGAAATCCTTGAAGATAAACTAAAAGAGATGGAAAAGAACTTAACCCTCAAAGAAATTGACATGGGAGGTTATCAGATTGGACCTGTATTATCCATCACATCTTTTCCTTTGTCTCCCCATTCTTTTGGGAGACCTTCTAAGACAACTAAACCTTCTATGGCTTCATCTCCAATGAAGTATGGTGGTACTTTTGTACAGGCCACTGTACCATTAGAAGAAGCTGAAAACAGAGCCATCAAGGCTTGGATTTACAAAGGAGAAGACAAATCTGAAAGCATTCCTCCTTATTACATGCAAACTGAGAATTATGGCAAGGGCTTATCTATTATGCAATGCTTCGGCTATAAAGGGGATGGCCCCATAGGTGCAAATCCCAAGGGTCTAATTGCACCACTTGAAGCTATTGGTCACAGGACACGCGACTCTATGGGTATAGGCTTCCAAAAGCTCACATTCTAGTTGGGAATAAATAAGTTTGTACCTAGAGAAGAAAAGAAACCAATCTCCAAAGAAACACCTCAAATTGCAGAACCTGAACATAACTCCGATGAGGATACATTTCCTTATCCAATTCCACCAGACCTAGCAGCATTCTTCGCTGAACCAGATAAATTTGTGCCACGTGTCAGTACTGCAGACACTGACAGTGATTCTGACACTACTATTTCACTCACTCCATTAACTTATGAGGAGTGGAAAGCAGACTTTCCTCCAAATCCTGGTCATCCAGGTGATGTATACATACCACCACACTTTCAAGAGCGGTATGATCAAGAATTCCAAACACTTCTCCTTACACAAGAGGCAAGTGATGATGCAAATACTACTGAGGTATCTGGGTCTACAGGTACTCCTTTGACTATAGCAGAAGTTCTAGGCCGCTCTCATCCCAACTAGGGACAAAGAGTTGATTTTACTCACGTCCTGGATATGAGAGCTAATGATGAAATGGACTCTCATGAGTATGAGTTCGACAGCTTATCCTATGCCACTTCTGATAGAGATGCGGATACAACAAATGCATATGAAAACCTCCTCGACATAGGTGAATGGTTTAGTGTAGGGCCACATGAGTCTGACTCTATAGGTGTCGACGTGTCTTCTACTACGATCATTAGAGATCAAAGGAATTCTAATATACCTTTGGAAGAGATCGCTTTGGGTCTCGACTTACTTGTACATGCCTTTGATGACTATACTGTGAACGCACTTGAACCCGTCGCCTCTCTCTCACTCCGCCACCCCAAGCTTATAGACTGGAACTCCACTTCCCCATCCAATGAAGTCCTCTTGTTCCAGAATGATTATGCTCTTGCTTGTTACCTACACGCCGTTGAACCTGTAACATCTCCTACCAGTGAAGCAAGTGTTAACATGACTGAGGCTGATATCAAGTATCTTAGTCACAAAATTAAAAGAAAAAAAAGTAAATGCTCTAATGGTGAAAACCACTTGGTGGTAGTATCAGAGATGAAAATAGTCAAAATAAATGACATATCCAAGGGTGAAAACCTCTCTGAGGCACCCAAGGATGAGATACTTGATGCGCTTCCTAGTCATTTTCAGGAAAGATCATCTGTCCTCATTGAACCGACTCAACCAATCAACTTGGGTACAAAGGCAGAATCACAGATCATTCACTTGGCAGAATCCTTATCAGCAGCTGAAAAAGAGAAATTCATCACATTCTTCAGAAAGAAAAAGATTAACTTTGCAAATGTATGAGTTAATTTTGGCCTTGTTAATCAACCACACACTTCAACATAGTCCTTCTTCACCAAGTACAAAAAATATTGAATATGAGTTATTCATCCTGCCTGTCTGCGTGATTTGACCTGTTGCCTTCTATCTAGATGGGGTTTTGAAATTTGCTCTCAGGACGTGGGCCTCATAACCATGGACCAATCTAAGAACAAAGGATTTGACATGATAAATGCTATGCAAATGCAAGATTATGCTAAGAAATTGAAACATGAGAGATCATCTAAACATGAATGCTAAATGCCATTATTCTAGAAATTGAAGCTATTCTATTTGCAATA
>MU226361.1:3571622-3613277 GCA_018584345.1 Thuja plicata | reverse complement strand
GATCATAGGGTTTGTTTAGCCAAATAGATATTTAGGAATTAAATATGATGTATGATTAATACAGATTTAGGATTTTCTGCATTTGACACTCAGGTCGAGTAGAGTCAGTGAAAACTCAGAATTTCCTTGTACAATAGGACTTTGATGATTTAGAAGAATGACAAATGCAACAAAATTGGTTAGGGTTGCAAGATGCCAATTTTGGGGTGTTACAGTAGATAGATTAAGTTAGTAAATAGATTTAATTCTGATTTAGGTTATTGAAATTAAGTGGCCTCATCTAATAGATATACTTTCTATTTAATTTGTGTAGTTTAAATACTAGATTTAAAACCTTAGTTTGTGTGTAAAATGTATAGAATGGCTATACATTATGGATGTAATTCCTCATTGTTTAATTATAATCATGTAAATTTGTTTAGATATAGTTTATTTAATTATGTAGTTAATTATTGATTAATGGATGTAGTTTTTATGTAAAAGAAAAAATATAGATAGATGTTAATTTAATTTAATTATGATAAATTGAAGTATGTTGCCTATGTGTTTCAAGAGGTTAGAGGTCTATGTAAATTTTCTATTTGAGATTAAGTTATTATTCTATTAAGGAATTTAAAGACTATAGTTGTATGGAAAATCGTATGGTAGAGTTTAATTGTTGTTAGAAGGATAAGGATTATATTAGGTTTTGATTATTGAATTTTAAACTAGTGGTTAATGGTCAAAAGAAAATTGGGACTAGAATTTAATGAATAAGTTGTAACCAAGGTTAGAAATTAAGTGATTACTAGAGAAATCTAAGTTAACATATGACTCTTAACAATTTATTATCATCATGATACCACACATAGATTAAAACATGAAACCAGAGTTAAATCAAGCAGACCCAGGTGTTCACGTAACCCGTATGACTAGTTGATGCTCTAATTATGCATCTGTATGTGGTGTGACCCTAATTCAACCTATGCATATACCTTGCAATTCGAAGACTACCCTTACCATGATATCACATTACCTCAAATGCATCCCTGTTAGTGGTTTACACTTGCGTATTTAAAAAAAAAATTGTATCTGTGTTTTGCCCTTGTTTTGGGCATGACATTTTGGTATCAGAGCCATGTTTCGACACTAGGAATCTGACCCTTTATGTTTGAACTCATTCAAAACTTAAATCATTATGTAGGATTCCTGTGGTCACTAGAAATAATCGATGAGGAAGAGGTCATAGAGTTCCACATGCGGGGGCAGAGGACAGGAGGATCCACCACCTCCATCACCACCGAACCCTAACCAGGATATTTTGGATGTTCTCCAGAATCTGATTGGGGTAATTCAGTAGAGGCTAACACCCATAGTTCAACAGGAGATTCTGAAAAGGGAAGCACATATTTTAGAAAATGATAGAGCAGTCAGCAGAGAGAGAAGTAGGAGTCCCTACCTAGGTTTGTTGAGGGTCATGATGATCAGGAGGGTGAGTCAGTTCATCGGGTTGTACTACCATGCAAGCATGAGATATGTGCTAGGGAGAGACCCCCTAGAGATGTTGGAGATGAGATTCGAGAGTTATTATGACTCTAGCCACCCTTGTTTTTGGGATCCACAGATGGGTCAATAGCAGAGGCCTAGTTACAGAGTTTACAATGATGTTTTGGATTGCGCCCTTATGAGAGTAATCTAAAGTTATGACTTGCATTCCATCTCCTATGGGAGAAGGCTTCCACTTGGTGGGAGCAAGAGGTGTCCATAGGTGGAGTGAGTATTGACACACTCACTTGGGAGTCTTTTGTGGCCCATTTTTGAGAGAGGTATCTCTCCAAGTATTTTAGACAGTGATAGATAGAGGAGTTCCATGATCTATAGTAGAGAGGTGTCATAGTGGTTTAGTATGAGAGTCAGTTTCTCAAGCTCCTTCCTTATGTTGATTACATGAAGGATGAGAAACTGCACATTCACTATTTCATTAAGGGACTTAATATGTCTCTTTAGAGCATAGTACACCTAGCATTCCCTACCACATTTAGAGGGGCAGTTGAGATGACACTTGTAGCTGAGGATATCTGTACTAGACAGGAATCCTGAGATTGGTCCCAACACCAAAACCCCTCTTCCCAGCAGTCAAGATAGTAGAGACCCCCTTGGAAAGGGAAACAAAATTACTCAACAGGATCCTTTAAGGGTCAACAGTCTCAACAGCAGAGATCTCAGCAGGATTCTAAACAGAGGCATTCATAGGGTTATCAGGGCTCTAAGCCCAAACAATGGGATTCTCAGGGTCCTAACAGGATTAGAGGACATATACCCCTCAGGCACAACAAGCTAGGACTCAATAGTCCTCTAGGGGTGGATACAATGGCTCTAGTAGGACCGGAGGGTCACAGTAGCCTAAGACATAGGGAGTGCATATTTAGACCCTAGGACCATGTTACAGTTGCGGTGGTATGGGTCATTTAGAAAGAGAGTGCCCATAGGAACAGTCAGCCAATGGTCAAAGAGGGGTTACTTTAGAGCCTACAGTTGGAGATATGGGTAGATCCCATAGAGTTTTTGTAGCAATTGATAACCGCTAGGCCAAGCACTAGGCCATGGTCATAGAGGCCACATGTATGATTCAGGGTATCAGTGTTTCTATCTTATTTAATTTAGGAGCCACAGACTCCTTTATATCTCCATATGTAGTGGAGCATTGTGGGCTAGTGGTAGTTAGATAGGATGTCGGTTGGGAGGTTGAGTTAGCTTCAGGAGCCAGGGTGTCTATTAGTTCCTTAGTTCCCAGTTGTTAGATTCAGATTGGAGACTTAATCACGATGATTGATCTCCACATTACCCCTAAAGGTTCTTATGATGTAGTCCTTGGCATGGATTGGCTATATGCCCACAATGCCAAGATGGATTTTTGTCAGAAGAGGGTTGAGTGTGTTGATGATCATGGTACTTCTATGGTGATATTTGGGGTACAACAACCCATATCTCTTCGCATTATTTCTACTATGTGGCTTAGGTGGTGAATGCGGAAGGTGTTGATGGGACTCTTGTGACCGGGTCCACCAACAAAGGTAAGTTGTCACCGGGTACTGGGGTACCGGCCAACTTCACCTGCAAAGGTTGTCTAGGGGAATGAGATTCCCTGGGCCTCCAAGAACTTGGGAGTTGGGTCTTGATGGTGTGGGGCTCAGTTGGGAGATGTGATTGTTTTTGAGGGGGATAGCTTGTTATCTTCAACTCATTCTCTTTGGGGATTCAAGAAGGTGAGGTTTCTCCAAGAATACTTACACTTAACAAATAAACTAAAAAAAATCCTGCAGGGTTAGAAATATTTCATCTACCTATAGTTATGCTGAACATTCAAAACATCAACAATACTCTAACACACTATACTTAAACCGAAGAAACATACAACAATCAGTTCATATTTCATTAGTAGCAAGGGAAAGGAGGTCGTTAATCTATTTTAAGTGTTAGAGAAAAGGACACAAAGAAAACAAAGCATAAAATACCGTCAATCCAGAAGACAAAATGCCAACAACATCATTGCAAGAACTCTCCCTTCTTCATTAATATTTCTTCTAGCAAGCACTGGCGCATGGTACAATGGTGGCTCCCAGGGAGCATCTAACTACTGAAAGCTTAAAGAATAAGGAGCATTGAGCTCTACAACTAAGAAATGAAATACTACTTTTCTATTACTATAGACTGCAAAATCATCAATTTAGCCAACCCTTGGAATGGGGGTGGACTTACTATTTATACACATACACATCTAACCCTAACCCTAAATTATGTTACATTTGTACAATAAAATATATTATCAGGTCGCCAGTACTACCTGCGCCACTCTACAAAAGACCTAGAGATGGAATAGGCCTATCATGTCAAAAGAATAAGACAAGAGAGGTGGAGTAGAAGAATTGGCCTCGAGAAGAGAGCCAAGAAGAAGAAAGAGTAAAACTAATCCCCCAGGGATCGAGGCTACATGCCTCATAAATTGGAAAAGTGGTGCCCTGTCTCTAATGTGCTAGGTGTAACGTTGAAGTGACACCTTGGGAAGATCATTTGTCAGAAAACCTCTTGCCGATTTGACATGCCTTGATGTAGCCATCCACCCTTTGACAACCCTTATTAAATACTTTGAAAGTGACCAGTCGGCCTTGGGGATTGAGACACAGGTCGCTGAAAGAATACAAAATATAGGATCTGGGACTCTGGGATCTAGGAACTTACGTTCCAAAAGAATAAAGAATACAAAACACTTAGGTTTTCTCTGGCCCCCAGAGAAAATTTTTTGTTGCTTATTGTCATTAAAGACTTGGAGAAGGTGGGAGATTCCATCTTCATCGATGTCTTTAAGGCCGGCCCATCGGTATTTGGCCACCTCAATATGTTCCCCCAGGTCTGGAACATTTCCCTTAAATTCATCGGCCATCTTTGCCGCATCATGACCACTAAGTATCATGTGAGTTATTCATGTCATTTGAGCTCCATCTATTCCTTCTGGGGATTGATACCTTGACTCCATTAGCTCATCAAACTTCCCCAAGATGTACTCCTTCGGTGTGCATGTGTCAGTGCTGAATGGATCAGCCCCAGAGACCTTTGAAACAAAAAATTTATATGAATTGAAAGAATATTGTATTGTATTGATCTTATCCCACAGAGTCCCCACTAGTTGCTTGATTACCCCCAATGTGAGGTCAAGTCTGGAGTGATGGGTCTTCCCAAACTCAAATGACTCTTCCCCAAAAATTCCAGACTCAGAGACAACTTCTTCTCTAAGGCCGATGAGTTCTTTGAACTCAACTTTCCATGCCTCATAATTTTTGATGTCCCCATCCCATATGTTGATGATGGTCTCAGCCTGGTGTAAGATGTGGTGGGCCGCGTATAGATTTGGGAGGGCGGACACCATGAAATGTTGGACATTTCCCTACTGTAAGGTGACCCACTCATCAACCACTTGGGCCTTCTTTTTCATCACCCATAATGAGTCTTTGTCACTCTATGGTAATGGTGCATTAGATGTAGAGGCCTTCGGAGGAAAAACATTGATAGGTCGGGCCACCTCAGTTAGAAACCCCATGAGGTTTGCATTTTTATCCTTTTCTACTTTAAGCTTTTGAGCCTCATTTTCATAGCGAGCCTCCACTACCTTGGCTACCTCTTTTAATAGGTCTACTTCACCTTGTTTCCCTCTCTTCCTCAGTAATATTTCTATGACATTATAATCTCCATCTTCAGTCGTCACTTCATCTGTGTCTGGGGAAGGTGTCACCATTACTGTGATTGTTTCTCTACCTGGCACAATTCAAAGAGTGTGAACTATCTGGGCTTTCTTGGCCTTCGGCAAGATCTGTTCCTGAGCCATCATCTCTACTAAATAAAGATGGGCTCTGGGTGTTTATGGGGGGGCCTTTCTCTTTCGAGATTCCACCAACCATTATGGTGGGCAGGGTGGCTTTGTAGCCAAAATCTGTTCCTGTGACTTCTCCCCAATATCTTTCTATGCCCCCTTAGTAGTATGAGCCTCTCTCGGCTCCTTCCCTATATCTTCTAATTCATCGGTGATTCTTCCTCTAGTGACACCTGTATTCTTTACCCTACTATCTTTATCCTTAGCAATATTCAGGTCCTTGTTGGCTGCCCTGGGGTTTTCTTCTTCTTCCTATCACTGTTCCTCTTCAACCTCTATTTTTGGGATATCTTCTTCTGCCAGTGTATCCTTTGGTAGTGGGGGAGGTAATGGCCCAAGGTTTAATGTTTGGGCCATAGTGATTACCTCCCCAAATTTTGTCTTCAGGAGCTACATTTGGAGCATGGCAGTTGGGGTCACGGTTGTTCTCGAAGGTCTGGTTTCCAAAACTGATGCCATTTGTTCACTTTATTGCTGTTTCCTTGAAACTCCTATATCTTGTATTTTTGGGACTTCAAAAGCTATCTCTTTCTCTGTCCCTTTCTCTTCTTCCATTTGTTTCTCCTTATCTTGCACAGGTTCTTATTCTAGAGCTTACTCCTGCTCCAGGATTTTAGTGTCTGTCTGCTCAATGTCTCCCTGCAAATTCCCGAACTCGTTAGTTCTAAAAACATCATCAAATTCATCTGGAGGGGGAGGATTTTCTAGGACATGAGTGGGATCCGGTTCCCTCTCTGGCTCTGGGGAGTCAGAAGAAAGGATCTCTACTTGTGGGATCTGAGGCATCCCCAGCTCTGGTTCACCCTTCAGCTTTGGATTAAGCCTCTTCTTCCTCCTAGTGACCAAAGGTGGCCCTACTCTTAGGAATTTATCCTTTTCTGGATCCACTCCTATCACTTTGACCATTAGAGCTGCTAGGGAAGGGGAGGAAGGAGGATGGATGGGTCCGGTCATGAGCACATGAGTAGCCAACCGTGTGATTAACTTCTGCTTCATCTGTTGGGAGGCCGCTATTGATTGCTTCAGTTGTTCTTTTATGGGGATCTCCTGCACAACTGGGGTCTCCATTATATTTTTCCCCTATCTTCTCCTTGTGAAGAATTTTCAGCCATGGGGGTTAGCTTTGGTATCGGCTGGGCAGCCCTGTGGGTACTCTCGGGGCATACTCTCTTATAATATACGTGGCTACACTCGACCATGTTGCTGGTAAACTCCTCAATTGTGGGCCCCACCTGGGCATACCAGTTTATCAGTGGGAGGGCCAACTTATCAATCCCCTTTACTTTGTACTGGGGGTCTATTATGGAGCCGACATCTGAGAAGTCATCCAAAATTTTTTGGAGCTTTATTCTTTCCATCATTCCCATGGTCATCTAGACATAATGCCGGCTCCAGAATTCAACGTCATCCTAGAAATCTTCCCAGAAGTCTCCATGTGATATTGGTGGGGCTTGGATGCCCAGAGAAAAGCCATTTCAATTTTTCCATGTGGATCAAAGTTTTTCCACGCCAGATAAAATTCTGCCAGGTTCAAGCTCTTAAGTTCATTGTCTGTCTCCTTGGCTGCGACCAGACTGCATGAGTAATTCCCACAAGTGATTGGGAATAGAATGTTTGTTACCTTCTTTAAGGTGTATATGGAATTTAATTTCATCATTTTCCTGTAATAATCCAAGAGAATTATCTTGTTCCCACAATGTTTGGGCAACAAGTAAGGTTTCCTAGAGAAGCTGGTTACACTTATGTATGTATGTTGCTGGAATTGTATGTAATAATGGCCATAACTTTTGACCAAATCCATCAGCTCCATGGAGAGGTGGTATCCTGCATCCCAGGTAGGCATGAGTAGGTTGTAGTAAATGAGTCCATCATTAACCCGACAGAAACTAGGGAAACTAGCCTCCCATTGGATTTGTGGGAAATAATCCTAGGGTGCCTTCTAACCTAGGCTGATCCTGAGTACACCTTCTATGAGTAACCCATTGGTGTGGGGTCATTGTTGTGCTAGGGCCTAGAGAGCATAAGAAGTCATATAAAACTTGCACTTTTGGACCACTTGAAGGAACTGTGAATCCACGTGGTTTGAATTAATGGCGGCCCAATCAAAGTACTCCTCGTCAATGGAAATGCCAAGCAAGAAGTAGTACATCCACCCTGTGAATTCCCACACATGTGGTTGCCTGAAGACCTAGGATATTTCTATCATCCCCATCTAGATGCTTTCTTTAAATTCAAACTGGGGGATTTCTAGCTTCATTCTCCTAGGGTCCCTCTTTAGAGTCTTGAGCCAATGCGTATTCATGTATTGTCGGGCTGCATCCTCCAACTGCTTAAAATTAGCTTAGGCATCAGATCTGGTGATGACAGTTGGGTTGTCAAACTGAGGGATCCCCAACCTTATCTAAAAATTTACGATGTCGAGAGACACCATGGGGGTGGGATATCTAGTGGGTTCCGGGGCTATGAGCATGATGGCCCAGACGGAAGAGTTATAATGCACTGCAAGCATGAGAATCAACTCTAGGGCTTGCACTGAGCATGGGAAATAGGCAGCCTTGAGGATCCTAGAATCCCCAATGCTGGTCGCTAGTGGATCCTCAGACTGTCGCTGAATGTACATAATTTTAACCAGGGCCTACATTTTAGCCCACATTCTGACGCTAGTGTCGGTAATCAACTGAACTTTGGAATCAAGCTTTGATCCCATGATGGCATTGTCCTTCATGTACTTCATGGTGAGAGGCAATTTATCTAAGGCCTTCTCCATCTTAGACCTGATGGCTACCCTAGTTACCACCATGGAAGGGAGTTCCAGACTCCCAGGTGGTGAAGATGGGGAAGCCTCAAACATGATGAAAGTATATTGCTTTAAAAACCTGCAAGGCAAGACGACCATTAGAATTCATAGATAAATAATACTCTGGGATCCAAAGATCTTACCACCGTGATGTTTTTTTTCCTGAAAGGTTAGTTTAGGATAAAAATATTGGAAAGTATATATATAATGCAGAACTGAGGATCACCCAATATCTGGGCCTAGGGGTTTTAGCATACTTAGAAAAAGTAAGGTGTGGGCTAGTGAAGACAAAAGACCTGAGATCCAGAAAACTAACCATTGGAAGGTGTGTGTGAAAAGTAAACTGTTAGGTCCACATGGGCATCATGTGGCTATGTAATAAATGGAAGTTATGGTGATGGCGGCGTCAATTGTCTAAATGCACATAAAGTGGAAACCACCTAGACAATTTTAAATGTATTCATAGGATGTAAATGAAGCATAGGTTGGTTTATGGAGGAGAGATAAAAATGCCTGGTTGAAACCAGCTGAGAGCCGAGTTTCAACCAGGTGGTATTCTGTCTGGAACGAGCTCGCAGACTTGAAATGGGAAACAAATAGGGCACAATGAGCTCGAAAAAAGACCAGGAAAATATGCACAACATATACATCATACTTGCAGTAGAGCTGAAAGGTATACACATGAAAAGTGAAAGGATATACATCAATATACACTAAATATACATATATACAAAATGCAGAGCCGCTACCTTAACAAAACAATGCCAAACATGTACATGCATATACAATACCTATAGAATATGCTTACACCTACATAGTGGGCGAACAACCCTCTGACAGAGCTGACCCACCAATGGGTGGAAAAACCAGACGACCAAGACAAAAATGAGGAAACAAGATGAAAAATGCAAACAAACGCCAACAAAACATAATGAAAAAGCAAGAAAATGGAGGAGAGAAACCATACACCAACCTAAAAACCAGAGAGAGGAAGGAAGGAAAGGTGATACAAATTCTCTACAACAGCTTCTACCTTCAAAGGATCACCACTCAACACTGAAAACCACTTGCAATTATTTAGAATAACTTAGAATAGCTCACACTAGATTCTCGCTAAGATTGTTGTGATATCGCTCTGAAATCGCTCAAATTCCTTTAGTGTTTTAATAGCAGTAATTGTGAAAATGACAAGTGATTTCTATTTATACCTAAGGTGAAAATAAAGTTACCTTTCCTTCCTCCAACTCTGGAACAAGCTGACCTCCAGACTCCGGGCCAAGGGATTCCGAGCGACCATGCCCTCTTGCAAAAAGAAGACATCATGGCAAAGAATCTGAGAGTCCAAAATCTGGATCCTGGAAAAAGAATGACCAAATTTGGAACCGGGTCCTAAAGACACAAGGGAAAAAAACAAAAAACAAAACCAACACCATGGGAGAGAAAACCCAGAGAAGGAAAATAAGGAAACAAAGGAAAAAGACAAGGCAAGAGCCAAAAGCAAAAAACAAAAAAAGGGGGGACCCAAAATTTTGCACTCAAAATATAGGGATAGGGATGTAAGGCATAACAAATGGAAACTATCTGGGACAAATTCCTTAGCGCATTTGAGAACTATAGAATCTCTAGTTAGCAATACTGGAATAAATCGTTACTCGAGGCATCTTACCTACAAAGAGTAACATGTTTGAGAAAATCCAGCCATACGTGATTTAGTCCATAATCTTTTCATTAGTGGTGAAGTGTGTTCTTTGGAAGGAAATCAAGCCAATGACCTCTGGGAGAAGAAAAGAAGAGGCACTAATTATATCAAATCCTGAAGTCATCAGATTCGCTCATTTCTCCTGGAGACTAGAGTTTCATCCCATTTCCTTTTCTTGTTATTTTGTATGTTTCTAGGTGGGAGGGAAGTACTTCTTTCACCATCAAGATTAAGCTTAGCTAAATTTAATGGTTGAGCTCCTTTCACCCTTTTGCCTACCTTAATATGCTAGATGGGGAAAGAAAAACTACGGGTTCGGAAAGAATCCTTTTAAAAGTTTAGACTTGGTCAGTTAACTAGTGCGACCGGTCTACCCTCGGTGTGTCCAATTACTTATTCCTTACTTTTTATTTCACTAATTACCAGACTTTCGGAGATAAATCCAATGAATATCACTCATAATGTACTACCAAAATTGAAAGATAACTCTGGAGACTGGACTGATTCCATCATGCTAACAATAGATTCTTAAGTTCATCGTCACATTAAAGACAACATCCCGGAGACCAAATGTTATGCGAAGCATACCAATCCTCAGAAAAGGGAGAGAAAAATGCCAAAACCCAAAAAGAAGACAAGAAAAGAAAACAAAAAAAAATAAAAATGTGGTCTCAGAGGATGGCCAACAAGACTATTTACAAGGCAAGGTACCTCCCAACAAGGCACCGGGAAAGAAATATTTACAAGCAAGGAACTTTACATAAAATACATTTTTGGGAAAATGAACGTCATTCAAAATAATGCTTGAGAAACTATCCATTGATGGGAAATGGGATAGGTTCTCCAATCATGGTGTTAAGGTGGTAGGTATTTTCCCCACAGATCTCTGAGATTAGGTATGGTCCGAGCTAGAGCTGTTGGAACTTGGTGTGTTTTCCTTTCTTTTCGCAGGCTTTGTTCCAAAATAGGACCAATTCTAAAATCTGAAAGGCCTTGTATTGGGCTCTACGGTCAAACCATCATTTTACCTTTCTTGATGATGCATGTAATGTTCAAGAGCTACATCTCATTGTTCTTCCATCCACACCAGATTCAAAAGCTAAACCTCCACAATGTTATCTTGGTTGCTGAATTCCTGCATAAACTGTAAAATTAGGATCTGTAAATTGATTGGGAACACTGGGTTCTGGGCATAAACTAGATGGAAAGGGGATGTTCCTAGGGTGGCCTTAGTTTGAATGTGATCCACCCATAGGGTGAACCTCAACTTTGGTGCCAATCCCAGGGATTTTGTTCTAGTAGGTGTTTGATTGCTTCAAGTATATTTTTGTTTGTTGATTCAGCAACACCATTCCCCTGGGGGTAATAGTTGCTGGAAAAATTTAGAGGGATCTTCTGGTTATAGGTCCATTCATGTAGTTGCACTGAAGAAAATGCTAGGCCATCATCACACACTATAGAAAAAGGCATTCTGAATCTTGTGACGATGTTTTCTTCTAGGAATTTGATAACTACGTCTGCTGTGTTGTTCTTGCAGGGTATGGCTTTAGACTACCGGGTGCAGTAATCAGTTGCGATTAAGATATATTAGTGGTTGGTAGACAAGTTGGGGTTAATTTCTCTGATAAAGTCAAATTTCCATTGTGTGAAAGGCCTAGCTTCAAAGATTGGTTGTAAGGGCATAGCTGAATTACACTCATGATGTGCCGCGGTCTAACAAGTATGGCATCTTCAGACGTGAGTGTAAACATATTTGAATATGCAGGGCTAATAATATCTGGCCTAGAGGATTTGATGGGTAGTGGCATCAGTTGAGCCATGCCCAGTTCCAAACTACCCGTGGAATTCATCTATCATTTTCACAGCTTGGTCTCTATCAATACACCGAATGTACACTCCCTCATAGTTTCTGCATTAAAGCGTAGAGTTTTTGATCATAAAGTGCACACTTTTCTTCCATAGGGTGTGGTATTTTTTGGGAGGTAACCCCTCCAGGAATCTATTGTTTAACAATGTACACCAGATCAGTGTACCATGGGTCTCAAGTGATAGACTCCACTATGTAAGTTTGACATTCTATGTGGGGAGTCTCTTCTGCCATCGCTTGACTTAGTCCCTGGCCTCAGACTATCTTCATAGGTTGCATTTCCAAGTCATACTCTTGGAGGATGGCCATCCATTTCCCCCATCTTTCACCCAATTCACTCTGCATCAATAGATATTTCATAGCCTATTCTAGGATGATAGCATGTACCTTACTCTAGAGAATATAATGCTTGAATTTCTTCACAGCGCGAACAAGGGAAAATGCCTACTTTTCCAAGGATGAATACTGGACTTTGGTGTTCTTGAAGGGGGAGCTCATGAAAGCTATGGGTCACTCTTCATCTTTGACCTTTTGGGTTAATACTACCGCTGTAGAATACGATGAAGTAAAGGAGTAAATGTAAAATGGGAGGGAGTAGTCCAGACTAGCCAGGACAGGTGCCTCCATTATCATTTGTTTGATCTAGGTGAATGCCCATTTTGCTTCAGGAATCCACTCAATCTTGGTATCCTTTTTCATCATTTCATTGTGTGGCTTGACTATCTCAATGAATCTCGTGATGAACCACTAGACAAAGTTAATCTTTCTGAAGAAAGATCGCATCTCTTTCTTTCTACTGGGCATTTGTAGATTTAGCAGTGCTTCAACTCTCTTAGGTTCGATGGATATACCCTTCTCAAAGACAATATGCCTGAGCAAATTCCCTTTAGTGACCCTGAATATGCACTTCTTGGGGTTGAGGGATATTCCATACTGGTGACATCTCTCACAGATTTGGGCGAGGTGGGCAGAATGGTCATGCCTATCCTGGGAAAAGATGGTTAAATCATCCATGTAGATGATTATGCACTAGTTCATGAGGCTCTCAAATGCAATGTCCATAGCCTTTTGAAATGTGGCCCCTACATTAATCAAGCCAAAGGGAATTCTCTGATATGCAAAAATTCCCCACTTGGTAGTGAACGTCATTTTCTCTCTATCTTCATGCTTAACCATAACTTGGTTATATCCGGAGTACCCATCCAAGAAGGACATCATCTGTGACCCATTCACTATTTGCAACACCTCATCGAACAAGGGGAGAGGGTGATTATCCTTTTAGAGTCTCTATTCAAATTTTAGAAATTCATGCAAAGGCAAATTTCACTGCTCTTCTTTCTCACAGGGACCAAGTTGGAAACCCATGTAGTGTGTTGGATTAGAAAGATTATCCAGGCTGACAGCAATTTCTCCACCTCTTGATGAATTAGAGGCTCAATTAGTGGGTTTACGGGTTGTTTCTTTTGCTAAAAAGGCTTAGCATTAGGTTTCACGGGGATGGTATGAGTCATAATGGAGGTGTTGTATATTTTCAAATCCTCATATCCTCATGTGATCACGTCTATGTATTCTTAGAGAAATGCAAGAATCTTCTCCTTCTCCTCAGGGGAGAAGGAGGTACCAATGTGTATCATCTTTTCTTCACTGGGCTGGTCGATGTTTACTTTCTCAAATTTTCCTCCTTCAGAGGAGGATGACATCTTTTCCCAGCCCCGTGGGTCTGAGTCAAAGATACATTCAGGCATGACCATCCCCTTTAGGATGGTGTTGGTAGGTAAGTCCATGATCCCATCCTCTTTGCCACCCTGCCTAGTGATCGTTCCTCCACTATCTGATCCTCAAAGACACCAACATTAACCATGAAGGCCAAGATATGTTGATTTTCCTCAAAAACCTAATAGTGGGTGACATTATCTGGAATGGATGGGGTGGGGATCATCTCAACAGAAAATCTCTGAAGCCGTGAGCTGGCCATGGGCTCAAGTGTGCTGGTAGAAATGTTGAGGGCATCCAGGACATGATTCTATCACCAGGGAATAAGATCAATGATGAAGGAATCAAAATATTCAATAAGGCTCCATGCCCGATTGCGGTATGCAGCCAGCCTTTTGTCATGACATGTGTACTAACTCTGGACCTGTTTGACAATCAGCTCTAAATCACCCAAAGCTTAGAGGCGGGTGATCCCTTTCCTTAATGGAAATAGGAATCCAAGGATCAAAGCCTCATGCTCCGTAATGTTGTTTGTGTAGTTGGATTGTATCCTGTAGGACGCAAGGAAGGATTTCCCTTGCGGGTTGATTAATTCTACTCCCGCCCCACAACCTTGTTTGGATCAGGACCCGTCAAAATTAAGGGTCCAAAGGTCATCGCTTGTAGCTAGGGCTGGGGAGATGGAGCAGTCTTTGGATTTCATTTGGGAGACTGGGGAGGAGCTTCTTCCTGCACTAATGATGCATGTGTGAGATTTGCTTCCGGAGGGGTTGGGAATTGAGATCTCTAGGGAAATTGCACCGAAGAAGTGTTTCTAGTAGGAATATTGGGCTCTAGGGAATCAACTATATGCTCTTTGTTCTGAAAGACATTGATGTTATGGGTAGCGATGGAAAGGCAAGGCTTACACTCTAGTTCTGAATGTTTTTGATAGTGGACCTAGCACTAGGTGCCGAACAAGAGTGTAGCGAGGGTCGCTGTGGCACCTTGAGAGTTAACCTCAATCCTCAACTTTTTGTCCAAGTGTTGGGTTCATTGTAGAACTATGGGATCCTCTCACCAGGTGAAATTGAACATTAATATTTCAAAGGGTTGGTACACCCTGGGGGAAGTCTTAGAGAAGAAGACCTTGTTAACCCTCCTAACTTTGGTAAGGGCTTGCTTCATCTGGGGTTCACTCTCAACCTAGATCTTGTTTGATTCTCCTTCCCAAGGGAGCCATAAGTGGGAGAAGTCGATCAAAAAGTATCCATTCAAGGACTTAGACCAATTCTGACTTAATAATATCTCATAAGTCTCTGGGATGTCCACCACTTGGATATTGATTATGCTGGCTATTCTGGGGTCCTAGATGAGCTATATTCAGACATTCTTCAATTATCCAACCATTTTTCACAATATTTTTATCCAATTGAATCACCACGCCATTAGATGGGGTGGGTTGGAATCTGAGCTTATGGCATATAGATAAGGGCGTGATGTTTCCCAAAGCTCTGAAGTCTACTAAGTAGTTGTGTATGTTTTTGCCTTGTATATTGAGTCCTAGCAGGAAGGGAGGATCTTCATTATTTCCCTGGAAGATAGCCGCATTGGAATCCTCAAAAGATACAATCTTGGGTGGGCGATTGACAACTTCCAGGTTTCCTAAAAGTTTTAGAAGAGACTTCTTCTACTCGGGACAATTTAGCAAAACCTTCATCAAGGTCATGGAGGTGTTGGTTTGTTCTAACACTTTTGTGATGTTAAATCTTCCTCTCGAGAATTGGTGGCTTCCCTTGGCCTGGTCCTTTGCTTGGTTAGAGCTAGAACCTTTTAGAGGGATGGGCCAGTCAATTGTATTATCCTGGGGAGGAGTTTCCTTGGTAGGTGTGGTGTTGTCAGCGTGTAAACTGGTCCTTTACTAGTTTGGCTCTGAGTGTTGTAAGGAGTTGGTGAAGGCATTGGCCTCAAAGGCCAGAATTGATTCATCAAAGAATCCTTGCAATTTAGATTCTTCTTCATCTTCTCTAGAAGATCCGAAGAAGACGGTCTCACAGGTGAATGCACTGTGCATTGGCTCTTACACAAGAGGCTCTGGGGAGTAGCGTCATGTAATTTCTATCTGTCTAGCTGGGAGATCATGATGAATTTCTCCAGTGTGGCACAATTTACCTTATTGTGGGAGCCTGTGTCATGCAATCTACACCAATTGGTCATGGGCTGGAAGTCTACGACTGGTGTAAAATGGGATGGTCCAGCACCACTTTGGTTGGCATTTTGGTTTGGAGGCAGACCTCTAGTGTTTGCATTATTGTTCCATTGTTGTTGGTGGGGCTGAGGCCCGCTATTAAAGTTTCTTCCCCTGACATTATTGTTTCTTTGGTTGAAGAAAATATTTTGTCTTTGGGAATTGGAATTCTGAGGTGCGTAGGACCCCACCTTCAGTTGACCCATGTCTTCAGTCAGGGTGGACAACATTCACTGAAGGGATTCAACCTCGGCGGTCAGTTGAGTGTTTGGGTCACAATGTGACAGTTGTTGTTGTTGGTTCCCTAGGAAGGTAGCAGTATTTGTTAGAGTCGAGGGTAGCAATCCTCCAGCCGTGAATGTCTAAAAGAAGGGCACTCCGGGTGGTTGTGTCTAAGGTTGTTGTGTCTACTACGGCTGGTTCCAAGGGAAGGATTCAAGGCCTGGTATTACTTGAGTCTGTGATGGATAAACGTACCAGGCCTGCTGGTCTATCAATGGGGGTGTGGGATTCATCTCCACCATGGGGGCACCCATTGCCAAATTGGGGTTATATCCCCTGGCATATGTAGTTCCACAGGGGATCATGTTGAAGGGCATGCTTTTCCCAATCCTGCCCGGGGATTTTTTGAGACTGCGGGATATTTCTAAGGCTAGGTTGTAAACTTTTGCCAAAGTGTCTCGGTCGCCTGTAGTGGTTGTTCTCCAGAGGAGAGTGGCAACAAAGGGGTCCGTTGCGTTAAGATAGGTCTATATGGTTACCTCCGGGGATGAAATGAAAGGACCCGTGCACTGCTTCAAGGCACGTTGGAACTGATGATTGAATGTTGCAAGGGGTTCATTTGGTTCCTTTTTGATGGAAATAAACTATCTGTGGGACCAAGCTGGGTCTATGTGTACAAAAAAGGCAACCAAGAAGGCATCCTCCATGTCCTACCAACTATTGATAGAGTTGGTGGGAAGGTTAAGGTACCAGTTCAGTTCGCCCTGTCTGAGGGACAGGGGAAACATCTGGGTCACAACATCTTCATGTTGGATCTGGTGTCAGTTCATGGCATCTTTGTATGCTTGTAAGTGTTCTTCTGTGGTTTGTGAGCCTAAGTGCTCATATCATGGGCAAATCTTCTCCGAGTGCGAGGGTAAGTCATTGACTGTGCCCAAAAAAGTTTCCATGGGGGACCTGGTATTACCGAAGTATGCAACCATTAGAGGAACTAAATTTTGAGTAGGTTGAGTGCTAGTTCCCGGGATTGTCTGAGAATTTTGGATATTTTGTGGTAGACTAGACCCATAAAAAATAGTGGCTGGTGTGGTTTTTGGGGTCCATTTATTTTGAGCAGGAGGCTCAAGTTTGACAAAACTTTCGGGGTTAGGGGCTAATCTAAGGATTCTCTCAAATTTCACTGGGGAGAAAGACCCAATCCAACTGAAGGCTTGGCTCCTAAAACTATGGCTTGGGGAACCCTCAGGAGGTCTAAAATTAGGATCTCGAGAGGGGGACAAGTTCATGCCCTCCTTCTAGCACTAGTTTCTATTGATAGGACTCTTGTGACTGGGTCTGCCAATAGAGGTAAGTTGTCACTGGGTACTATGGTACCAGCCAACTTTGCCTGCAAAGGTTGTCTGGGGGAATGAGATTCTCTAGGCCTCCAAGCACCTGGGAGTTGGGTCTCGATGGTGCGGGGCTCAGTTGGGAGATGTGACTATTTTGGAGGGGGATAGCTGGTTATCTTCAACTCGTTCTCTCTAGGGATTCAAGAAGGTGAGGTTTCTTCAAGCATACTTACACTTAACAAATAAACTAAAAAAGTTCCTATAGGGTTAGAAATATTTCATCTACCTATAGTTATGTTGAATATTCAAAACATCAACAATACTCTAACACACTATACTAAATACCGAAGAAACATACAACCATCAGTTCATATTTCATCAGTAGCAAGGGAAAGGAGGTCGTTAATCTACTTTAAGTGTTAGAGCAAAGGAAATGAAGAACACAAAGCATAAAATACCATCAATCCAGAAGATAGAATGCCAACAACATCATTGCAAGAACTCTCCCTTCTTCATTAACATTTCTTCTAGCAAGCACAAGTGCATGGTACAATGGTGGCTCCCAGGGAGCATCTAACTACTCCCATTGAACTCAACTTTCTGTGCTTCATAATTTTTGATACCCCCATCCCATATGTTGATGATGGTCTTAGCCTGGTGTAAAACGTGGTAGGCCACATATAGATCTAGGAGGGTGGACACTAGGAAATGCCAAATGTTTCCCAACTGTAAGGTGACCCACTCATCAACCACTTGGGCCTTCTTTCTCATTGCTTTTAATGATTCTATGTCACTCTGTGGTAATGGTGCATCAGATGTAGAGGCCTCCAGAGGAATAACATTGATAGGCCGGTCCTGCCCAGTTAGCAAACCCATGAGGTTTGCATTTTTCTCCTTTTCTACTTTGAGCTTTTGAGCCTCCTTTTCATAGCAAGCCTCCACTGCCTTGGTCACCTCTTTTAATAGGTCTACTTCACCCTGTTTCCCTCTCATCCCTAGCGATATTTTTGTGACATTATAATCTCCAGCTTCAGCCATCACTTTGTTTGCGTCTGGGGAAGGTGTTGCTATTACTGTGACTGTTTCTCTACATGGCTTAGTTCTAAGAGTGTGAACTATCTGGGATTTCTTGGCCTTTGGTGGGTTCTGTGCCTAAGCCATCATCTCTGCTAAAGAAATATAGGCTATGGGTGTTGATGGGGGGGCCTTTCTTTTTCAAGATTCCACCAACCACAGTGGTGGGTGAGGTGGCTTTGTAGCCAAAATCTGTTCCTATGACTTCTCCCTAATATCTTGCTATGCCCCCTCAGTACTATGAGCCTCTCTTAGCTCCTTCCTTGTATCTTCTAATTCATCGGTGATGCTTCCTCTGGTGACACTTGTGTTCTTTACCCCACCATCTATATCCTTAGCAGTATTTAGGTCCTTGTTGGTTGCCTCGAGGTTTTCTTCTTCTTCCTGTCGCTGTTCCTCTTCAGCCTTTGTTGCTGGGATATCTTCTTCTGCCAGTGTATCCTTTGGTAGTGGGGGAGGCAATGGGCCAAGGTTTAATTTTTCAGCCATAGTGATTACCTCCCCAAATGTTGTCTTCGGGAGCAGCATTTGGAGCATAGTAGTTGGGGTCACGGTTGTTCCTGAAGGTCTAGTTTTCCAAGTCGATGCCATTTGTTAACTTTGTTGTTGTTGCCTTGAAACTCCTGTATCTTGTATTTCTGGGACTTTGAAAGCTATCTCTTTCTCTATCCCTTTCTCTTCTTCCATTTTTTCCTCCTGCTCTTGAGCAGGTCCTTGTTCTAGAGCTTCCTCCTGCTCTGGGATTTCAACCTCTATCTGCTCAATGTCTCCCTACAAATTCCCAAATTTGTCAATTCTAAAAACATCATCAAATTCATCTTGAGGGGGAGGATTTTTGAGGACATGAGTGGGCTCCGGTTCCCTCTCTGGCTCCGGGGAGGTAGAAGAAAAGATCTCTACTTGTGGGATCTGAGGCACCCCCAGCTCCGGCTCAACCTTTGGCTTTGGATTAAGCCTCTTCTTCCTCTTGGTGACCAAAGGTGGCCTTGCTTCTCTTAGGACATGCTCCTCTTCTAGATCCACTCCTGTCACTTTGACCATTAGAGCTACTAGTGAAGGGGAGGAAGGAGGATGGATGGGTCCGATCATGAGCATAGGAGTAGCCAACCATGTGATTAACTTCTCCTTCATCTGCTGGGAGGACGCTATTGATTGGTTTAGTTGTTATTTTATGGGGATCTGCTACACAGTTGGGGTCTCCATTATTCTTTTTCCCCTATCTTCTCCTTGTGAAGAAGTTCCAGCCCCGGGGGTTAGCTTTGGTACCAACTAGGCAGCCCTATGGGTACTCTCAGGGCATACTCTCTTAAAATATGTGTGACTGCGCTTGACCACATTGCGGGTAAACACCTCAATGGTGGGCCCCTCCTGGGCATTCTAGTTTATCGGTGGGATGGCCAACTTATCAATCCCCTTTGCTTTGTACTGGGGGTCTATTATGGAGCTGGTGTTTGAGAAGTCATCTAGAAATTTCCAGAGTTTTAATCTTTCCATCATTCCCATGGTCATCCGAATGTAATGCCGGCTCTGGACTTCAACTTCATCCTGGAAATCTTTCCGGAAGTCCTTCATGTGATATTGGTGGGGCTCAGATGCCCGAGGAAGCACTAGTGCAATTTTTCCATGCGGATCAAAGTTCTTCCGCACCAGATAAAATTCTGCCAGGTTTAAGCTCTAAAGTTCATTGTCTGCTTCCTTGGCTGCAGCCAGACTGCACAAGTAATTACCACAAGTGATTGAGAATGGAATGTTTGTTACCTTCTTGAAGGCGTATAAGGCATGTAATTCCATCATTTGCCTGCAATACTCTAAGAGAATTATCTTGTTCCCACAATGTTTTGGCAACAAGTAAGGTTTATTAGAAAATTCTGTTACCCTTATGTATGTATGTTGCTGGAATTGTATGTAATAGTGGCCATAGCTTCTGACCAGATCCATCGCCTCCATGGAGAGGCAATATCTTGCATTCTGGGTAGGCATGAGTAGGTTGTAATAAATGAAGGCATCGTTAACTCGATAGAAACTAGGGAAACTAGCCTCCCATTGGATTTGTGGGAAATAATCCCGGGGAGCCTTCTGACCTGGGTCAATCCTGAGTACACCTTCTGTGAGTAACCAGTTGGTGTGGGGTCATTTTTGCGCTAGGGCCTAGAGAACATAAGAAGTCATATAAAACTTTCACTTTTGGACCAACTAAAGGAACTGTGAATCCACGTGGTTTGAAATAATGGTGGCCCAATCAAAGTACTCCCCACCAATGGAAATGCCAAGCAAGAAGTAGTACATCCACCTTGTGAATTCTCGGGCATGTGGTTACTTGAAGACCCGGGATAGTGCTGTCATCCCCATCTAGATGCTTTCTTTAAATTCAGACTGGGGGATTTCTAGCTTCATTCTGCTGGGGTCCCTCTTCAGGGTCTTGAGCCAATGCATATTCATGTATATCTAGGTTGTGTCCTCCAACTTCTTAAACTATGCTAAAGCATTAGATCTGGTGATGACAATTGGGTTGTCAAACTGAGGGATCCCCAACCCTATCCAAAAAGTTGCAGCATTGAGAGAGACCATGGGGGTAGGATATTAGGTGGGTTCTAGGGCTGCAAGCATGATGGCCTGGATGGAAGAGTTATAATGTGCTACAAGCATGATAATTAACTCTAGGTCTTGCACCAAGCATGGGAAAGAGGTGGGCTTGAGGATCCCAAAATCCCCAATGTTGATCGCCAGTGGATCCCTGGACTATTGCTGAATGTACATAATTTTAACTAGGGCCTACATTTTGTCCCACATTCTAATGCTGGTGTCAGTAATCAATTGAAATTTGGAATCAATCTTTGATCCCATGATGGCATTATCCTTCATGTACTTTATGGTGAGAGGCAATTTATCTAAGGCCTTCTCCATCTTAGACCAGATGGCTGTCCTAGTGACGGCTGTGGAAGGAAGTTCTGGACTCTTGGGTGGTGAAGATGTGGAAGCCTCAGACATGATGAAAGTATATTGCTTTAAAAACCTACAAGGAAAGATGACCGTGAGAATTCATAGATAAATAATACTCTAGGATCCAGAGATCTTACCACTGCGGCGTTTGTTTTTCTTAAAGGTTAGTTTAGGTTAAAAGTCCTGAAAAGTATATATATAATGCACAACTAAGGATCACCCAATATCCAGGCTTGAGGGTTTTGACATACTTAGAAAAAGTAAGGTGTGGGCTGGTGAAGACAAAAGACCTGGGATCCAAAAAACTAACCGTTGGAAGGTGTGCACGAAAAGTGAACTATCAAGCCCACGTAGGCATCACGTGGCTATGCAATAAATGAAATTTATGGCAATGATGACGCCAACTGTCTAAACATGCGTAAAGTGGAAACCACCTAGACAAATTTAAATTCATTCATGGTGGTAAATGAAGCACAGGTTGGTTTATGGAGGAGAGAGAAAACTACCTAGTTGAAACCAGCTGAGAGCCAAGTTTCAACCAGGTGGTATTTTTTCTAGAACGAGCTCGAAGACTTGAAATGGGAAACAAACAAGGCACAACAAGCTCGACAAAAGACCAGGTGAATATTCATAACATATACATCATACTTACAATAGAGCTAAAAGGTATACACATAAAAAGAAGAAGGATATACATAAATATATACTAAATATACTTATATACAAAATGCAGAGTAGCTACCTTAACAAAACAACACCGAACATGTACATGCATATACAATACCTACAGAATATGCTTACACCTGCACAGAGAGTGGAAAACACTCTGATAGAGCTGACCCACCAATGGGCGGCAAAACCAGACGACCAAGAAAAAAATGAGGAAACAAGACAGAAAATGCAAACAAACGCAAACATAACACAATGAAAAAGCAAGAAAACAGAGGAGAGAAACTAGACACCAACCTAAAAAATTGAGAGAGGAAGGAAGGAAAGGTGTCGTGAACACTCTGCAACAGCTTCTACCTTCAAAGGATCGCCACTCAATACCAAAAATGACTTGCAATTGTTCAGAATAACTTAGAATAGCTCGCACTAGATTCTCGCTAAGATCATTGTGATATCGCTCAAATTGCTTAAGTGTTTTAATAGCGGTAATTGTAAAAATGATAGGTGATTTCTATTTATACTCGAGGTGAAAAGAAAGTTACCTTTGCTTCATCCAACTCTAAAATAATCTGACCTCTAGACTCTGGGCCCAGGTATTCTGAGCGACCATGCCCTCTTGTGAAAAGAAGACATCGTGGCAGAGAATCCCGAAGTCCAGAATCTGGATCTGGGAAAAAGAATGACTGACTCTAGAACCGAGTCTTGGAGACATGAGGGATAAAAAAAAAAGCAAAACCAAAACCATGGGAGAGAAAACCCAGAGAAGGAAAACAAGGAAAGAAAGGAAAAAGACAAGGAAAGAGCCAAAAGCATAAAACAAAAAAAGGGGGGACCCAACATTTTGCAGTCAAAATGTAGGGACGGGGATGCAAGGCATAACAGAAGGGATGTCATTTATTTTCCATCACCATTAGTGATAGAGAGGAGGATTCAAATGGGGAGCCTTCGCTTGAGGATTATCCTATTCTTCAAAATTTTGCAGATGTATTTCCTACTGAGTAACCTGGTATGCCTCCGCCTAAGGCAATTGATTTTCACATAGATCTTGTACTAGGAGCTGAGCCAGTATCTAGAGCACCGTACAGGATGACCAAACACAAGCTCAATGAGCTCAAGATTCAGTTAGAAGAGCTCTTGGAGAAAGGGCATATCTGACCTAGTGTATCACCTTGGGGTGCACCAGTAATTTTTTTGAAGAAGGATGGATCACTTAGATTGTGCATTGATTATTGACAGTTGAATAAAGTAAAAATTAAGAATCGATACCCACTTTCTAGGATTGATGATTTGTTTGATCAGTTAAAGGGTGTCTAAGTGTTCTCAAAGATAGATCTGAAGTCGAGATACCATCAGTTACAGATTGTGAAAAGTGATATCCACAAGCCTACTTTTCGCATGAGGTATGGTCACTATGAGTTCAGAGTAGTGCCATTTGGCCTCATGAATTCTCTAGCGGTGTTCATGAGCCTCATGAATGGAGTATTTTGTAATTTTTTGGATAAATTTATGGTAGTGTTCCTTGATGATATTATGATATATTCTCGCAATGAGGAGGAGAATGAGGAGCATCTGAGAAAGGTTCTGCAGCATTTGAGAGAGAATCAGTTATATGGTAGCTTGTCAAAGTGTGCCTTCTTTAGACCCGAAGTGCATTATCTTGGTCATGTTATATCTGGCAATGGGATCTTTGTGGATCCATCAAAGATTGGAGCCATTATGGATTGGCCAGCACCCACCAGTGTCAGGGAGGTCAGAAGTTTTATGGGCTTAGCAGGTTATTACAGACGCTTCGTGGCAAGATTTTCTAGAGTGGGCCATCCCATCACCTCCCTTCAGAGAAAAGGGAAGAAGTATGAATGGATAGAGAAGTGTGAGAGAGATTTCTAGGAGCTCAAGTGAGCCCTCACTAGTGCATCGATTTTAGCAGTGCCATATCCTTTGGCAGATTTTGTTGTATGTACGGATGCTTCATTGGATGGTTTAGGAGCCATCCTTATGCAGGAGGGTCATCCTATATATTTCGAGTCTAGGAAGCTAAAGAATCATGAGATTAATTACCCCACTCAAGACCTAGAACTTGCAATGGTGGTTCATGTCTTAGTGAGATGGTGACATTTTCTTCTAGGTCACCGATTTGAGCTTCATTCTGATCACCAAAGCCTACAATATATCTTTACCCAGCCCAATCTTAATGCTAGGTAGAGGAGACGGATGGAGTTTTTGTGTGAGTATGATTTTGATGTTAATTACATCAAGGGAAAGGAGAATGTAGTTGCAGATGCCTTGAGTAGGAGGCAAAACGAGCTCTCATCTATGACTTCTTGTACAGATTTGAGGGAGCACATTTTGCATCACTTTCCAGAGGATGGATTATATGTGGAGGTTTGTCAGCTTATCCATTCTCAGAGACCCCTTAAGGGGAGATTCAGAAAGTATTCTTTACAGTCTGATGGACTTCTACATCATAGGGGATGCATCTATGTACCTTCTATGGGGGACTTGCAAGAGTTTATTGTGCTTGAGGCTCACAGACCACCTTATGCAGCTCATCTAGGAGTCAAGAAGTTGCATGCAAATTTGAGACAATTATATCATTGGCCGGGCATGAGGTTACAGATTGCCAACATAGTTGCTAGATGTCTAGAGTGCTAGAGAGTGAAGGCAGAGCATAATCATCTAGGTGGGCTCCTACAGCCATATGAGATTGTAGAGTAGTAGTGGGATGCTATATCTATGGACTTAATTTTTGGTCTCCCTATGTCTTCTTTCTGCCATGATGCTATCTTGGTGATAGTCGACACATTGACCAAGGTCTCCCATTTCTCACCCGTGCATACTACATTCATAGCATGAGATGTAGCTCAGGTCTTTTTGCTAGATATTGTCAAATTTCATGGAATTCCCCATAAGATCATCTTTGATAGAGACTCCTTGTTAACATCATATTTTTGGAAAGAGTTATAGGTAGCGTTGGGTACTAGACTGAATTTTAGTACAATGTACCACCCTCAGACAGATGGGCTGATAGAGAGGGTTAACTAGGTGTTAGAGGATATGTTACGTATGTATGTGATGGACCATCAGGTCAAGTGGGAGGAATACCTACATCTAGTCAAGTTTGACTATAATAATGGGCACCATTCTTCTATAGGTATACCACCATATCAGGCATTGTACGGTAGACCTTGCAGGACTCTGTTGAGTTGGGACATGATTGAGGATAGAGTATCTATTGGACCCCAGTTGGTCAAGGATATGGAACAACAGGTAGTATTGATTAGACAATGTGTTAGAGAGGCTTAGGACCGACAGAAGAAGTATGCAGATGCGAAGAAGGTTGATTGTGAGTGTACAGTTGGAGATAGGGTCTTTTTTAGGGTGCGCCTGCATAAGAGTCCAATCCATTTTGGAAAGGGCTCTAAGTTAGCACCTCACTTTGTTGAACCTTTTGAGATATTGGAGAGGATAGGACCATTTTCCTACCATCTAGCCTTGCAACCCAGCCTATCACACATCCACAATGTGTTTCATGTATCTGTGCTACGAAAATATATTTATGATGAGTCTCATTTTATAGATTGGGATGCCTTGCAGGTGGAGTCAGATGGATAGCTAGCACTGGAGCCCGTTGTATTATAGCCCGATGGACTCTTTCACTTTGAGGTTGAGAGCTAGACAAGGTTAGGGTCCAGTGGGATTGTTATGATGAGGTCACAACTTCATGGGAGGACACAACACAAATGAGATCCCAGTACCCATATCTTTTTGATGAACTCTAGGGGGAAGCTCATGCCTAGTGGGGGAGGATGTGAGGCCTCACCTCAACCCATCACAACTTTACTACTCGATCACACCTTGATACTTTATGTTTTGATACATTGATACAATTTTTGATTATCTTGATAGAGACTTGAGATATAATGTTATGATGATGAGTATATTGTGTGGATTACATTTTGATATGGTTAGACCTAGAACATGTGGTTGATTTTGATTATATATGTTTAGATAAGTGAATTGATGAGAAGATCGAATCGTGATTAGACTTGATTATTTCATGGATGTTATGTCTAGATGATTATGGAATTATTATGTTTTGAACATTTTTGTATGAAAATTGCAATTAGGAATTTAATTCTGCATATTGATTAATGTAGCTATTTATAAATTGAAAATGTCTATTGCATGCGATTTTTATCTTGAACTACTGATGCTCGAGTTTAGTGTGCAGGAAAGAGAACCATGAAATTATTCAGAGAATCAAGGCTAAACCCATGTGAATTGAGTAAGCCAAGGTTTAATCCAATAAGGGGCAGAATCCTTGTTGTAATGTGATCTTGTTGTAAATGTAATCTGAATGTGTGTTAATAGTTTAAAACTCATGTTGTTGTTTGGACATGTCATTGTGAATGTGATGTGTATTTTGTCTTGGTGTCACTTGACACTTGTGTTGTCCATGTGGATGGTGACATGTCAAATTAGGGCTTGAGAAATAATCACCAAACCTTATAGGATGTTATATTAATCCCCACTTGCATATAGATGTCTTGTAGGGATCACATCAAGTTAGAACTCAGATTTAAACTTTAGGGGTACTTTGGAAGAGTCAAAAGTGACCCTAGAGTGTATTTTTGGCCAAAATTAGTTAACTCTAAGGGGGTACCTTGGGTTAGGGCTAGTTTTTACCTATGGGGTAAACTTAGATCACCATTATGGCTCACCAAAATGCCTACCTTTCAAAAGTGGCGAAAATGAAGATGACCACATGCATTTAACTTGACCCACACTCCTTACTAAAATCACATTTAAGAGGGGAGACAAGAGGTAAGACAAACGGACTAGAGGGCATGTCTCATTAATTGCTAAGTCTTGGGTACACTTCTAAGGGTCTTTTTAGAAGATTTGGAGAAACTTAGTGGGTGTTCACCCACTCTCCAATTTTGGAGACAACTAGAGTTGGAGGAAGAAAAGGAAAAAGGGATAAGGGCTTCTACTCTACCACATTCTTGCCATTTTTATTGGACCAAGGTTGGTGGATTCTTTCCATGGAGGAATGCTCTTGTATTCAAGCTTTGCATGTTATTGTTTGAATTAATATTTAAGTCTTGTATGGTTTCATATATGTAATCTTGTAAATTGTTGTTGTATGTAGATGTTGATGTTATGTGTTGGGTTGGGGATGCATTTGAATTTTGTTTTATCTCTTATTTTTTTAGATTTGGGAGTATTATTCATGGGAGTTTAAGGAATTACTCACCCTTTGGGAAGGGAAGAAGTGGCCTTGGGTGAAGGGGTTAGTTGGGCTCTCCATTGTAGTGAGAGTCTCTTCTCTTGGAAAAGAGGGATAATTTCATGGAGTATGGGCTCCATGAAACCTTGTTGTAAATATTGTTTTTGGTATTGAAATGACCAAATGTGTATATGGAAAGAATATCAATTTAGCATTGGAAAGGCATGGGAGAAAACTCTTGTTGAGAAATTTGAATGCAATGGTATTCTCCTCCTTGGAAAAGCCCACCTTCACCCTACTTCAATGGGTTTGGAAAATCCATTTGTGAAACCTTGGTTGGGAATTATTGTTTTGCATTTATGTGAGTTGTGAAATTGAAATGTGCTATCTTGTTTAGTCTTGGTTCTCCAAGCTCAGGGGTGGTCTCTTTGAGGCCTTTGTTGGGAGGTGAGCTCCCATGGTTCCCTTCATATTTTATTGCAGGTTTTTTTTGAAATCAAGTTGGATGTGGAAAAGTTTGGAAGAAGTCTTCTTTTTGGTATTGTTGAGAAAGAACAACTTTGTGGTTGTATGATTACTCCTTGTGATTGAGGATCATTTTTATTAAGTGTTGTAAAGTGTATTTTGTAAGCTTGTTGAGCACAATGTAAAAAGCTCTCATTCCTTTTGTAATAATTTTCATAGCATGTAAACCTTGTGAATTGATAAATCTTGAAACCTCTATTGTATGTAATTTTAAATTTCCAAGTCAAGAACACTACATACTTCCTTGAAATTCTGAAATTTTATCTTAAGTAGATCATACCTCATCTTCAAAATCATTGCATTTCCAACCCTTCAATAGAAGAGATTAGCTTACTAACTATAGTAAGTCAAAGAGATTAATATAATAATGAAAGAAATCACCTAATATTAGAGATCAAATTCTAGTTGCATAAGGTTTGGAAAAAAATAAAATAAAAAAATCAAATTCATGCATGTATCTTCAAAAAAAATAATATACAAACAAACCTACCATGTCATTTTCCAGAATATAGAGCATAAAGCTCTCTAGAAAATGTATGGGGAGGGATTTAATTCCCTCCCCTTACACAGAGAATATTCTATAAAAGATCCCCTCCCTAATTCCCCTTTGTTACCCCCCTAAACATCCCTTTTAGTTACCCTCTTAATACTAATGAATAACCTTTATTGGGAAGGCTTAATCCTTCTCACCCATCCTCGTGGGCCCCACCAAAAATTTTCCCCTTACCTCTCCTTGCTCCCATGCAAAATTTTTGGGGAGGGCTGACATGTAATAAATCACTACCCAAGGAAATTAATCCCTTCCCATTGGTTGCAGTTTGAGTTGACCTTGGATTATAGTACCTCCCTAAAAAAGGGGGTTAAACATAGTCTAGCTTATGAGATAGTGCCTTGGGCCCCACCTAGCAGGAAGGAATTTGCATGCCCTCTCTTCCCTTGGTCTTGCTGCCACTTACTCCCTCCCCTCATGCAAAATTTATACCCTATGTTGACTTCACCAAATATTGCTATGGCCCCCACCATTTTGGTTTCATGTGAGTTCTTTCAAGGCTCTTCTCCATAGAAAATTCACAAGTTTTGAGGAGGTATGGGAATTCACACCCCTCCCCCACCCACTTTGCAAGTGGGCCATGGGGGACGGGGATAGGATGTGACATTTGGGAAGTGACAGGTGATAGGTGATAGGTTGCTAGTAGATAGGTAGGCTAAATTATAGTTAGTTATAGGTAGTTGTAGCTAGTTAATTGATAATTAATAGATTTTATAACATAATTAAACTTAGTTTAGTATTGTAGATTTTATTTAAATAATATTATATTCTATCCATTGGGAACATAATTAAAAATGGATTATTATATGTAGATAGATTAAGTTAGTAAATAGATTTAATTCTGATTTAGGTTATTTAAATTAAGTGGCCTTATCTAATAGATATACTTTCTATTTAATTTGTGTAGTTTAAATACTAGATTTAAAACCTTAGTTTGTGTGTAAAATATATAGAATGGCTATACGTTATGGATATAATTCCTCATTGTTTAATTATAATCATGTAAATTCATTTAGATATAGGTTATTTAATTATGTAGTTAATTATTGATTAATAGATGTAGTTTTTATGTAAAAGAAAAAAATATAGATAGATGTTAATTTAATTTAATTATGATAAATTGAAGTATGTTGTCTATGTGTTTCAAGAGGTTAGAGGTCTATGTAAATTTTCTATTTGAGATTAAGTTATTATTCTATTAAGGAATTTAAAGACTACAGGTGTATGGAAAATTGTATGGGAGAGTTTAATTGTTGTTAGAAGGATAAGGATTAGATTAGGTTTTCATTATTGAATTTTAAACTAGTGCTTAATGGTCGAAAGAAAATTGGGACTAGAATTTAATGAATAAGTTGCAACCAAGGTTAGAAATTAAGTGATTACTAGAGCAATCTAATTTAACATACGACTCTTAACAATTGATTATCATCATGATACCACACATAGATTAAAACATGAAACCAGAGTTAAATTAACCAAACCCAGGTGTTCACGTAACTCGTATGACTAGTTGATGCTCTAATTATGCATCTGTATGTGGTGTGACCCTAATTCAACCTATGCATATACCTTTCAATTTTAAATACTACCCTTACCTTGATATCACATTACCTCAAATACATCCTTGTTAGTGGTTTACACTTGCGTATTTAAATTTTTTTTTGTATGTTTGTTTTTCCCTAGTTTTGGGCATGATAGATCAACAATAAGGCTTTGGAAATATCTAGCTGAGAGAGAAATGTTGATTGATTCAATATCAAAATTTTTCAAGCTTGGTGATTTATGTATGACCATAATATTGGGGTTAGTGGAGGATGAGAGATTTTTTAGTACTTTGGGGTTCCTAAATTCAAAACTAAGAAACAAACTAGACAAGAATTTGGAAAATTTCTTGAGGCTCTATACATCCAAGTATGAAGTCCACACTTTTCCTTATGATAGGGCACTGAAATTATGGAGGAAGAAATTTCAGAGAAGAGGGCTTGGAAACATTTAAAACCAAAGTGGGAGTGCCAGAGACAATGATGTGACTGCCATTGACTCATTTAATCATACAGGTAATGCTAGTGGTGAACTTGAGTTAAGCGGAGGTATGTAGAGTGAAGAGAACATATCAAAGAACCAAGGAAGCTTTGAAGTTGATGGAAATGAATCTGAGGATCCTAATAATGATATGATGTGGAAACTTGAACCTTTTTAGAAGTATCGGGTCCTAGGTATTTATTAAACTTTTTTTTGTAGTCTACTACCATTTTCTGCCAGTTTCTATATCTCATCATCAATCATGCATAATATCATATTCCAATGTCAAAAACATGAATGCGGTTGATAATGTCATGAATTCTACAATTAATAATGCTTTTCATTTGCATTTTTCAGCTCATATGATACAATTCTTAGAAATAGAGAATCTCATTCATTTATTTATAAATATGACACAATGTAACAATTCATTCATTAATAGTAGTAAGAAAACAACTCTGTGTGATTCTGTTTGCAAAAGTGACTTAACAATGAATTATGACTCAAGAGTCAATACCCAATTTCATTACCCTTCGCAAATGACCATGAATTCCCTTTTATAGAAACAAGGGAGAAACAATATCTTCAAGTCGATTAGCCTAATGTGAAGTGTCAAAATAAAAATTAGTAAGAGTCAAGACCAATACAACATCTCTACAACTGTACATTTCTACATTTGACAGGCCGGTTTAGTAAATTAGTAATAACATTATAGCATGTGCTACATTGATCCTATTAAAAAGAAAAAGTTCAAACTTGTTAACTTTTAACTCAATTCAAGCCAATAGATAAATAATATAGAGATGATTGAAACTAAAATTACTTTCACATACTATTTTTGATGAGATGATTCTGCCACTTTGTTTAGTATGCTCCATTCGGCATCGTTTGGAAGGTCAAAATTTGTCAAGTTATAGTAAATGAATTGCAACCTCATCAGCCATTCATACATGTTAGAGTGACTTGAAAGAAATGATCCTTCCAATACTGCATTCAAATTTGTCAATGGTTTGATGCACTTGGCAGTGCCTTCATGAGTTGTGTCCTAAGGAAGCTTGCCTAAATGAGTCCTCATTGTGTGCTCCAACATTTTTTTGTAAGCTTCTCTTCCAACAAAATTTGTTAATGAGTTACTAGGAACAGGACTCAGCAAACCATGACCTATCATTTCGGTTGTTGTTTGATTCATCTTGGTGATATTTCTCTCAAATAAGGCAAGAGTTTCCTCTACTTCCTTTAGTTGCTGACATTTTTGAAAGATAAAGTTTTCTTTAATTGATACATGAACGCGATCATGAATTCCCTTTCTTTCCAAATGTCTGTCACTAGTTGTGTTGATTTGATGCAAAATCTATTTTGTAGTTTTCTCTCTCTGAAATTTTTTTTGTTCTTCTCAATGTGCTCTTTGAGATTCCCAAAAACATCTCTAAGACTTTCATTCAATTCAAAACAATCACACAACCTATCACCAGTCACCTTTATTTTCCTCCAAAGGTCTCTTTTTATTTTCTTGACTGTATCTTTCATTTGGTCAATAAAGCTATTTTTATAAGTTTTAATTGCATTATTTACCTTCTTTAGCTCTTCTCTCAATTTTGACAACTGGTGTTTACTCTATTTTTTTATTTTCTCTGCTTTGTCTTCCCACTATTTTGATTTCTCTTCCCACAGTTTTGCTTTTACCCTTTCATCCTCCAATTCTTTCTTTAATATATTGTTTACTTATACCTTACTCTCCACGCTTTTGTATAATTTTAATGAAGATGCTTTTTCATTCTCAAATTTTTTATTTCTCTCGTCCAATTTTTCCCACACAATTTTCTAGTTCTGCCTCCATATGTTCTTTCTATCCAATTACTTCTTTAGAGGATGCATTTTTTATCCTTTTTAGTAGTTCGTTGCACCTATTATCTGTTGCTTTCTCCTTTTCCTTTTCATTTTCTAGATCTACCTTTAACTTTTCTATTCTACCCTGAAGCTTTCCATTCTCTCTCTCCAACTTCATCACTAAACTGTAGACCACTTGGTTGGTCATTTTCGACACATTTATCTTGTCCACATTTTTAATTTTGGGTGAATCCATTTGCAGGGTGCTAACTTGAAATTCAGATGGATCTATCTGACTCTCTGGTGGTTTGTTATCTCTAGCTGGGGGCATAACAACCATGAAATCCATCATTTATTTGTTTGGGTCATATGTGGGAAATAACCTATTCGATGCAGGTTGTGCATCATGAGCTACAACAACTGCATCTCTCTTCAATGTCTTACTATTTAGTCTATTCATATTGTTTGTTTGTTCAAAGTTTGTTACAAAATCATTAAAATGAAAATTAGGGTTTTCTGACACAATTGAATGTTTGAAAGGTGAAATAGAACTTGTAGTGATGTACAAGCTTCCACCAGTGGTTCTAATAATTGCACCATGAGGATTAGTAACTGTAACACCCTGACCCATTAAAAGTGGAGTTATTGGACTGTTTGGAGGGTTTTGTCTTGAAGGTGTGGCAATTGTTGGACTCACAGTCACATACACCATTGACATTGTTGTACTTGTCATAACCTTTTTCTTCTTTACAATGCCTTGATCTTTGGGATCCACTGAGTTCATGTCCAGTGCTAATGTCATTGTCCTTTTTGGACCACTAGTACTACCCATGCCACTAGTGGGAGTGACACTTGATTCAGATTGAATCTGAGTGCTTGGAAAAGGTGGAACTAGATTTGAAGTTGGAACAAATGAAGGCGCAAGGGTATGAGACTAAGTAGTACCTTTTTCTGATGAATCTCCAATTACTGGTGTCTCACCATGATTTGGTGGAGCGGGTGTGGCAATTGGATACCAATGCCCTTCTCCTATGGGACCTAGACCACCACTACCTGGAAAACCCATTTTTCTACAATCTCTGCCTCTTTTCCATATTTTTCTTTTGTGCATGCATCGACTCCAGTAGAAATTGTTACTGAATATACATAAGTTAATGTGGGATTCAAAGAATCCCACTCATCCTCATTATCTTGACTATTATGATTGCTTTGATATGCTTCGTCTCGATGCTCTACATACCACAAATTGCTAAATATTTGATCATCCTACAGATCATAAAGATCTGCAGAGATCTTTGGCTTGCCGAGATTCTTCCTCATTTCCCAAAAATTAGACATTTTGGTTGCAGTACAATATTCATCTTTACATTGAAGCACTAGGCTTTTTGGAATAGCTTTTGTAGATGGTTGAGTAGCTTGCTGGTAGAAATTGTAGGATGTCATGTGCTGCACTTTTCCTTTCTATTTGTGATGAAAATTCTTGTATAGAAATATTATTTTCAGCGACGAATTTCTCCATCTCTTTTTTGACCTCCTCCCAGGACTCCATGTTTTGAATTTTTCTATCAATGACATACTTTCATGTTTATATTTTCTTGCAGAGCTCCCATTCGCTCTAAGCTTTGTTCCAACTATGTTTAGTGGATCATACTACTAGTTACTCTCAACAGAAAAGTGAAAAATTGAAAAAAAAGCCTCTGCCACTTTGAATCCTTTTCTCTCAAATGTGAACCCTCCCAATGAGAAAGGAAAAGAAGGAAATATCATTTTATTTTTTTGACCATTAAAGAGTACATCTATGCTCTCCATCTCTCGAAAATATTCCAATGCAAATACCCTCTTTGTAACATGTATTGGAAGTTTGTAGGGTTCTACCGCTGAATCGTAAAACCTTAACACAGTGTATTCTTCCATGAAGTACCAGTCAATAAATTGTATTTGACTTCCAAGCTGAATGCAATCTCTACAAGACATAGGAAATATAGGCAACAGAGTGCCTATAATTTTATGATACATTAGTGCCAAAAAGAGGTCTACAAAATTGTTATAGTTCCTTCTGTTATCACTCATCCTTATCTTAGGTGTCTATTCATATAGTGCATTTTGGACCTAACTGTGAAGCTTGTTTGTCTGAAATATTGCATGATGCTTTGCTAAAAGAAGATAACATAGGTAGGTTTTGAACCGAAATGTCTTCTGTGAACCTCTTTTAATCATTAGTAATTGTTCTTGCATGCAATGAACAGTGTGCTCAATAAAATTATATTTTACTGGTTTTTTTTCACAATGAATATGAAAAATCATTTCAAGAATGTTGGCACCCACTTCTTTGTTATTATCCAATCCCAAACAAAATGCTAGCAAGGAAATACTATCCTGAACCCATTGCAAAAAAAAATCATAATCATAAGGAGGCTTATGATCTAGATCTAGACTAGAACTTCTTGTTATTCCTCTGATATACGAATCTTTATGTTTTGCATCTATTTTTTCATAGTTCTCTGTCAGCTTTCCTAGGTCAATGTACATGTTTGATTTTTGTGCTTCAAACCCTAGGTCCAATAGACTAGAAAATTCAGTCTTAGTTATAGACAAAATTTCCTCCTGAGTATTTTTATTGACAATTGCTTTTCTATTTTCATCATAATTTTTGGTGCAGAGCGTGACAATTTTTGGACAAGGGAATACTTGAGGTAATTCCATGCATGCTTACCCAACAATCCACTCTACAATTTTGTTTATCTTTTCCTTTAACGTGATGTTAAATGGAAATTTTTTTTAATCCTTCAATGGATCTTTCCACTTATTTTCAAGTTCAAATCTAATTTCCATGATTCCCTTATTTCCATGGATAACAAGATTAAAAATGTCATGGAATTCATTAGTGAAACCTAGTGTTTTAACCGGTTTGTGGAAGTCTATTATCTTTGTTTCCTTTCTTTGCCCTTTACTCATACTCTTGGTATTTTTTTTCCCATTGTGGACTATGGTATACTGGTATTACTATTTACTTGTATGAAAATTAAAAAAATTCTACAGAGGCGACAACTATAATTTACAGGCGTGCTTGAAAATTCAACCCTAATTCTACGACTACAATCTAAACAACAAACCACTAGATTTGAAAAATTTAAAGGGCTGGATGTGGGTCTTCAAGATTTTACCCAAAAATTCAATTTGTGTAGACTATGAGTGGGCAAAGAGCTAAGAGACTCTATTGCATTCCTCAATCCTCAACCTAGAATTCGTAACCCCTTTCTGATTCTCCAATACAGTATACTAGTAAGAACTGAAAATATAA
Organism: Thuja plicata; assembly: GCA_018584345.1. Lineage (NCBI taxonomy): Eukaryota > Viridiplantae > Streptophyta > Pinopsida > Cupressales > Cupressaceae > Thuja > Thuja plicata. Next base: position 3,577,879 of record MU226361.1, on the reverse strand, counting down.
AAAATTAGGTTAAAATTGTACAATCATGAGTAGTACTAAATCATCAATCATGACTCATCACTCATGTTAAATTTTATTGCTTCTCCATATATATAAGGTCACTAGGACACGTGTCACTTAATTGTTTGACATTACAAATATCTGCGGTCAAATTGAGCTTATTACTTATTAAATGTTAAGTTATTATTTTACTCCAATTATGATTTTAATTAAACTTAGCTGAGTGTACACTTCTCATGATTCTGGAATAGGTTTGCAAAAATGGGGTTTATTTTCCCTTTCAGCCTGAAATACACCAAATGTCATTGATTTGTACTCATCCAATGGTCGCTAGTTTCTTTTAATCTTCCTTTATCTTTTTTTCGTCATCGAATGACATCGATTGTATGAGTGTACATGTGTCATGATTCCAGAATAGGTTTGCAAAACTGTGGTTTCTTTTCCTTTTGGCCAAAAATACACTGCACGTTGTTGATATGTGCTCATCCAATGGTCGCTGGCAGTCACTATCATGTTAGGCGGGTCCCAATAAAGAAATAAATGAAAAAAATTTGAATTATATTTATCGAATGACACCAATTGTGTGAGTGGTCATGTGTCATGATTTTGAAATAGGATTGCAAATATGGTGATTCTTTTCCCTTTCGGCCTGAAATACATCGTATATCATTGATATCTTCTCATCCAGTGGTTGCCAGAAAAATAGTTACATGTAACACCATACGCCAAAAATTTGTTAAATTTAAATTAAACTAAATATTGAAATTGTCTACTATAAAAACAACTAATTGAAATGTTGCAATCAAAGATAACTGTCTAATTATTTATTAATTTATTACTAACCATAATTTATAAAATACTTTAAAATTTTACAATTCCACATTCACAGTCGCACACATGACACATAATGATAATACATTTGTCATTGACATGGAAAAGTTAAGTTATTACTCTTAAATAAATCACACACATACATTAAACATTGTTACAATTTTTTGGGTTCATATTATATGATATCATAGATTCACACATCGATTTGGCAATGTGAATGGGCATATAATTTATTATTTATTATTTATCAATAGTAAAGTCTTTAGATTTCTTTACAAAAGTGAAATTAAACAAAATTACGCAGACAATCTATTATCTCATACACTGATGCGTGTCTTGTTTCTGGAGGAAGATAGGAAAATTATAATAATTATACAATTTAAAAAAAATTACAGAGTGGAGAGTCCAGACAATCTATTATCATTCATTATGAGTCAAACAATAACATTTTTATTAATTATTTTGAAAAATTACATCACTAATATTATAATATACTTTAAAATTATAGAGTTTAACTTTAGACTATAGTCACACCATAAACCCCTACAAAATGGGAAGTATCCAAACAGTTACAAATTTTTTTTCCACTAGGGAATTGGTGGATCATATAAGAAAAAACTAAACGAAATGTGGAAACCCTGTTTCAAGAACAGAAACACTAAGGGTCTTCATCTTCATCCCTGTCTGAGAATAATTGTCTGTGGAGGATAATCTCCCTGAACTCGACAAGCTAGGAGTAGTCTGTCTCCTCAAAGTTCTCGAGGTGAAACCACTTCCACAGGAAGTCCCTCCCTAGTCATGCCCACTTTGGATGCCGCATCAACTACCTTTCATTAAGGTTCAGTAGGAAGGGTTGCCTTTCCACATTGCTACCTTACTGGATAAGCTTTTCAATTTTATCATCCCAAGGGATACCCAACCCCGATTTTGTGAAGACAACGACTTGGACATCGTCCACCATAAATTGATCCTTGAAAACATTCCACAACAGTATAAGCATGTCTACCTTCTCTCCTTCGAGGTTGAGAAGAGATGCTAGGAAGAGGGACATAATATCTGTGCCGATGTGGTATCTCTTCTCATTGTGAATGAACTCATGGCCGAGCATCATCAACACAACATTGTTAATGAAAGATCCCACTTCCTTGCAAACAAAAGTGAGAACTTCGTCTGGTATCCTACCCAAAAAGGGATTTTTCTCATTAGTGGATGTAGATCTCAATCTAATTGGTGTGCCCATCTCTACTTACAGAGCCTCGATACCCTAGGGCCTAAACTAAAAACCTAAATTTTCAAACTACACATAGAAAATTGAAATTCTATGAATCTACAGAATCATAGATCAAAACCTTAAAACCAGAGGGCAGAGGATGAAAGGAAAAGAAAATTGAAATTGATGAAGAAGCAAACAAGAACATCTATAAATAGCCCTATTCCATATCTTCCATATCTTTAGGTAAATCATTCCCATTAATGCATCAGTGTGATAAATTACTAATATAGTCACTATACTAATAACTACAGTTTATACTAGTACAATTTTGGAAACTGTGTGACGTGCCTAATGGCTAACGAGTGGATCATTGTAGTTAAAGAATGTCACTGTCACTTTGACAAGACATTCATCTCTTGCAATTTATCGTGCCAACCTTGCAATGTGTATCCATTCTGCATACTTCTTGCAAAAATAAGTTTCTTTCAAGAAACTATGTCTGAGATAAAACTCTAGCCATTGATCTACGATCAATCTACGGTCTCAATTAATATGTTTACAAATTAGGGTTCTAAACAAACAAGTTTAAGGTATGTGTCGATGGTATCAATGCTCATAGTTAATAGTACAATGTACATACTACGTGCAGTTGCCAAATGTACGTATCACTTGCAGTTTCTAGTGACGACAGACAACTCCGCTACCAAAGAGGCGATATTAACTCAACATGATTGGGAGTCTGGAAATTGTAATTATTAGATGTTTTATGCATTTTCATTTGGCATTTTCTAATTTTAGATTTTATTTTTAATTTAAAATTTAAAGAATAACTACTTTAAACTTTCACAATTTGACAGTCGCATACTCACACATGTGACATGATACATGCAAAAGTTAAGTAATATTAAGTTATTACTGTTAAATAAATAACACACATACTGTCATACATTAACATTTGTTTGGTTCATTTTCAATTTCACAAATTATAAAATCACATATGTCACACATACATATTTTACAATTAAATCCATAAAACAAATTGAAATGAAGTTGCAAACTTTTCATTAATATTTTCTATAAATTTACAATATTCAGAATTCCAAACTTGGAGACTTGAAGTCCATACAAAACTTTAAAGATAAAATGTACTAGAGTGAAAATTTCAAAATTTTAGGTGGAGGCCATAGGGACACAATACTAAGGATTTCCCCTCCATCTAAGTAGAAATTTTCAGAGATGATAAGCTCTGTGAATTCATACAACCATCTATAGTCCACCAAGTCATCCAACATAAACCATTTGCAAAGAAAATCCCTACCAATCTACGCCTATTTCCTATGGCGTGTCAACTACAGAACATCCAGGTTCAAAAGAAAAGTTTCAATGGCCACATATTGGTTTGACTCAAAAACCTTGCATAAATCACTTGCCCAAGGGATCCCCACCCCTAATTGTGCATAAACAACAACCTCAACAGCATCACCCAGGAATCCATTTTTGAATAGCTTCCTTAACAAAAGGAGCATATCCCCTTCTCTTCCTTGAGGTCCATAAGAGATGCCAATAAATGAGATGTAATTTCTGTGTTAACTCGGTACCTATCAGCATTTTCCAAAAATTCATGGCCCAACACCATCCTTAGAGCCTCATTTGTTAAGGGTCCAAACTCCTTGCAAACTGATTCAAGGGTTTGGTTTGAGGCCGGGCCCAAAAAGGCCTCCTATTCTTGCACAAATATGCTTATCAAAGGGATAGGAGTGTCCATCTTCAAAAAAACAACTATAATATCTAAAATTATACAGCCTAAAGACCTAAACTAGAGGCAATCTTTCAAGCACTAGCAAAGGCATACCCAAACCAAAGGAGAATTGAAGAAAAAAGAAGCGTAGGTCATCTATAAATAGCCCTCAATTCTTTCTCTAACCTAGCTAATTCATTAGTCCTTCAAAATTCTATAAATATTTCATATTAAATGCACGAGTATGTGAAATTAGTTCATTTGTCCTTCAGAATTCTGTAAATCTTTCATATTAAATGCACGACTCTGTGAAATTAGAAATATCCAGATTTAGTGTCAGTGATAAAACATTTCTTTTATTAACGGAAACTGTGATACATTATCAACCGTCCACGTAAACATATGTAAGACTTGATATGTGTAAATAATGATGTCATTACGTGATGTTCCATTAAGTAGATAATGTCATAATGGTTAAGGTGTAGATTAATTTGATACATGTCATCATTCCGATGACTTCTTGGAGAACTTTGTTTGCTTCAAGAAATTGGGCCAAAATTAAACTTCAGCCATTGATCTAGGATAACCAAACGGTCTCAAATAAGATATTTAACATTATAAAATGATGGATATTACTGTTAGGCTACGTGTCATTGTAAATTTTCATGCTTATTGATACCAATGTGTTTAATCTGCAAATAAGTTATTAGTTGGTGTTAGTCCACATGATGCATTGACAAGTCCCATCTTTTAAAAATCACCAAATAAAATATTTATTTTTCCCATAATTAATAATAGATTAGCCAATAAAATAAATATATTTTCAAATGACACATAAAAATTGCTAGTACAAATATTTTTTTTCCCTTCAAAAGAAAATCATTCACCGCGTAGTTATAATTTTTTTTACTTCAAAAGCAAAAAATTCTCCTCATACAATATATATTTTCTCCCACATTAATGTATAATTTGGCATGATTTTATGGAATTTTCATTCGGCAAGGAAAAATTTGCCTTCGCCTTTATATTATTTTCCTGATTTGGAAAAACAATTGGCCATCATTAAGAAAAAATTTCCCCTAAATTAATGTACAATTCGCCAGGATTTTACACTTTTTCCTAGGAGGGGGTTTCTTAAAGTTATCCCTGGTGTGCTAAGAGGGGAGGGGTGAATCAATACCCTTAAACAATTTCAAACAAATCTTTGTAATCAAATACTGTTATAACTGACTAAGAAGATTACTTTCACCAAACATGTAATGTCACTATTGAAATGTAAATGCATGTAATCCAAACAATAAAATATAAATGAAATTTAAGTACATGTGACACTAGTATTTTGGTATCACAAAAGCCCCCTGTTAGAAGGTAAAAACTACGGTGGGGATGAGACCCACAAAGCTTCGCTACTGTAGTAATAAAGTATCTTGTTAGAGCTTACAAAGATTGATCACTTCTGGTGACCTTACCCTGTTAGGATTAACAATAAAATCAATTAGATCTACCTTGTGTGAGGATTTAGCAACACAATGTATCTGTGAACTTTGTTAAGAGATTTATACAAAGATGGTTAAGTCTACTCTTTTAGGAGATTTTAGGATTGTTACAATTTTTAGAGATTAACAAAATTGTGTGATCTGAACATATTACAATCTCAATATTGTGGATACAGATCCTTTAAGTACAATAAATTTATCACCTTACTGTGAATGATAATACCTCATGTACTACTCGATAGCCTTGCCTTTGTTCTAAAAACTGAATGTTAAAATGTAGTCCTTGTTATAAAACCCTTGTCTGATCTTTGATGTCCTTAGTATGGCAGCTACTTGATCATTACTTGATCATCATACATTACAAAATGATATCTTAACATTACATTGTGTGTGTAAGATTAACACCTTCATGAAATTAGGATAATAAGCAACAACTCTATGGAAAGAAAATGCTATTTAATCTAAGAATTGAAGTTTAAAATCCATATCATCTCATGGTTCTCTTTCTAAGCTTTGTTAAGAGAGATCTCAATCTTAATCTCTCCCAAGGACAATCCTAAAATGAGAAATAAATGATAAACAATGCTCAAATCTAGCTTAAAATGCTGAAAATGCTCCAAGATGTGTTAGAAAACAACAAATGCTCCTAAACATGATATACTAAATGCTATGAAAATGTTGAAATACTCTCAAAAGCTCTCAAATGCTCTCCAAATTCCTATAATAAGAATGCTTTTGCTCTTGAAATTCTTGGATCCCAAACACAAAGAAAATGACTTATATTTATAGCAATTTCCCAAGGGTAGGGGGTAGAGTGAGTTGATCATGATCAAACTTTGGTTAAGTCAAAATCTTTGAGGTGTTCTCAAATGGAGGGAAATTTGGTTGGTTGTCTCAAAGAAATTAGGAATTAAATAACTCAATCATTTAATTAATTTAGCCATGGAAGGGTGAATGGGTTGGATTTGATCTTTTTGAT
>MU226361.1:3532057-3545477 GCA_018584345.1 Thuja plicata | reverse complement strand
TTTTTTAAACCCATAGAAGGGTTGGAACATGGGGGTTAACCATATATAAGGTGGAAAAACCCTAATTGAGAGGGAGAAATCATTTTTGTACGGACTGTTATTGGGAGCCAAGAGTTTTCTGGAAAAAAAATAGTAGATTTGAAGCATTTTTGTGTTTTTTTTGTATTGAATGAATCAAAATTAAATCTATGATCATTGTAGGTTTTTATTCTACATTTTACCAATCTTTTTCATTTATTAAGTTGCTTTGTATTTGTGCTTTGTTTGTCGTTTGAAAATTCTTTTAGTTTTGGACTGTTTGCTGTCCCGTTTTGGACAAGGGGCAAAGATGTGGACCTAACTCCACTTCCCACCATTGGTTCTATACGACCATCTAGGAATGGGGACTAGGTCTATGGAGCTACCATTCTATGGAAGGAGGAGCTCTCAAAGTTTTGGCTTGTATTTTTAAGCACTTTCCCTAGGCGAGCTAAACTCATAGCCCGATTAGAGGAAGCAAGTGACAGTTGATTTAAAAAGTGTAGGAGGTGTTCTCATGAGACAAGAAGGACATGGATGTGTTTCATGGTGTTGTTTAGGTGTTCCCTAAGGTGGAGGAGTTCCCAAGAATCCAACATACCAAGTTTTGAATCCCAAGACCTCAAACTGGTCCAAAAACAAGAAAGAAGCCATTTTTAAGAAGTACAGTGTACAGATAGTACTGTACCCTAAGAAATAGAAAATCCTTGTGGGTTTTTGATTTACTTGAAGACTACTAGAAGATATTTTTGGGTTCTTTGAGATATTTTTTCTGTTTTTGAGGTTTCCTAAAAACTAGGAGGCCTAATTTGCAAAAAGGCTACAAGGCCTAGAAAGTAGGAATCTAGAACTCGATGGGAACATGGACCAATTTGATGGCTTCATAGCTGGGTTGAAATCCAAAGATGGAGTATGTTGCAGCCCTGACCCTCCTGCAAATCCAAATTTAATTTTAGGGCTTGGAGTTGTTTGAGTGGAAGGTTCTTGTAGAACACAAGAATGGTGTTTTTTTAACATGATAGTTAGTTTCCTTGGTTGGAGAGGAAGAGATGATTCTTCAAGGTGTTGAAGGGTGGATTGAGGAAGCCCTAGAGGTCCTAAGAGAGACCTATTAAGAGTTTGAAGAAAACTCAGAAGGTTACCAAGGAGGCTCCCTATCAGAGATAGTGTTGGAAATAGTGATACTTGAGCCTTTTTCTCAGTTTCTTTCTTTGATGGCTCGGTAGGTGTGATTACTTAAGAAGTTGCCTCAGTAGTTGACCTGGTGTTAGTGGTAGAAGTGTCTACCATCATTTCTATGTTACATTCACCTTTATCTTCCACATCAGTGGTATCTTTAGGTGCATCACCTTGTGTTGGTGCTCCACTATGCTCGGTCTCTTTACCTTGTGTATCACCCTTGTCTTCATTTGTATCTATAACCTGCTCGGGTGTGTTCTTTTGTGCTTCACTTTCTATGTCAATATCTTTTATCAAAATTGGCATATTACCTCATACCATTTCTTAGGCAACCTTAGTTGTATCATGTTCATCTAAGGTCTCGGTGGCTCTGATTATCATTTCATCTTCCTTTTCCTTTTCATTAGGATCACCTTTAGTTGTATCATCTATTGTGATCTCTGCATGACCTAGATTAGTCAATAGTTTAGTAATACCATCCAATAAATTATCAATAATTTCATCTTCAATATTTATTGTCTCTCTACTAGGTCAATGTCCCTCGGTATTGACTGTATATGCAATGTCCTCAGTTTCCTTGGTTGGATTCAATAGTTTTTCCCAAATCATGGTGCTCTCTTCATCAACTTCCTTTAAATTCCCTTGAAGTATATTCTATGTTCTTTATTTCTTGGGGAATTTATTTATACACTATTGCATGATGTCATCAATCTGTTCTACGGTGAAATCAGCCTTAAGTAGAGTGAGAGCTACTTCTCTCATCTGTTTCTCTATATTAAGTGCATAAGTACATCTGGCTAATAATTTTTCATATAACTCTTGTGGAATGTATGTAGAAAATTCTACAGGGACCTTTTTGAAAGTAATAATCATACCTATGGTAGCTTCTTCTAGTTTATCCTGATTCTCGGTAATCAGATCTACATAAGCATGTACCTTAGGATTTCGTAACCTTTTGGTTGTTCTAATTGCTTTAGTTATCTCATCTATAGTCTTCGGTAATTTGTTCTGCACAACCTTAAATTGATCAATATTATCATCAGAATCATCCTTATCATCTTTATTCCTTACATACTTCTTTCTTTATCTCGGTGCTATGGTCTTTGGCTTCCTTGTCGGATATGTGTATTTCATTGATGGTCTTGTAATATTTGCAACTCCTTTCTTCAAAGTTGGTGAATCTGTGGTCACCAATCTTGATCTTTTCCTTAGTGGAGACTTGATCTTTATGCCTTTTCCCTTTTTGTCCTTGGGTTCCTCTGTTGGAGATTTGTTTCTGTGCAAATAATTGGTTGTATGTTTGTCATTGATGACAACATATAATACACAATGGTGTTCTATATGCAATTATCAGTACAGGTGTTTTGGAGCTATACGTGTTTATTTACATGATGTATACATTTTCTAGATGCTATGTGCATTCACACAGAGTTAGATATGAAGTTTTAGTTAAGTTATGTTACTCAGTTATGGCAGTTACAGCTTCTGAAGATTATCTGATAAGAGTCAATGTAATTACAGTTCTTCTTGAGTTGCGCCTATCTTCGGGATATGCATGTTTTTATTCATGTTTAGTTATGATTCAATGATTAGTATCCAAAGGTGCCAAACGTGTTTTAACAAAATCGTGATGTTTGAGTTAATTTGGTTAAGCCGACTTGGTGAAGCATCGCGTCCATTCAGTTTGAGTTGTGTGGTTCTAATTTTGATTATGTGATTAGTTAAGCTGACAAAGAAGTTGATGAAGTGTTTCCAAATACCATCATGACCTTATCCTTGGTGAAGATACATATAGCAGTTCAAATGTGTTCGCTAAGTGTGGAAAAATGTAGTGAAAAACAAAAGACAGAAGAGAGCAGAAAGTCAGACAGAATAAGTTGAAGATCTATGTGAAGAAACTGAAGAAGATTAGAATTCATTGGAACTGATCAAGACAATAGGTCTAACCAAATAGTTCATCTATCAGATCTAGTGTATATCTATTCTATTGAATTTTTTATCCTTCATCATTTTAGCAGTGAGCTTTTGGATAGTGAGTCCTCACCCCTAACAGGGTTACTTGTAAAAGACTCCTAACAGGGTCCCACCTTTAACCAGATCTCTGTAGTTTTTGCATTGTAAAGATCAACTCTTAATAGGGTTTTAAGATCTTCTAACAGGGATCATTATAAAATAGTACAAATATTTGTGGGTGCTAATTCCCATCAGGGTTTTTACCTAATTGGTTCCCCTGTAACCAAAATTGTGGAGTTCTCTATTGTGTTATTTGAATGTGCATTTTCTTTATGTTAATTTATAATTAGGTGAAGAAAAGAATTAAAATATCTAATAACTAATTCACCCCCCTCTCAGTTATCCTTTGGGACTATTCCAAAAATTTGTATCAGAGCCAAGTTCCTTGGAGAGAAATCCTAACAGCTCAAGGTAGATCAGATAACATACTTCAGGAAAGAGAGTCCTAAGTTTGATGTAGAAAACTATCTTGAGTGGAAGAACAAAATGATAACACATCTTCAATGCATTGGATTTGAGATCTATGAGATTTCCACTCATGCAATTGATGTTCCCACCTTGAAAGACCTTTCAAAACAAGACTCTACAATTAAACAAAAGGAATTGTTCACTCAAAATGCAATTGCCAAAGAAGCCCTAATCAGTGACCTATCTGACAGTAAATTTTTTGAGATCAAAAAGGTAGATAAAGCATACTCTATTTGGAAATAATTAGAAGATATGTTTGAAGGAGACATCCAAGAAAAGAATGCACGCATAAAGACATGGAAGAAAAGATACAACAACTTAGAGATGCTACATGAAGAAAACATCAGAGCCTACAATCAGAGAATTAATGAATCAATTTCAGGTATCAGGAACAATGGTGGAGAAATTTCAGAGGATGATATAATGGACAAACTAATGACCACATTGACAGTAGACTATGAGAGAAAGATCAATATGTTAGATGAGACTATGCAATTTTCAAAAGATTTCAAGAGGGAGACTTTGATTAGAAAAATATCTGCATTTGAGATATCAAGATTAAAGATAGAACCTAAAAGTGAGACAACTTTCAAAGCCTCATTCCACAACAAGAAATATTTAAGAAACTCTAGTAATAATGAAGAAGTGGATACAGAACTAGAATAAAAAATTACTATGATTTCCAAGAAACAAGGGAAAGGTAAGGGAAATATGAAGGACAGCTTCCATTCAAATGTTTTTCATGCAACAAAGTTGGTCACTTTGCATCCAAGTGTCGTACAAGAGTCAAGATGTTCAGATCAGATGCTTGAAGAAATAGACAAAAAAGATGAAGAAAAAGCACAAGAGTTAGCATTCGTTTCAAAATCTGACATCAGAACTAACTGGATCATTGACATCATATGTTCACACCACATGACAGGAGACAAAGATAGATTTGTACATTTGGAAAAGTACAAAGGTGGCATGGTTAAATTTGGTGATAACACTTCCAAACCCATCATAGGCAGAGGTTCTATCACCTTATATGGAAATAATAAGACAAATGATGTTCTTTATGTTGATGGCTAACATCATAACTTACTAAGTGTTGGACAATTGCTCGATAAAGGATATCAGTTGGAATTAAAAAAACTAGTGCATCATTAACAACAAAGAAGGAGACATGATTGAATCAGGATCAAAGACCAAAGGTAATGTCTTTCAAATCAATTCAGAAGTAAGTTTTTTAGTTTCAAAAGTGGATGATAGTTGGCTATGGCACACTTGACTTTGTCATATCAATTTTGACAACATAGTCAAGATAAGTAATGTAAAGGTAGTAAGAGACCTTCCAAGTATTGCAAGACCAGTTGACACTATGTGTAGGTAATGTGTGATGGGGAAGCATGTGAGGACTTCATTCAAGAGAAAACAAGACTCTACTAAAAAAAATTAGATCTGATACATACAGACCTATGTTGACCTACTCAGACAAGATCATACTATGGAGAAAGGTATTTTATTTTGTTCATTGATGATTTCTTAAGGATGATGTGGGTTGTGTTCTTAAAAGACAAATATGAAGCTTTTGAGAAGTTCAAAATATTCAAAGCTAAGGTTGAGAATGAATCTAGATTAAAGATAAAATGTCTGAGATCTGATAGAGGAAAAGAATTCACCTTTGACCAGTTTTATGATTACTATGAAAAACATGGAATCAAAAGACATTTAAGTGCACCTAGAACCCCTCAGCAGAATGGTTTTGTAGAAAGAAGGAACAAAATAATACTTGACACAACACACACTATCATGATTGAAGGAAAGGTTTCCCATACCTATTGGAGTGATGTGGTCAATACAACAGTCTATACTATCAATATAATACAATCGAGGCCCGACACAGACAAGACACCTTATGAAATTTGGTTTGTCAATGTACCTACTATAAAGTACTTCAAAATCTTTGGAAGCAAGTGCTACATCAAGAGAGATGATAGTATTGGAAAATTTGATGCTAGAAGCAATGAAGGTATTTTTCTTGGTTACTCTACTAAAATAAAATCCTATAGATGTTTTAATTTAAGATTGAATAAGATCATTGAAAGTACTCATGTGAAGATTGATGATAAGTTTATGATTCAAGAAAGATACTATGAATATGCTCCCATGATTGAAGATGAACCCAGACTCATTAATAAGGACATAGTTATTAAAGAAATGTTTGAGTGTATTGATGTCTCATGCAACAATCCTGAACCAAGTGAAGAAGAATCATAGATTACAGATGAGAGTGTCACTTCTAAGAACTCAAAATACACATCCAAATACCACTCTAAGGAAGACGTCATTGGAGATCAGAGCGCTAAAGTCTTGACAAGATCTAGAAAAAAAGGTTCAACCATTAATGAAGAGGTATGCTTACTTTCTCAGATTGAACCCTTAACTGTTGAAGGTGCATGCAAAGATTCAAATTGGAAAGTGCTATGCAAGAAGAATTAGATCAAATAATCAAGAATGAAACATGGTAACTGGTCCCTAAACCTCATGACAAGAATGTGATTGGAACAAAGTGGATATTCAGGAAAAAAATGAATGAAGAAGGAACAGTGGTAAGGAAAAAAGAAATATTAGTATGTAAAGGATATGCACAGAGAGAAGGAATAGACTACACTGGTACATTTTCCCCTATGAGTAGACTGGAAGCTATCAAGTTGTCTTTGGCCTATGCAACATTCAAGAACTTCAAAGTATATCAAATGGATGTCAAGTCAGCTTTTCTAAATGGTGACTTGAAGGAAGAAGTCTATATAGAGAAGCATGAAGGATTCAAACTTTCAGACAAACCAGACATAGTATGCAGACTAAAGAAAGCACTTTATGGACTTAAACAAACCCCAAGAGCTTGGTATGAGAGACTTGATGGTTACTTAACAAAGATAGGATTCAAAAAAGGAGCACCAGACTATAATTTATTCGTAAGAGAGACAGATGAAGGATTACTACTCATTGCTATTTTTTTTGATGACATTATCTTTAGAGGTAATGACAAACTTAGTGAAAAAATCTCCAAAGAAATGAAAAGTGAGTTTGAAATGAGCATGATAGGACCTATCAAATATTTTCTTGGATTGAATGTAAAACAAATAGACAAAGGCATATTCATAAATCAGTCTAAGTATGTGAAGGAGATATTGAGGAATTTCAAAATAGAAGATTTTAAACCAGTAAGCACCCCCATGATAACAAGAAGCAAGATTTCTAAAGATGATGATTCCACAACAATTGACAAGACTCTATACAAGTCTATGCTTGGAAAAATCATATATCTTACTCAATCTAGACCTGATATTTCTAATGCAGTTGGCATTATTGGAAGATTTGTAGCTAACCCTAAAAAAAATCACCTAATGACAATAAAAATAATATTCAGTTATTTAAAAGGAACTATAGACTATGGTTTATGCTATCCTAACTCAAAGAATATACAACTTCATGTGTATACTGATGCTGATTGGGCAGGTTGTGTTGATGACATAAAGAGTACATCAGGAGGAGCAATATTTCTTGGAGACAGATTGGTCACTTGGACAAGTAAAAAGTAGAATTGTATCTCTTAGTCAACAACAAAAGCTGAGTATGTTGCAGCAGCATTGAATTGTTCAACACTGGTTTGGATCAAATAGATGATTAAATAATTTGGTATTTAGATTGATTATCCTATTGTTATTCACTGTGACAACAATAGTACTATCAATATGTCAAAGAACCTTGTCATGCATGCAAAGAAAAAACACATTGAGATCAAATACCACTTTCTAAGAGAAAAATTTGTAGACAAAGAAGTACAATTGGATTATGTGAGAACTAAAGAACAATTAGTAGATATTTTTACAAAGCCATTATCAAAAGATACTTTTGAGTATCTTAGGGAGAAGCTGGGAGTAATTCCGTTTCCTGAGTCTGATTAGAATTTGCAGCAAGAACATTAGTCCTTGGTGACTGATGAATGGTTGACTACTCTACCTCTGGAGTAGTACCTATGCCTAATGGTGTTTAACACCCTTTACCATTGATGTCAAAGGGGGAGTATTAGTAAGGGGGAGCATATACTCTAGGGGAGTATACAGTTAGAAGAGTAGTAGCAGTGAAGAGGAACTTTTGATGAGGATATTGAGAAGATTGTAAAAAGAAGGAAGACACTTTGAGTTGATGATATCATATGCTTCCATCAATGTTAAAGGGAGAGATTGTTGGAGATTTTCTTCTGTGTAAATAATTCATTGTATGTTTGTCATTAATGATAACATATAATACACAGTGATGTTCTATATGCAATTATTAGTATAGATGTTTTGGAGCTATGCATGTTCATTTCCATGATGTATACATGTTCTAGATGCTATGTGCATTCACGCAGAGTTAGATATGAAGTTTTAGTTAATTTATGTTAATCAGTTATGGTAGTTATAGCTTCTAAAGATTATCTGATAAGAGCCAACGTAATTACAGTTCTTCTTGAGTTGCGCCAATCTTCAAGATATGCGTGTTTGTATTCATGTTTAGTTATGAGTCAATGATGAGTATCCAAAGGCACCAAATGTGTTTTAATGGAATTGTGATGTTTGAATTAATTTTCTGAAGCTGACTTGGTGAAGCGTCGCGTCCATTCAGTTTGAGTTGCATGGTCCTAATTCTGATTGCGTGATTAGTTAAGCCGACAAAGAAGTTGACGAAGTGTTTCCAAATACCTTCATGACCTTATCCTTTGTGAATATACATATAGAAGTTCAAATGTGTTCACTAAGTGTGGAAAAATGTAGTGAAAAACAAAAGATAGAAGAGAGCAGAAAGTCAGACAGAATAAGTTGAAGATCTATGTGAAGAAATAGAAGAAGATTAAAATTCATTGGAACTGATCAAGATAGTAGGTCTACTCAAATAGTTCATCTATCAGATATAGTGTATATCTGTTCTACTAAATGTTTCAGCCTTCGTCATTTTAGCAGTGAGTTTTTGGACAGTGAGTCCTCACCCCTAACAGGGTTACTTGTAAAAGACTCCTAACAGGTTCTGACCTTTAACCGGGTCTTTGTACTTCTTGCATTGTAAAGATCAAATCTTAACAAGGTTGTAAGATCTTCTAACAGGGATCATTATAAACTAGTATAGATATTTGTGGGTGCTAATTCTCACTGGGGTTTTTACCTAATTGGTTTCCCTGTAACCAAAATTGTGGAGTTCTCTATTGTGTTATCTAAATGTGCATTTGCTTTATGTTAATTTATGATTAAGTGATGAAAAGAATTAAAATAGCTGATAACTAATTCACCCCCCCTCTCACTTATCCTTTGGGACTATTCCAACAACCTCTTCTTGTACTTCATCTAACTCGGTGGTATCAACATCTTGTTATTTTTCTTCATCTTCACCAACTATTGTCTGCTCCTCGGTATCACCAACTGGCTTGTCTAGTTCTTCATCAATGATAGAAAACTTGTGTTTCAATGTCTTAACAATCTTGGTCTTCTTTCTACCCATCTTTTCAACTTTTATTCCAATTTATATCCTAGTTTTAGCTTCCTGAAATGTGCCAAATCTCATGGAAGATTTGTCAAATGTTTCATTAGGTAACTTTTCTATAGCTTTAGAGGCTAAATCAATGTCAAGTTCAAAATCCATCGGAGGTAGCCATGTTGTCCTTAGTTGTACTGCCTTGATGTGTGTAGTGTCTGTATCAACTACAAACCAGATTTCATCCTTATAATTCTCTACCAACTACATTTGTATTCTTGTTCCCTTCTCCATTCTTGTGTTGAACTTTGCAAAATAGTCATCCATAATCGGTTCAAATTTTATGCCTAGACTTGCAATGAAGTCACTGATTTGCAATGTAATCAGTCAGTTTGTCTTCCATTTTACATTATTGACAAAGGGAAATTTTTTTTGTAGATAGAAGAATGCACATAGTAGTAGAGAACCCAACTTACAATTATTAGATCATGTTGATCAGATTATTCTCATATTCTCTTTCAGTTGCCTCTACAACAGCTCGGCTAGGTCAAGTTGTAAACCCTTTTTGACAATCTTATATGCAATATCAACAGCTCCAAATGAAACATTGTTAGGTCTGCTCGACTGGAAGATGTTGTGTGAAATAACATACACACAAAACCTAAGTTCAATATCACCGATGATGTTGATCCGTAGACCTCTACCATCCCACTTGGCTTATGTTATATTTTTTTTATTTCTATTCTCGGTTAGTGCCTTAGGGATTGTTTTTGTCTGTTGTAGGATACCTAGTTAGTATATGTATCACATCTTTTCTTATCTTATTTGGTTCATCTAGCCAAAGCTTTCCATCATGTACTCAGCTCAATATTATGTGGAACCAATCTATTTAGAATTCCTTTAGGGAATGTAGGGAATTGGTTAACCCTTTGACTTCTAGGTGTTTGTGATTGTGTTTCACCTTCTCGTTAATGCAAAGTGCCTGATATGTTGATATTAGCTCAATATCCCCTATCTCACTGATCTTGCAATGAATGCAAGCTCTCACATCATGAACTAGTAGAACCCTAGGTGGTATTGCAGAGAATGCGCCTTTGTCATCAAGTTGAGCTACAACATATGGATGTATCTTGTAATGTGGTTCTGTGCATGTTGAATTCTTAATAGGAATGACCTTTTTTCTATTATCCATCTTTTCCTTGATGGTTCATGACGGTGACGCCACTATTTTTAAATTAGGGTTTCCCATGAAAGAACTCAAATAACTCAGTAAGTGCAAATGCATACTTGAAATAACCTTTAACTACTTGAAATGTGGTTAGAATCTTTGTAAAATCCTTCAAAGTACTTTTTGTGTATTCTCTTTCAATTTCTCTGCTCTACTCTATGATTGTTGTGTAAACAAATGAGTTCTTATCCCTCAAATTTATAAAAAATTATTTTTGTCGGCACAATAAATGCTTGCCACCAACCACTCAGTCGACAAACAAAACACTTAGTTAATACTAGTGATACTTTAGCTTGGTGAGTATAACAAATGCTCGGTTACCTTAGCAACTCGGTTGTCTCACACGTATTCACTGACTGGCATTACTAGCTTGATACAGATTAATCAACTCAACTAGATCAAAGTAATAAAAATATAATACCATAGTGCATCTTAATTCATGCTAATTTGGCATTTGTACAATAAATATAGAAACTCATGTAGGATATAGCTTTGCAAAACATAGTTCCACACCTGCTTGTATTGCTTAGGTAGAGGTGGTGGAATCACCTAATCCATCAAATGAGTTGTCACCAACTGTTGTAATTGGCCCAACATTATCATTTGATGCTCTCCTCCACATTTGATTTCTGATTCTCATGATTTATTTGATTGTATTCCCATTTCCATAAGTATTTATCTGGTCTGCACAATCTCTGCTTAAGTGACCAACCTTCTGACAGTGTGAACAAGCCATACCAGAGTTTGACCAATTTCTAGACTTAGTTCTCCATTGTCTCATTTACCACATGTTGTGCAACTATTCCAAGTGTTATAATCCCAAGCATAAGCATTACCTTGTCTACTTGGTTTATTTTCTTTTTCTTGTCCTTTAGGTTTCCAGATTTGCTTCGTATTAGTCCTTTATGCTTGTGATTTATGACCATAAATGTTGCAAGTTTGATAATATTTATCCATGTAGGGTTTCTTCTATGGTTTTTTCAGCTTAGATTTGTATTCATGTGCTTGATGTCCATGCTTATTACATTTATAGCAATTTCCATTGAATTTAGGAGAGTTTCTAGAAATACCTTTTGTTTTGTTTCTACAAACATTTGATGTGTGGCCTGGTTTTCCACAATGCTGGCATGAAGGTTTGTTAGACTTTAGCTTTGAGTATACATTCTTATATTTAGCTTGATTTGACGATTCTCCTTCCTCGGTATACCCTAATCTGGTATTGATGTTTAATCTTCTTTGATTATTCAAAAATTCATCCATTCTCTTAGTACTGTCTTCAGATATTTTAATCACCTCATTATGTTGTTGTAGAATATTCAATTCATTGCTTATTTTTTCATTCTCTTATTTCAATGTACCAATTTCTTCTAGTTTTCTAATGAGCTCAATATTTACTCGGTTGGCCTCATGACTCATAGAAACCATTTGATTGGTGATCTCAAAGTAATGTTTAGTAAGTATCATTATCTCATATTCTTTTTCTTGTAACTTTTTAATCATTTTTCTTCTATCATAAACAACCATGTTTCTATCTTGTTCAATTTTCTTTGCATCATTCAAGAATTCAACCATTCTAACAATTTGTGTATCTTGACCAATCTGTAGTGATTTCACTTGTTCAGTAAGTTGTTGATTGCTCTCATATAGCTTTGATATGATTCCTTTAGATGCATCAAATATGCTATGGATTTAGATCCAGATGTGTCAAATGGGTCATGAGTCTCTTCTTCCTGATACTCAGTCTCATGACACCGAAATGACATATCTTTTCTCTTAATCAACATCTACCTAATTTTCTCCTTGGCTTCTTTGTATTGTTTGATGTAGATCTGCAACTGCAACTTCTAATTTTCAAAAGTTTTGCCAAGCGTATACCTTTCCATTGTAAGATATTTTCTCTCCAGTGATTAAAATTTCTAAACAAGAGAACTATCTCTAATACCAATTGTTGGAATAATAGAAAGGTGTGAAATAAGAGGGGAGGGGTGAATGAATACCCTTAAAAAATTTCAAACAAATCTTTGTAATAAAATATTGTTATAACCGACTGAGTAGATTACATTCACCAAACATGTAATGTCATTGCTGAAATGAAAATGCATGTAATCCAAACAATAAAACAAACATGAAATTTAAGTAAATATGACACTAGTATTTTGGTATAGCAGAAAATTCTTGTTAGAAGGTAAAAACTATGGTGGGGATGAGACCCACAAATATTCATTACTGCAGTAATAAAGTAGCCTGTTAGATCTTACAAAGATTGATCACTTCTGGTGACCTTATCCTGTTAGGAGTAAAATTAAGATCGATTAGATCTACCTTGTGTGAGGATTGAGAAACACAATGTATGTATGCACTCTATTAAGAGATGATGAACTATAACTGATTAAATGTTTGAAGATATTAAGTTGATGATCACCGAGCCACAGAAAATTAATGCAAGACATTAAATCAGTTAATGTATTATATTTTCATTGATGTCAACTTGATATAATATTATTGGTCATATAAATATTGTCAAAAAATTCAAAGAATCAAAGAGATAAAGGTTATGTTATCAGTAATGCATAGAAGTTCAATATACACCAAGTGACAACAAACACCGATGGACAGTGTACATTGATGGATAGAGAACCCTGAGAAGAGTCACCGTAATACCTAAGCAAGATACCCGAGAAAGAATTATGGAGAAAAACCAAAGTGTTACCTGAGCAGAACTAAAAGTTCATAGTGTTACTTGAAGGACAGAAAACCATGATAGAGATGCCCGAGGAGAACTAAAGTTAAGACCAAGGACAACTGAAGTGTTGACTAACGAGAATTGAAGTTCAGAAATGACAAAAGACTTAGTTGGAAAGATCTAAATATAGAGTTAACTCATTGATTACTTTGTTTTCATTGACCAATTAAAGATAAGAAGGAGATTTAAAGCATTTTTTATTCCAAAAAACAAGGAGAAATTTACGGAATAGAACTAAAGCAAGCATGGAAAGCTTTACAAATCAAGAAGTGATCAAC
>MU226361.1:3493093-3522979 GCA_018584345.1 Thuja plicata | reverse complement strand
ACCACTGTATCTTCTTCTAGTACACCTCCAACTCCTCGAATAGCATTGACTACCTCTTTAATTCTTGTGTTGTACTGAGTGATGTTTTCTCCTTCTTTCATTTTGAGATCATCAAACTTTCCTCTAAGGCTTTCTGACTTGGGTCTCAAAACATTTTTGTCACCACCATGTATAAGTTTTAATTTGTCCCACATCCACTTTTCAATTTTGCATTCTTTGACATCTTCAAATTCAACATCGGAGAGTGAGGAAGCAAGCTCTATCATCATGCCATTATGTTCATGATTCTCTCTCATTTTTTCAACTGTTGGTACTCCTGTGGGCAACACATATTCAGTTTCAAGGAATTGAGTAACATCATCACCAATACTTGATAAGTGGAGTCTTATCCTGCTTTGCCATGAAGAAAAATTATCTTTGTTCAACTTGGGAATATCTCATCTGCTCATCTTGTGATCTTTGGCTTAGGTCTTGAAACCTTCCTTCTAAGCACACAAGCTCTGATACCAATTATTAGTAATAACTGAGAGGGGGGGGGGGCGAGTGAATCAGTGGCCTCAAAAACTTATCCTTAATCTAACTGCCAATCAAATAAACTTCAGATTATTATGTCCCAACAAGATGCATGCCATGAAATACTTATAATGATTAACTATATGTCAGTTTTCCTTGTCTATCCTTATTCTCCTTGATTACCGATAAGTAGTATAACTATTTATCAAAATACTGTAAATATGTAGAGTATACCGATAAATCCAGAAATACATATGTGAAAAGTAAAATAGTAAAGTAATAAACCATACACACATAGCACATGGATTTTAAAGTGGAAACCATGTTAAGGGAAAAACCACTAGGACCGGTACCCCAAATTTTCACTCATCTAAAGTGAGCCCTATTAGGAGCCAACCCTGTTAAACATTACAAACACACTGTTATGTGTGACCTTGTTAGAGGATTTTACACATATAGGTTGTCACTTAGTATCAGGAATCTAATGCTATCATCCTTGAATCAGCCTCTCTCTTAGACTTTCAATAGACATCAGGCATATCTAATGCTACTTTCATGAATCAACATTTTTGGCACTCCTTAGGATGTACTTGAATATATAGAAGATTGTTAAGTCCTGCTCTGTTAAGAGACTTGGTGCTTCAATGGTTAAACTTAAACAAAATGACCTGTTTCTAATGCAAATTGAATTGTAGATTTTCAAATCTATTTAAGTACATTACCTCTTTGATCAATGTATCAATTCAATTCTTTTGTGCTCCATACTTTCTGCACTATGATGTTGTGTTCACTGTTTGTCAGTGTCTACAAAATTCCTTGGCTCTCCTTCAACTTGATTGATCAGTACTGTATAAAGTTGTTCTTCATCAGTTTCTCTTTAGCATCCTCTTTTTATTCACTCCCCTTAATCCCTTTTTATGTCATATGGAAATGAAGTAAGCTTGTCTCTTATATAGACATAATATTCATTGATTCTTGATTCTTGGCGTGAAAAACAATCCAGCCATTCTGAATTAAAGCATAAATCAAGATTTATCTCATAGTTATCTTCTTGCCAACTGTACAAATCTTCTTTAAATCAATCACTTAACTCTGGTCAAATAAAACAAAGAAATCAACCAGTTAAGTCTATCTTTATCTCTTTCCAGCTAGATATTTTGTTTTTTTCTGAACTCTCTGTTCCGTCGGTCAACTCTTCAGTTAGTCGTTGGTTACAATTGTGAGTTCCGTCAATGTGAGTTTAGTTAGCTTCGGGATCTCCATCCATTGGGAAACTCTAGTTTTAGCTATCCGGGCATCCTGTGGTTTTGCTTCGGCAAGAAATTTTGTCTTTTTCTCATTGGGTATCACTGTGACTTTTCTTCTTTTCCTTTACCGACGGTGTGCCCTCCGTCAGTGTTATCTACCACTTAGTGAATGCTTGACTTTTATGCATTACTGAAAGCATAACCTTTGTTCCATTGATTCTCTAAAGTCTTTGATATTTTATACATGACCGTATATATGATATCAATTTGACATCAATGACAATACAAATCATTAACTGAATTAATGCCTTACATTATCTTCAACTTAACATTGACAAGCATTTAATCAGTTACATGTCATCAATATAAGACACCTTATGAGCTATGGTATGGACACACACCAAATGTAAGTTACTTTAGAATTTTTGGAAGTAAATTTTATATTTTAAAAGATGATAGAAATGGAAAGCTCAACTCTAAAAGTGAAGAAGGTATCTTTCTAGGTTATTCTACCAAAAGAAAAACTTATAAATGTCTTAACAAAGCTTCTAACAAAATCATTGAAAGTGCAAATGTCAAAATTGATGAATTTGGTGAGAAAAATGATGAGGAGAGAAGAAATGAATTGGAAGACTAAAACAAATTTGTCTCTATAGAAGAACCTAACACTTTTCCCAAGAAGTAGGGCATCTCTACCGAGCATCAGAACAATGCACCCGAGCATCAGGCTACACACACCAAAAATTAGGAGAATGATCAGACTACTGAACCAAGTGATGATGATCACAATGGAGATCAGAATGATGAATAGAGATCAGAACTTGTTCTTTCCAAGTATGTCAAAATAAATCATCCACAAAACCAAATCATAAGAGACAAAAAGGTTGGAATGAGAACAAGAAGTAAGTGACTGAACACTAGATGTTTAATTTGTGATTTTGAACCTAAATCTATTAATAATGCACTTGAGAATCAAGAATGGGTTAGTGCTATTAATGAAGAGATAGAAATTAGTACCTAGACTAAATGAAAAAAATTTCATTGGTACCAAATGGATATTCAGAAACAAGCTGAATGAGAATGAAGAAGTCACAAGAAAGAAAGATAGATTAGTATGCAAGGGGTATGCACAAGAAGAAGGTATTGACTATGGAGAAACCTTTGCACCCATTGCTAGGAAATAAGGAGTAAGAATTTTTCTTTCTTATGCTCCATTCAAAGGATTCAAGGTATACCAAATGGATGTCAAATCTGTATTCCTAAATGGAATACTATAAGAAGTATACATTGAAAAACATGAAGGGTTTGTTGATCTTGACAAGAGGAAAATGGTATGTAGATTACACAAATCCTTGTATAGATTGAAACAATCACCTAGAGCATGGTATGAAAGAATTCACTCTTATCTCATTAGTATTGGATTCATTAGAACAAGTGAAAACAATAATCTAAATTTGAAAGAAGATACTAATAATAACATTTTGATTGCTGAGATATTTGTTGATGATATCATATTTGGAGGTAATGATATGTTATGAAAATATTTTGCTGATGAAATGAGAAAATATTTTGAGATGTCAATGTTTGGGGAGATCAAAGTCTTTATTGGTCTATATATTCTTCAACAGGATGTAGGCATTTACATCACACAATCCAAATACATCAAGGAAGTGCTTAAAATATTCAAGATGGAGGACTCCAAACCAGTTGGAACATCGATGACTACTAGATACAAATTGAAAAAATAAGACAAGTGAAATGAGGTAAATTAGACCTTATATAGATATATTATTGGAAAAATAATGTATGTTGTACATACTAGACCAGATATAACACATGGAGTTGGAATAGTTGCTAGATTTTCTGAAAATCCCAATGAATCACACATGACTACTATCAAAAGAATTCTAAGGTATTTGAAGAACACAAAAGATTATGGCCTATGGTATAATAAAGAAGGAAACTTTGAGCTACAAGTTAATACATATGCTGATTGGGATGGAAACATAGATGGTAGAAAGAGCACAACAAGAGGAGCATTCTTGATGGGTGACAAACTTGTGACATGGATAAGTAAGAAGCAAGGATGCATCTCACAATCTACTATAGAAGGAGTATATGTGGCTGCTTCTACAAATCACTCTAACATTGTATGGATCAAACAATTGATGAAAGGTATGAATATGGAAATAGTTGATCCATTAATTATCTATTATGATAATACAAGTTCTATAAACATCTCAAAGAATCCTGTTATGCATGCTAAGACAAAGCACATTGCAATTAAGTATCATTACTTAAGGAAACGAGTAAAAGAGAAAGAGGTGATACTAGAATATGTGAAATTGAAAGAACATTAGCAAACATATTCACAAAGTCATTACTGAAATATACATTTGAGTACCTAAGGAAGATACTAGGGGTCCAACCCTTGTCTACTATCCACTAAGCTAACTAAGAGGCTGCATCAGCCTACACATTATCAGAAGATAAATCATGTTGATGCAAGCTAGAAATGGATTGCAATGATACATAAGTACACATAAAGGTACTTATCTACACCATACACTAGATTAATTATATTTGCTGATGGAGAAGAAATTCAAGGAATATATTAGAGAAAGGATATGTTTGGCATTGCTGTCAAAGGGAGAGAAGATATCTAATATGAAATATATAGCCATGATAAGACACAGGGAGAGAATATCCATCAAGGATACAAGATCAGAGATGAAATATCCAAAGGGAGAGAAAGCTTCAAAGGAGAGAGATACTCAAAGATATAATCATCCATCTAAGGGAGAGTATTGGAAAAGAGATTCTAAGAGAAGAGACAAAATCAAAATTGCCACATCTATCTAGTGAAGGGAATGAAGAAAGAAAGTACTCTACAAGAATCAAATCTAAGCTAGAAGAGCTTACTGAGAGCCAAATATTTGAATTGGTTATAAAATAAAAATTTTGGTAGAAATTGTGGAACTACAACTGATATATTTCATATTAGTAGTATGTTTCCATCAATGCAAAATAGAGATATTGATGAACTATAACTGATTAAATGTTTGAAGATGTTAAGTTGATGATCACCGAGCTACAGAAAGTTAATGTGAGACATTAAATTAGTTAATGTATTGTATTGTCATTGATGTCAACTTGATATAATCTTATTGGTCATATACATATTGTCAAAAACTTCAAAGAATCAAAGAAATAAAGGCTATGTTATCAGTAATGCATAGAAGTTCAATATACACCAAGTGACAACAAACACTGACACACAGTGCACACCGATGGATAGAGAATCCTGAGAAGAGTCACAGTGATACCCAAGAAAGATACCCGAGAAAGAATTACTGAGAAAACCAATGTTACTTGAGTAGAACTAAAAGTTCACAGTGTTACTCGACGGACAAAAAACCCTGACAAAGGTAACTGAGGAGAATTGAAGTTAAGACTGAGCACAACTGAAGTGTTGAATGACGAGAACTAAAGGTCAGAAATGACAAAAGACTTAGCTAGAAAGAGCTAAATATAGAGTTAACTGATTGATTTCTTTGTTTGCATTGACCAGTTAAAGATAAGAAGGAGATTTAAAGCATGTTTTATTACAAAAAACAAGGAGAGATTTGTGGAATAGAACTAAAGAAAGCATGGCGAGCTTTATGGATCAAGAAGTGATCAACAAAGAAAACAAGAAGGACAAGACATAGATAATTCATGTCTATATAAGAGACAATCTATTCATTGTGAAAAGTGGGGGAAAAGAGAGGATGCTAAAGAGAATTTTAATGAAGATGGAAGTCTTCATGCAGATCTGATCAAACGGGCTAGAAGATAGAGCCAATAAATTTGTGGACACCGAGCAACAAAGAGCAACAACATCATTGAGCAGATAGAGGGGAGAAAAAGAAATTGAAGAGAAAAAGATCAGAAGAGGTATTATGATATTACAATAGATCTTAACATCTACAAGATAAGTTGTATTAATGAACAAATCATTTTACTATTTTAGTTTAACCATTGATTCAGAAAATCTCTTAACAGAGTAGGACTTAACAATCCTTTATATATTGAGATACATCCCAAGGAGTATCAAAAAGTTTGTCATGAAGACAACATAGTGAATGCCAGATGTCAAGTGAACAACTATTATATTTAAATCCTCTAACAAGGTCGCACTTAACAGTGTGTTTGTAACC
Organism: Thuja plicata; assembly: GCA_018584345.1. Classification (NCBI taxonomy): domain Eukaryota; kingdom Viridiplantae; phylum Streptophyta; class Pinopsida; order Cupressales; family Cupressaceae; genus Thuja; species Thuja plicata. The sequence goes on along the minus strand of MU226361.1, from coordinate 3,517,020 downwards.
TTTAACAAGGTTGGCTCTTCACCAAGCTCACTTCAGAAGAGTGCAAATTTTGGGTTACTAGTCCCAAGTGGTTTTTCCCTTAACAGGATTTCCACTTTAAAATTCCATCTGTTAAATGTGTATATGGTTCATTTCTTTGATGTTTTTCTTTACACATTACTAAAACAGGATTGATCGAAAAATGCTAAGTTTTTTATTGCATTTTTGTAGAAGCTAAGAACAAATAAATTGCTAATCGGTAAAGCTTACGAAAAGATAATCAGAATAGTTTCTAAGAAGTATATGTTTGATAAAAGTACTTAAAGGAATACATCTTGTAGGAATCAAGATAACTAGAGGTTATATATATGTGGTATAAAGTTTTAGTTGGATATTGGATTAATTTTTTAGGCCACTTATTCACCCCCCCTCTTAGTTATTGCTAACAAAGAGATTTATACAAAGACAATTAAGTCTACTTTGTTAGGAGATTTTATGATTGTTACGATTTTCAGAGAGTAAAAAAGTTGTGTGATCTGAACATATTACAATCTCAATATTGTGGATACAGATCCTTTAAGTACAATAAATTTATCACCTTACTGTGAATGATATTACCTTTTGTACCGCTCGATAGCCTTGCCTCTATTATGAAAATTGAATGTTATAATGTACTCCTTATTCTAAAACCCTTTTCTGATCTCTGATGTCCTTAGTATGGTGGCTACTTGATCATTACTTGATCTTCATACATTACAAAATGACATCTTAACACTACATATATCAAACCTCTTGACCTAATTAGGGTTTTACAATATCTTAGAAAACCTAAGATCAATAGCGTACAAAATTTACCTTGATCATCTATACATAGGAGATATAAAAAATTAATGTGTGCATCCATAATTAATGTTCTCCTCGATCATTGTAAACCATTATCTAGCTCAGCAATAAGTTCTTACCTAGATTGATGTTCCATTACAAACTTTTATGTGACCGCTAGTTTACTTGGTAAATATTATCTCTTGGTGCTCGATGTTTCTTGTGTATCTTCGTGTATACTATGTGCTCGGTATAAAATGCTACTTGGTAAGTCTATCTACTTGGTGATCATTGCACTTGGTTAACTCTATGCATGATCAGTGCACTAGGTTAACTCTGCACTCAGTGATCATTACCTGGCTAGTCTATCTTGACTCTGATACCGACTAGGTATTTGAATGCTTGAATACTAATGACAACCTTCAAAGCTCATTTGGAGTAACATAATACATGTTCAATCAAAGACATGTTCAAGTATGTATGTAGTTTTTTTGAATTTGTGATTATTGCAAATTTTATTTCATTTATATTCATTGTTAGATACATCTTATGTGTATGTGCACAAAGCTATTGATTATGTATTTAAAAGTGAGAAGCTAATTTTATGTTACATACATGTCGAAATGTTGCATGATACTTATTATTATATCTATAATTTTTGGGGGAATATATTATATACATGATAAGAACATAGATATATTATATAATCTTTTGTTTATGAGATGGTGAACATTAGTTATGTAATGATTAAGAATGTTTACACTTTGGATAATATTGCAAGTTCCCTTGCAAAACCTATGAGATCATATGTTAGTGTATGGTAAGGGGTCTTAAGGGGTTGTAAGGGGTCCTATGAGACAATAATGTGTCCTAGGACACCTTAACAACCTTTATGATCCGTAAGATGTAGAGAGAGGGGTCCTAAATGATCTTAAAGGGTCTTAAGGGTTCCTAGGAATCCTTAAGAACACTTATGACCCATTCACATACATTAGTGTATGGTAATGGGTCCTAAGGGGTTGTAAGGGGTCTAAAGACACATTAATGTGTCCTATGAACCCTTAACAAATCTTAAGACCCCTAATATATAGAGGGGGTTATTAATACCCCTCTATTAGTTAAAGATATACTTTTAAATTAAAATTTTGTAATGGCTTTTTAATGTCAATATTTTAAATCACAATGTATACTCCATTATCAAGATAATAAAGGGTGAAGATTAGAGATATTGAGAGAATGAAGATTACATGTATGTATGTATAATAGGTCATATTAAATAATCTAAAAATATTAATATTAAAATAATTAAAATGTAAATGAATTGAAAATATTTCTACTTAGCCTTAAAACTTACGTCCTAAGTCAACTTTCTAACTACACAATTTTTAATTACATATACCATCCTAACCATGAATCTTTAAAATCACATTTACGCCAAGTTTCACTGTCTAAAACCTTTTAATATATATTTTTATCTTACAATTATTATCAAAGAAATTTACCAATGGGGCAAATAGACATGATATTAAGATAAAAAGAAAACCCTGATTTGGTTTTCCTAGTAAAAATTGTGTAAAGCGTGTTCCATACAAATATTGCAAGTGTACTCCCCAAAATGAATTATCTTCAGGAATAATCCAAAGAGTTCTTCTAAAGACCATGAAAAAAGTAGGGTCATTATCCCTTGTAATCACAAATTAATTCTCTTGAAGTGTAGATCCACAATAAAACACCAAGTGTAGTTTTCTAATTTTCTTATTATAGCCCCTACTACTGACTAAATAAATGATACAAAACATTTAGATTACTTATCATACCTTGATTTGCCTTAGCACATTTCATAGAAAAATCTATTGCTGATTTCTGATATCCAATGATTACAAGTCTTTTTTCTTTGATAGTTTCATAAGCATCTTTTTCAGCTAAGTTAGAGTAATCCATGATATGTAAAACTTTCCTTGAAATACCTCTGGTCGTTTACTTAAATCAAATTATGGGATTTTTGGTAGACCCCCATATTTACCAATATATAAAACTAAGAAATCAAAGTGATGTCATTGTGTGAACCTCAAACAAAAATTGTTTAATTAAACATATAAAAATAAAGGACATATGCATACAATGTGCTACTAACAAAACTCTATTGTAAATAAATTTTTTGAGGTTGGATAATCTTAAAATTAATCAATAACAATTATTTGTTATGAATTTATGGATACATTTGAATAAACTGCTCAACTTTAAATAAAAAGTTGCGATATATAATAAACATGTTAATTTTGAGATGCAATATATTAAGAAAATGGGAAATAGATATTTTACTAGATTTGAAATTGAATTCAAAGATCAAGAAACCTACATCATATTTCACCATAATTCACGACCTTCCTAAATACTCAAATATTTAGTTTTGTAAAACTTTAAATTCCAAGACACGTGTATCTAAAAACATTGATCCACAAGGCCTCTTTATAATATAATGGTTGCAACATAAAAATATTTTTATCTTGAAATACATTTGTAAGAAAGAAAGCATTTCATAAATATAAACAATGATAGGTATTATGTACTAGTTAAAAAGGAAAATAAAAATCACCTTCCTAAATATCTAAATATTTAGGTTTGTAAATTCTTAAATTCCAAGACATATGCATCCAGACTTGATTTACAATGCTTCTCAATATAACATAATAAATTTGCAGCAACACACTTCTATGTTGAAATATGTTAATGGACAAGGAAAAATCATTCCATAAATATAAACAATGACAAATACTAGATACTAGGTAGGGGAAGAGCACTAGTTTCTACCTATGTTCCAATTGTTGTTTAGTTCTTGCTCACCCAACCCCTCAATTATTAACTTTAAAGATACCAAAAAAAATATAAGTAAAATTCTATTAGTAACTTTCTCATGTACCAATAGTCGTTCACTTGTACTATGGGAAGTAATTAAAATTTTTAAATGATTATTGGAGGATTTGAGTAATGTTATTGGTTCATATAGCAGATGGAGATTCAAACATTTGTACATAAGTATAAACAATTTTTGAGATGATTGTAGTGCATAGTTATTGGGGCATATTTAAGTAGGTATGACACTTAAAATTACCACTTTTTTACCCTAGTACACATAATAAATCTCATAATATGTGGTGTTACTACCCAGAAGCCAAAACAATAGTTATTAGTAGTTAAGTGACCTACAAAGACAACAAGAAAAATGGTCAAAATTTAATATACCATCTAGGAATTATGGTTGTGTCAAATTACTTTGACGACTACTAATATGCTTCCCCTAGTTAAAAAGAAAATCCAACACCCTTAATACTAGATAAAAGTTAATAATTATAACCAAAAAAATTATTCAACAAAATTTGTGATCTATAACCCAAAAAAATGTTAATGTTTACTAGAATTACATGTCATAACATAACTGTCACAACTTAAAAAATACTCCTTAAAGTTTAAATGTTCTTATAAGCCAAGACAAATCAATATTTCATAAATATAAATGATGACAATACCAGATACTAGTTAGAAAGGAAAAACCATCCTAGGAAAAAAAGTCCTTGATCTATAAGAACTCTTCATCACATAATGATTAAAACTATTAACCTGATGAATAAAACTTAAAACCCACTTTTAAGTTAAACAATGTTTATAAACAAGCACAAAACATTTTATAAATATAAATGATGGAAGATAATATATAATATAGATACTAATTAAAAAGAAAAGAAAAGAAAAAAACATGAAAAAACTTGGATGGATTCTCAATGGCTTTTATGCACCCCAACTTCCCAAAATTCACCTGCATAAGGGCCACCATTCTTCCCCCACAATCCAGAAAATGCACCGCTTTCATTCCCACTATAGCAAATCTTCACCACTTTGTTATTGAACTAAATGTAATCTAGAAATCCAAATGGTTTGCATAACTATTAAAATAGTCCATAACTTGGGTATGATTGGGTAAAAGGGTAGTAACATGACTTGGCCATGGAAAATCACTTAATTGGTAAGCAGAACATTGGGTTTGGAATTTTGTTTATGCAAAAGTTTCTCTTTATAGTCCTCCCAATCTTCCTTTTGCCTCAAATATAGTGGGTTTCAAACCTATAATTAGTAAATATTTAGTTGCAAGAAGCCCACTTACTCCTGCTCGTACAATACCCACTTTATTTTTCTTATAAGCACTACTAATCTCTTCTTCTTGCAATGAACTGATGACCTGAGAAATTGATAGAAATATAGAGAAAACCTAACTAATTATATACTTTTCAGTGAGCCCAATAATGGTAGTAATATTTTAAACAACGTTCAAATGACTACCTTGTTTTATGATTTTAATACTAGAATAGAACATATAATAATTTATGAGTGAATATATCAGCATTTAAATCCACGTTTAATGGACTTTCTTTCTCTAATATTTTAAAACCTGGTCATCTCTTTGAATTAGGAGGTTCCACGAAATGGAATAAGTAGAAAATCTTAGACTATGGCTTATAGATTGTTCAAACCAGGTAAGCCTACTAGAAATAATTTTCCAAGAAAACCAAATAGAGTTGAAGGGAGCAGGCTCGTTGGTTTTGAGAAAAGGATCAAGAAGAAGTTTGTCTTTGAAATTCACCAAAGTCCATGATCTTTTGGCTATAGTAGATTGGATATGATAATGACAAAAAATATTCCAAGGGGAATCTCCATCCAAAGCCCTAACAATTCATTTAGTGGTAAGACATATACCTTGGGTATAAGGGTCAATAATTCCTAAACCCCTTCTATCTTTAGGTTGGATAGAGTGTGTCCAAGAAGTCATAGGTATGCCTTTCTCATTATCCCACTTAGCCCAAAGAAAAATCCTGATCATTTGAGTCAATTGTTTATAATAGGTTTTAGAGGAAAGCCGACATGCAGATATGTACACATGACTGACAAGAATAATTTTATCAGCCACTTGTATTCGTCAATAATAGAAAGGAAATAATTGGTCCAATTCATGAAATTTTTATTCAACTTTCTCATGAACCATCTCCACATATCTTTAAGGGAAACCCCAATGCCAAAATGAATCCCTAAGTATTGAGTGATAGACCTTTGTTTCACTTCTTTCCAATCACTAGGAATCCAAGGTGGTCGAGCGTAAGGTAGATCATAACAAAATCAATTTTATGCAAGGCCATTCTAGAGTTAGAAATAGTATAGAATAACTCCAAAATGTTGAGTGTGTGAGCAACCTCCTAAGCTGAATTTTGGATAAAAAACATTATGTCAACATCAAAGTGGGAATTTGGGGCTTTGTTATTTCTAGGAAACAAAATATCATGAATAAGCTTAGTAGAGAGGGCATGCTGAAAGACATATCCAAGAGCATCAACAACAAGGAAAAATGAGGATGGAGCGAGGGGGAAGCCTTGGCAGATGGATTTTTGCAATAGAAATTAAGGAGAGAGAGATCCATTCACAATAATTTTTGCATTGGCATTAACAAAGAGCACATTGATTTTCTTGCAAAGTTTAGGACCAAACCCAAGCCATTTTAACATTTTTGAAATGAATGGCTAACAAATTCGATCATATGCTTAAATATCAAAGTCTAATTTAACAATTAGAGCATCTTGGGTAGTTTATTGGGACTATTCACTAGTTTCCCAAGCAAGCACAAGATTATCAAGGATGAATCTTCCTCCCTAAAAACTAATTTGTTCAGGTCAGACCTATAACATAAAGGTTACAACTTAAAAAACATTCTTTAAAGTTGAAATGTGTTTATAGGTCAAGACAAACCTATATTTCATTATATAAATGATGGAAAATACCACATACTATTTAGAAAGGATAAAACATCTTTGATCTATAATACCTCTTCATCACATAATGATTAAAACTAGAAATATCATTAAATAACTTAAAAACTAAGTTAAAATGCATTTATAAACAAGTATAAACCATATTAAAAATATAAATGGTGGAAGATAATATATAATATAGATGCTAGCTAAAATTGGAAAAAACATAAAAACACCTAGATGCATTCTCCTTTTGTATACCTACTTCCCAAAATTCACCATCATCATAAGGGCCACCATTCTTACCCCACAATCCAACAGATGAACCACTTTCATTCCTAAAATACTAAATCTCCACCACTTTGGTATTGAACTAAATGTAATCTAGCAACCCAATTGTTTTTGCATAAATGTTAAAATAGTATATAACTTGGGTGTGACTAGGTAAATGTGCTAGAAATAACTAAGAGAGGGAGGGGTGGGGGGGGGGGGGGGGGGGGGGGGGGGGGGGGGTGAAGCAGTGGCCTTAAAAATGACTCCAAAACTTTATACCACAAACATATGACCTCTAGTTATGTTTAAGCCTTACAAGATGTATGCCCTTAAATGATTATACCAAATAACTACTGCTTGGAGTATAATATTTATCCCTTTTCTTAATCTTTATCAAATAACAGTTTTAGACTTTACTAACTTTTACCGAAATATAGTAAATAACTTAATGTTCATTGATCAATCCAATTTAGTGATGTGTTAAGAAAAATATAAAACAAATAATCATATACATATTTGACACATTGATTTTTAATGAGGAAACCCTTTTAAGGGAAAAACCACTTGGGACCGGTAACCCAAAATTTTCACTCTTCTGAAGTGAGCTCAGTGAAGAGCCAACCATGTTAAAGGTTACAAAGACACTGTTAAGTGCGACCTTGTTAGAGGATTTAATAGAATAGTTTGTCACTTGATATCTGGCATTTCACTATGCTATCTTCATGAGAAACTTTTTGATACTCCTTGGGATGTAACTCAATTATAAAGGATAGTTAAATCACACTTTGTTAAGAGATTTTCTGAATCAATGATTAAACTAAAATAGTATGATTTATTCATATAAACAACTTAATCTTGCATATGTTCAGACCTATTGTAAGCTCATAATACCTTTCTGATCTTTGTTCTCTTCTATTCCTTTGCTCCACTTCTTTATGCTAGGTGATGTTGTTGCTTTCTTTGTTGCTCGGTGTCCACAAAAATATTTAGCTCTGTTCTTCCAGCTTGTTTTATCAAGGTAGTATGAAGACTTCTATCTTCACTAGTATTCTCTTTAGCATCCTCTATATTCTTCTCTCTTCCCACAATTTATAATTAATTAGCTTATCTCTCTTATAGACATGATTTCACCATTTATAAGTCCTTGACGTTCTTGTTCTTGGTGTGATCCGCAATTCTCCCCATTCTTGTTTTAAATCTTGCTTTAGCTTTTATCCTGTAGATTTCTCCTTGATAACTGGAATAAAAATTCTTTAAGTATCTAGATTTTAACTAGTCAATGAAAATAATGTTATCAATAAGTTAACTTCATATTTAGCTCCTTCCAACTAAGTCTTTTGTTGTTTCTGAACTTTAGTTCTCGTCAGTCAATACTTTAGTTGTGCTCGGTCATAACTTCAGTTCTCCTCGGCCACCTCTGTCGGAGTTGTCTGTCTTTCAGGTAACTCTGTGAATATTCTGCTTAGGTTTTACTTTGGTTTTTCTTGGTAATGCTTTCTTGGGTATCATTGTGACTCTTCTCGGGTTTCTCTATCCATCGGTGTGCACTGTCCATCAGTGTTTGTTGTCACTTCATGTATACTAAACTTTTATGCATTAATGATAGCATAACCTGTATCTCTTTGATTTCTTTGAAGTCTCTGACATTATGTATGTGACCAATAAGATTCATATCAAGTTGACATCAATTAAAATACAATACATTAACTAATTTAATTTCTTTCATTAAATTTCTACAGCTAAGTGATCATCAACTTAACATTTTCAAACATTCAATTAGTTATAGTTCGTCAATCTCTCCCTTTGGCATTGACGAAAACATACTAAATTACTACTAATACAATATGAAATATATCATTTGTAGTTCATCAATCTACCAAACTTATTTTTCTATAACCAATACAAATATCTAGCTATCGATAAGCTTTTCTAGCTTAGATTTGATTCTTGCAGAGTACTTTCTTTATTCTTCATTCTGTTCACTAGATAGATGTAGCTGTTAGAATAGTCCCAAAGGATAATTAAGAGGGGGGGGTGAATCAGTTATTAATAACTTTAATTATTTTTCCTCTTTAACTTCAGAATACAACAAAGTAAATGCTTAATCAGATAACATAGTACACAACACATAATTTGATTATGGGGAAACCAAATGGTAAAAACCCCAGTGGGAATTAGCACCCACAATGAACTATACTTGTTTATAGTAATCCATGTTAGAAGATATTTCAACCCTGTTAGGATTTTTACTTTACAATGCAACAAGTATAGTGACCTGGTTAAGGGTCAGACCCTGTTAGGAGTTTTTTACAAATAACCCTGTTAGGGGTGGTTGACTCACTGTCCAAAAGCTCACTGCTTACTGGTGAAGGCTACAACCTTCTATATAATAGATATGCACTATATCTGATGATGAACTATGGAGTAGACTTTTTGTCTTGATCAGTTCCATTGTATTACAATCTTTCACTTCTTCTTCACATAGACTATTGATGAATGAACCAACTCTCATAATCTGCTCTGTACATCTTTCTTCTCTTTTCGTATCACTCACACTTAGTGTATCATAATTGACTTGCTATAAGTAACTTTCTCAAAGTATGAGATCATGGGACCTATAAGACAACTCTTCATAACATCTTTGTCAGCTCTACTAAGAACGCAAGCATAATTACAACTGTGCAAGTATAAACTGAATAGACGGGACGCTTCACTAAGTTAGCTTCACCAACTCAACTCAAACAACATGATCATGATGTAATATGATAAAAATGTTTAACCAAAGATAGTTAACTCATAACTAACCATGAATATATTCATGTATATCGTGAAGATAGGCGCAACTCAAGAAACACATCAAATACGTCAGCTCTATACAGATACACTTCCAGAACTGTAACTGCCAATAACAGAATTACACAACTTGACTGAAACATCATATCTGGATCTGTGTGTATGAACATAACATAATAAACATGTCAAAAACATGTATCTAACCATGCAACTCTTCATGTCAACATTCTGATAAGTACATACAGAATTACTACTGTGTATTATATGTTGTCATCAATGAAAAACATACAATCAATCAACTGAACAAAATCAAATCTCCAACAATCTCCCCCTTTGACATCGATGGAAACATATGATATCAAAAAAATCTTGTGTTCATGGTGTCCTCTTTCTTTTACAATCTTCTCAATATCCTTATCAAAGATTTCTCTATACTACTACAGTTCCTGTGACTGTGTTTTTGTTCCATGTATATACTCCCCTAGAGTATATTCTCCCCCTTAGTACATACTCCTACTTTGACATCAATGGAAAAGGGAACCATAGATCTTTAGGCATAGGTACTACTCCATAAGTAGAGTAGTCAACCATTCATCAGTCACTTAATGACTGATGTTCTTGTTGCTTCTTCTAAATAGACTCATGAGAGGGAATTACTCCCAACTTTTTCCTGAGATACTCAAAAGTATCCTTTGATAAGGGCTTTGTGAAAATATCTGCCAAGTTTTCTTTGGTGCTCACATAGTCCAATTTTACTTCTTTGTCTGCAACCTTTTCCCTTAAGAAATGGAACTTGATCTCTATGTGTTTTGTCTTTGCGTGCATCACAGGGTTCTTAGACATGTTGATAGTGCTAGTATTATCATAGTAAATAACAATAGGATAATCAACCTTAATGCCAAATTCTTTAACCATCTGCTTGATCCAAACCATGGTTGTACAATTTAGTGTTGTTGCAACATATTGAGCTTATGTTGTTGACTGAGAAATATAAATCTGCTTCTTGTTTATCCAAGAAACCAACCTGTCTCCAAGAAAAATTGCTCCTCCTAAAGTGCTTTTCCTATCATCAATATATCCTTCCCAATCTGCATCTGTATACACATGAAGTTATACATTTTCTGATTTAGGATACCATAAACCATAGTCTATAGTTCCCTATAGATATCTGAATATCCTCTTGATTGCCATTAGGTGATTCTGCTTGGGTTTTGGGTTCAACTACAAATCTTCCAACAATGCCAACTGCATTAGATATGCCAGGTCTAGATTGAGGAGTTAGATAAATGAGTTTACCAATCATAGATTTATACAATGTCTTATCAACTGCTGTGGAATCATCATCTTTTGAAAGCTTGCTTCCTATTATCATGGGAGTGCATACTGGCTTATAGTCTTCCATCTAGAAGGTCTTCAGTATTTCTTTCACATATTTTTACTGATTAATGAATATACCTTCATCTGTTTGCTTTACAATCAATCCCAAAAAGTATTTTATAGGACCGATCATGCTCATTTCAAATTCATTCTGCATTTCTTTTGCAAATGTTGTATTGAGCTTGTCATTATCTTTGAAGATAATGTCATCAACAAATATGACAACTAATAATAATCCATCAAGTGTCTCTCTTGTGAATAGGTTATAATCTGCTACTCCTTTCTTGAATCCAATCTTGGTAAGATAACCATCAAGTCTCTCATACCAAGCTCTTGGGGCCTCTTTAAGACCATAGAGTGCTTTCTTCAATCTTCATACCATGTCTAGTTCATCTGAAAGACTAAATCCTTTAGGCTGTTCTATGTAGACTTCTTCCTTCAAGTCACCATTTAGAAAAGCTGACTTTACATCCATCTGATAAAATTTAAAGTCTTTGAATGTTGCATATGCCAAAAATAATTTAATGGCTTCTAGTCTACTCATTGGGGGAAATGTATCAGTGTAGTCTATTCCTTCTCTTAGCGCATATCCTTTACATACCAATCTTGCTTTGTTTCTAACTATTGTACCATCTTCGTTCATCTTGTTTTTGAATAACCACTTTGTTCCAATCACATTTTTCTCACTGGGTCTAGGGACCAAATCCCATGTATCATTTTTAATTATATGATCTAATTCTTTTTTCATTGCATTCTTCCAATCAGAATCATTGCAAGCATCTTCAACACTTAAGGGTTCAATCTATGAAAGTAAACATACCTCTTCATCCACTGTTAGACTTTTTGCTTTTGATCTGGTCAAAACACTGCTGCTCTGATGTCCAATGATATCATCATTGGAGTGGTATCTGGATGTGAATTTTGGAACCTTAGGAGTGACTTCTTCTTCAGTAATCTGTGATTCTTCTCTGCTTGATTCAGGGTCATTGCATGAGACATCAATACAATCAAACATTTCTTCAATAACAGTATCTTTGCTGCTAGGCCTGGGTTCATCTTCAATCATGTTAGGGATTTTTCTTGTATGAATCACAATGCTTGAAATGTCTATTTGAATGTTGTACCTTCTAATTCTGACTCAGAGAAAAGAAAAGCCTAATTGCTAAGGATAGGATAAGGTCCTTCTTCATTTTTGAGCTCCACAAATACTCAGGCAGGTTTTACCTTTTAATATTGTTTTTAACACAGTATTTGTTGATGTGGGCATTGATTGGTTATGTATATTTACTGTACCAACCTATGAAGTATCTTGCAAATGACCAAGCATATCCATAAACAAGATATTACCATGCAAATCATAGTTATAATCATAACAACAACCAGTGATACAAGGATTCTCATCCTTCTTCCTTTTCTTTATAGGAGGGATAACCTAAGAGATTCACTCTTCAAGGAATCAATAATATGGACAGTGTCCTGCTGACAGAGGTCCTTAATCAAGTTCAGCTTGTATGTTCTTAGTAACAGAGTATTTTAATTGATTTGGTTTTGATAACTTGGAAAATTTTAGACACAGATAGATAATCAGACTATTTTCTAAACCAGTGCCTATCCTTTGGGCTACAGAGTCAATAATAAGCAAAGATATCACTGAAACAAAATACACTAAACTGCCTTACAGTTCAAACAATTAGGATAGGTTGCCTTAAAAACTATCTTGTCACCTCAAGACTACTGTATCAAATCCTTAAACAGAGTAGTATGCTCTTTGAAATCATTCACAACATTTAATTCTTTCCTTGAAAGAAACTTGTAAACAACTAAATGGTTACCTTATAACTAGAGTGTTACAGAATACCTGATAAAATTTAACATAGAAAAGCATACACACAAGGTAAAGAGACAACAGTAAAAGAGAGTAAAATTGCACCGTATATTATTTATGTGATCCAGCTTGTTTATACATGAGAGATTACACAGCTCGAAAAGATAGACATAAACCAGAATATCTGAGTTCTGTAGTATATTATCTCTTTCTTCACAAAATGTTCCAAAAAATCAAAGACCTCTAACTATTACAAGTCTTATGATATATATAAATTCTAGACCATCTTGGAATCCCTAAGGATGCAACAAGCTTCAGATGGTCTCAAAACCCTAACCCTAAAGATACAAGATAGACAAAAGAGAGAGAGAAGAAGCGATGAGGTGACTGAGTCAAAAAGGTAAAATCAGATATCTCTTGTTCTTCTCCCGACCTTGCGACTGCCATCTAATTTGTAGATGGTAGCTGGTGTAGTTATGTGAAGTCCTGGTAGTTGTTCTCGCCTGCTCACCTACATCTCCTTTTGAAATAACTGTCCATCTTGTCTATGAACAGTGCAGCACCAAGTGGTACCTCACTCATCATCTAGAATTTCTTCCTCTACCACAGGTTTCTTTTTCTTCGGTGTTGTCATGACTTCCCATTCCTTCACCTCATCATCTGTCGGCCAATTTAAATCCTGGGTACTCTGTACCTGCACCTTTTGTCTGTCCCATCTTACATCAGTGATGTTTTTAACATCAAGTAGGAACTTGTTGATATCTATCTCAGCTTTGAATGCCTCATCCAATATTAAATTAAATCCATCAATATCAACCTCAGTTCCCAAAAGAAAAGCCTCTTCACTAGGCATCTTGGTGTCAAACTCACCCCTCCAGGCATCTATAGATTTTACTTGGTCATCTTCTCCTTTCAAGGCAGGAATAAACCTATTAAAATCAGCTGAAAAGAGACTCAACTTAGCCTCTATTTGGTTCAATTTCCCTTTGATGAATGAGAGAGCAATGTTTACCCTTTTGATCTCATCTTCTACCTCTATTACAATTGGAGGAAAGTCTGCCCTTATATTCTGCAGAGATGACAATTTCTCAAATAGACTTGCTCTGGCAGACCACTTTGTGAAGTATGGGTTTAGAATTAGAAGGTACCTTAATACCTCAGCATGCAATATAGGCAATTTATTATAGGTATTGATTACAACATCAGCCTTTTCTTTGAGGATCTCAATTCTATGTTGCAATATACCTTTCAATGCTTTCAATGCTATAGCATTCCCCTTCTCTTCATCCACTTTCTGTTCTACAACCTCTTCTGATTTAGGCTTATCTTCAATCTGCATAGGTGGTGGCTATGCAGCCACATACACTACTTCTGGTTTTGCCTCTAATTCATCAGTTAATCTTTTTATCAATTGATCTCTTTGGTATAGCTTTATATGGCACATATCTCTATCTTTAGATAGTGCACTTGTTTCTTCTAACAGAGCGGTATACCTTTTAGACAATTGCTTTGTCTTATCCTCATTCAACTAAGCCCAGTGTGTCATTATTTGGGAAATCTCTAGGTCCCCTGTCTTCTGCACTAACCACACCATCTGATTCCCCACCAAATTTTCTTGAATGTTTACTAATTGGGGCTTTTGCTCTTTAGGGCTCAGATTCCACATGGCAAAGGCCTGAGACTTTGGGTCATACCCAAATCCTTTGATCATTTCTCCTATTTGGACTTCACTGACCATTTTAAGGTCAGGCTGATTTTTGATTTGATCTATGATGAACGCAGATGCCAAATCCCAGCCCTCAGCTAATAAAATTCCACTTCCCAATACCATTTTCCTAGCATCCTCAGGAGAGATATCCTCAACTTCAGGATCATATTTTTGTAGGGCTACAAGAGCTTCATTGGTAATTGTCTCCTTTCCATCCACAAGTAATTGGGATTTTAGCTGCTCTTCTTTGTGCCACCTAAGGAAATCTTTAAATTCCTTTGTCTTCACAAAATTGTCATCATCTAGGAACTTCTGCTGGCATAGCAATCTTTCATCCACACATGTCCTTAGTGGGATCTCAACTTTATCTTCTGGATCAGGCATTTGCTTCTTGCCTTGTCTAATTTCTTTCCTCGGGTTATGATCATATAACCTGGTGCCAGGTATCAAGGCTTTAACCTTGTCCTTCTTCTTTCTCTGTCCTTCTGCTGAAGGTTGGCCTAATTCCAACTTTTGCCTCTTTGCAGCAGGCTCTTCCAAATCATCAGGCTGTGTTGCAACTATTAAGTCTATAATATGTTGCTCTGCTCCTTGCAACTATGGGATCTCAGCCAGTTCTTGCCCTTGGGCTTGTTGTGGTGGAGGAGACATGTAAGGATGTGCATAGTCACTATCATCTCCACTCTCATATTCTGATTCTGAATGCTCAGGAGACTGAGAACCTTTCTTAGCAAGGACTGTATCTAATTGATCTAACAACACATATTAGTTGTCAATCATAGCCTTGATCCTATCAAAATACATGAGGTCAGGGTAAAAACCCCCAAATGACAACCCATTCCTCTTTATTTGAGTCTGCAGCTTGAGCAGCTCCTGAATTCTCAATCTTTTCATGTGGATGTCATCTTCATCCAAGTTATTCCTTGTTTCATCCTCCTCTATACATTCACAATGCACATTTGTATTTGGGATAGTAGGAGTGTAGAGCTTTCTAACCCCTGCCATGAAGCCTTCTGGATCAATATATCTGTAAGGGGCTACCCCCATTCTAAACTTCTCCAACCATTGACTTACTTCATCCATGGCATTCTTACCAATTGTAAAATTTGCAATTATGAATTGCCTAGGGGTTATAGTCCCCTTCTTATGTGGTGCAAAGTGTTCATTATCAGTTAACATCAGCTGCCAGATGAATTCCATAGCAGCAACTCTCATAGGCACATGATAAGGCAAAATATGGGGTGGGTGGATACACCCAAATACTCTGAATATGGTGAAATTATCCTCCAAGTAGAATTCACCCTAGTTGTGGTTTCCAGGCCAATTGTCTAGATATTCACAAGGCCTAAGCAGCTGTATGATCTTCAAAGGAATTCTGGTCCTGCTTATTCTGAGACTTTTTATAATTGGATACACAATCCAATTTTGGAATGCATAGAAGTCACAATCTCTGGAAGTAAAGTTCCAAACCCTAACCCAGAACTGGATAGGATTTGGTTGTGCCTGAAAGAATCTTTGAGGGGATAAGTTGTTGGGATCCATGATTGCAATATTGTAATATAAGAGAAGGTGCATCAGGACTGAATAATGCAAGAATTTTGGCTCCTTCTCCTTAGGGTTCTTCAATTTCTTCTGTGTTGCAAGAAAACCCTCATGCATTTCATTGATTATATGCTGAATATAATCATAACTAGTGCTTGAATGCACCTCTTGTAGGTCTAAAACCATCATTAGGATGTCATGACCTATTCTTTCTGCGTCTGCATCTATTCCTAGTACTCTACAAAGGGCATAATCATTGTATTTGATATAAAAATGCAGGTCCTTGTAATAATATGGGTAGGGTTCAGCCTTAGGACCTAAGTGAATTTTTAACTCTTTTGGCATATGCTTCTGCAGCAAGCCCTTTGCAATACCAGGCTTAGAACTGTATCTCTTTTCCTACCTTGTCATGTCAATTCTTTTAGACATGGTGCTGAATAAGCCAAAGGCTTGCATGAAAGATTTTCTATTTAATATCAACAAGGCAGTGCCATCATCCCTTTTGATGGTCTTTGTAAGGGCGTCATAATGATTTGCTAGGTCAAGAAATAGGTCAACATCTAGAAACACATTAGGAACTAATAACCTACCCAGGCCACATGTCCAACGGTTTGAAATAGGGATAGGCTTATCAGAATTTTTATAAAAGTAGGTAAAAGAGAATACCCTGTTGTGCCCGGTGTCACAGCATCTCTGATATCCGCAAACTCATCCTTAAAAACACCAGCGTCAACCTTCTTGTTTTGTGTTGAACCTTGTAGCAGCTGGAGAAATTCATCTGAGAAGCTAGGTTTTCCTTTCTGCTCTTCTCCACTGCCTCCACTTGTAGAAGTGATGCTCATAGCTCTACTCATCTTTGCAACACCGTGAATTTGTTTTCCTTCAACCGATATTGAAACAAATCTAATCTTCAATATCAGCTATCTGTTCTGAGCACAATTCTCTGCAACTTTAGAAATTTCTAATCACCTTGGATATACTGCAACTGCTCTGAATATCACTTTTCACTGAAAACAAGCAACTTGGCTCTGAAATCTGAAAACTCGGTAAAGGCAAATGAATGCACTCATCATCTTTTTATAGCTATATGATTCAGAGTACATAGATCATAACTCAGAAACGTTAGTCTTGCCATTAATTTGCAATGTCGTGAAACTTTGAAAAACCTAGCCGTAGTTGCACGAAGTTGATAGGAAATCAAATTTCAAATATAAATCCTTGGCACAATCATATAACGTTTAAGACAGCTGACATGTCATATTCTGATTCATTCTTTGTCATACATCTCAGCTACCTTTTATGCACAGTAATCAAAATTCTAACATCTGATTGGTTGCCGAGTGATTCGTCCTGTCATGTCAACCACTTGCTGCCACTTTTTAGATCTCGTGATCAGGTGACCTTGCAACTGTATTAAATTTCTTTTACATGAGCCTTTTTTCTTAACCATGGTCCCATTTCCATACTTAGCGACAATGTATTTTATTTACCTTGGCTAACCCAGGTCCATCTGGAGATCAGGCGACACAAGTGAAACCGAAGTCCCGAGGAGTCAACCTTAACTCATCATTCTTTCCCAGACCATGCGACAACCTTTAGTCGCCCAGTTGGGAGATAGCTTTAACTTTACCTCAACATATAGCACATGCCTTTTCTCTATTTATAGCGACTTTGCAACATACCCTAATTGCCAAGTCGGGAGGACCTTTTCCCTGGGACACTTTTCTTTCCAGACTTCGCGACTGTCGTTAGATCATCTAAATCTTTCATCGGACGGCTGTCGTTTAATTGCTGAATGATTAGGCATGCCCTTAAATCATTCGGAGACCTTGTGACTGAAGGAAAAAATACCTTAGTCTCTTTGTCGCTCAATCCATTTCTCCCTTCTAGCGACCTCCCGACTACCACTTACCTTATGACAGATGTCACCTGCTCTTTTGTCCACTTAATGCATACTGAAGAGCTGAGTCATCGTCCCATTCTAGCGACATCCCAATTGAGTAATGATGCAAACATGAAATGGTTAGTCGCATAGTCTGAGCTATTATCTCTTAACCGCCATTCTGTTTTGAGACCACGCGACTGAAAGAAAAACTTAACTGTTTGCCTTGGGCTGATCTGGCGACAACGCGACATGAATAAATCGTGAAGTCTGAGAACATTGCTTTGACTATTTGACTTCTCTTGCGATCACCCGACTGAGCAATGGGTCCCATTTTATAAAGCTTATAACATAAGGATCTTGCGACTACCCGACTGAAGGAAATCGCCAAGTCTCAGAACACTTAAGGAATATTCTATTTTGTAAAGAGACTACGCGACACAAAGGAAAAGCAAAGTCGGGAGATCATATGGAATATTCATCCTGGGTAACACGACGAGGCGACATAACTTAAAAACACATGTCTTAAGTGAATGAAAAAGTAACGCTGAAACATAAGACATGACCTAGGGTTTCAATGCATCATTTAACACTTGAGAACTTAGGGTTTTTTCAAGGTTTTAGCAATTTTAAACATGAGAACCTGAAAATTTGACAGAAGGCAAGACAAGGAACAAGGCGAAGTAGCAAAAATAGGAAATACAACCAACAAATCATAGGTGCATATTCATAGTACCTCTCTTGAACCATAAAATTTTCATCAATCTTAACATGCGTGATTTCAATTGTCTTCTTTAATCTCAAATTGAAACATCTATATGCTTTGCTTTTTGTAGAGTAACCAAGAAAAATACCTTCATCACTTCTAGCATCAAACTTACCAACACCATCATCTCTCTTGATGTAGCACTTGCTGCCAAAGATTCTAAAATACTTTAATGTAGGTACATTACCAAACCAAAGTTCATAGGGTGTCTTATCCACGCTTGGTCTCAATTGTGTTCTATTGACAGTATACACTGCTATATTCACTACATCTCTCCAATAGGTGTGTGAAAATTTCCCTTCAATCATCATAGTGCGTTTTGTATCAAGTATAATCATGTTCCTCCTTTTTACAATCTCATTCTACTGAGGGGTTCTAGGTGCACTCAATTTTCTTTTAATTCCATGTTCCTCATAGTAATCATAGAACTGGTCAGAGGTGAACTCTCCTCCTCTATCTGATTTTAAACATTTTAGTTTTAGTCTAGATTCATTTTCAACCTTGGCTTTTGAATATTTTAAACTTCTCAAGGGCTTTAGATTTCTCCTTTAAGAACGCAACCCACATCATCCTAGAATAGTCAT
Organism: Thuja plicata; assembly: GCA_018584345.1. Taxonomy (NCBI): domain Eukaryota; kingdom Viridiplantae; phylum Streptophyta; class Pinopsida; order Cupressales; family Cupressaceae; genus Thuja; species Thuja plicata. The sequence goes on along the minus strand of MU226361.1, from coordinate 3,497,677 downwards.
CAACAAACAAAATTAAATACCTTTCTCCGTAATATGATCTTGTTTGAGTAGGACCACATAAGTCTATGTGTACTAGGTCCAATTTGTTTTTAGCTAAGTTTTGTTTGCTTCTGAAAGAACTCTTTACATGCTTACCCATAACACATTCCATGCATATTGTGTCAACTGGTCTTGCAATACTAGGAAGGTCTCTGACTGCCTTGACATTAATTATCTTTACTATGTTATCAAAATTGATATGACATAGTCTCTTGTGCCATAACCAACTGTCATCTACTTTTGCAACAAAACAACTTACATAAGAATTGAGCTGAAAAAAATTACCTTTTGTTTTGGAGCATGATGTAATCATGTCTCCATCCTTATTGTTAATGATGCACTTGTTGTCTTTGAACTCCAAATGATAACCTTTGTCAAGTAGTTGTCCAACACTCAGCAATTTATGATGTAATCCATCAACATATAGAACATCACCTGTCTTGTTCTTTCCATCCAAAATGATAGAACCTCTGCCTATGATAGGTGTTATCTCCAAATCTAACCATACCATCTTTTTATTTGTCTAAATGAAAAAATTTGTCTTTTTCACCTATCATATGATAGGAGCATCCACTGTCAATGATCCAATTAGTTCTGATGTCTACTTTGGAAATTAAGGCTAACTCTTGTTCTTCCTTTTCATCTGCAATGTCCATTTCCTCGAGAAACCTTTCCATGTCACTAAGGGAAATGAATCCAATTTCATCTTCTCCTGACTCTTCATCAGTTACACCTTCTTCAGCATGATAGCATTCCTCTTTATATTTGGGTTTGTAATCAGATCTGACTTCTTGACTCTTGTGGGACACTTAGATGCAAAGTGACCAATCTTGTTACATGAAAAGCATTTGAATGGAAGCTGTCCTTCATATTTTCCTTTTACTTTCTTTTCTCTTTTAGAAATCATAGCAATTATTTCTTCTAGTTCTTCATCAACTTCTTCTTTCTCATTATGACTGGAGATGTGTAAGGATTTCTTACCATGGACTGAGGCTTTGAAAGTTGTTTTACTTTTAGGTTCAGTCTTCAATCTTGATATCTCAAATGTAGAGATTTTTCTGATCAAAGTATCTCTCTTGAAGTCTTGTGAGAATTGCATGGTTTCCTCTAGAATACTTATCTTTTTTTCATAGTCTGATGTTAAAGTATTTAGCAACTTTTCTATTATGTCTTCTTCTGATATTTCTCCACCATTGTTTATAATTCCAGAGACTGCTTCATTTATCCTTTGATTGTAAGCTCTAATGTTCTCTTTAGGTAACATCTCAAGACTGTTGCACTTCTTTTCCATGTCTTCCTACGTGCATTCTTTGATTGAATATCTCCTTCAAACATATCTTCTAAATACTTCCATATGGTATATGCTCTGTCAATTTTCTTGATCTCATAAAAATTCACTATTGAATAAGGCGCTGATTAAGGCTTCTTTAGCAATAGAATTATTGGTAAATGTATCCTTTTGTCTATTAGTGGCATCATCCTTTGCAAGGTCTTTCAGAGATGGAATTACAACTTCTTGTGTATAAATTTCAAAGATCTCAAAGCCAACACACTATAGATGTATTATCATTTATTTTTTCCAATCCAGATAATTTTCTCCATTGAACTTAGGGCTTTCTTTTCTAAAGTAAGACATTTAATCTACCTTAAGCTGTTAGACTTCTTCTCCAAGGAACTTAGCTCTGATACCAATTATTAGAATAGTCCCAAAGGATAAATGAGAGGGGGGGTGAATCAGTTATCAATAACTTTAATTCTTTTTCCTCTTTAACTTCATAATACAACAAAGTAAATGCTTAATCAGATAACACAGTACACAACACACAATTTGATTATGGGGAAACCAAATGGTAAAAACCACGGTGTTTATAGTAATCCCTGTTATAAGATATTTCAACCCTGTTAGGAGTTGTACTATACAATGCAATAAGTATAGTGACCTGGTTAAGGGTCAGACCCTGTTAGGAGTCTTTTATAAATAACCCTATTAGGGGTGGTGGACTCACTGTCTAAAAGCTCACTGCTTAATGGTGAAGGCTACAACCTTCTGTATAATAGATATGCACTATATCTGATGATGAACTAGGGAGTAGACCTACTATCTTGATCAGTTCTAGTGTATTACAATCTTTCACTTCTTGTTCACATAGACTCTTGATGAATGAACCAACTCTGATAATCTACTTTGTACATCTTTCTTCTCTTTTTGTATCATTCACACTTAGTGTATCATAATTGACTTTCTATAAGTATCTTTCTCAAAGTATGAGATCATGGGACCTATAAGACAACTATTCATAACATCTTTTTTGGCTCTACTAAGCACACACATATAATTACAACCGCACAAGTATAAAATGAATAGACGCAATGCTTCACTAAGTCGGCTTCACCAAATCAACTCAAATAGCATGATCATGATGTAATATGATAAGAGCATTTAACCAAAGATATTTAACTCATAACTAACCATGAATATATTCATGCATATCTTGCAGATAGGTGCAACTCAAGAAACACGTCAAATACGTCAGCTCTGTATAGATACACTTCCAGAACTGGAGCTACCAATAATAGAATTACACAACTTGACTAAAACATCATATCTGGATTTGTGTGTATGAAAATAACATAATAAACATGTCAACAACATGTATCTAACCATGCAAGTCTTCATGTCAGCATTCTGATAAGTACATACAGAATTACTACTGTGTATTATATGTTGTCATCAATGACAAACATACAATCAGTCAACTAAACATAATCAAATCTCCAATAGTAGCAATGTTAACTTTTCCAATTCTCTCCCTTAGATGGATGTTTCTTTCAATATATATTTGATGTTTTCTCTCCCTTTGATTGTTCCTCTTCTTGATCATCTCTTTTCCTTTGACATCATATTTCTCTTGTTTAAGTCATCTCTCCCTTTGGATACTTCTCTCCCTGAACATGATGGATATTATATAATCTTTTTCCTTACATATATCTTTGAAATTTCATATTGGATATCTCTCTCCCTTTGATAGCAATGCCAAAGTACATCCTTCTTCCTCTTTATAATATATTCCTTGAATTTCCTTTCCATCAACAATTTAATAACTCTGGTTTTCAGTGCAGATAAGTACCTTTCTGTGTACTGATGTATCTTTTTAGTCCATCTCTCTGATTGCATCAACATGAATGTTCCTCTGATTATTTATAGGCTGATGCAGCCTCCTAGTCAGCTTAGTGACCAATAGACAAGGGTCATACCCCTAGTCTCTTCCTCAGGTACTCAAATGTATCTTTTGGTAATGGCTTTGTGAATATGTCTGCTAATGCTTCTTTGGATTGCACATATTCTAGTATCACCTCTTTCTCTTGTACTTGTTCTCTTAAGTAATGATACTTGATAGAAATATGCTTTGTCTTAACATGGATAACAAGATTCTTTGAGATGTTTATAGCACTAGTTTTATCACAATAGATAATTACGGGAGCAAGTATCTCCATATTCATACCTTTCATCAATTGTTTGATCCATGCAATGTTAGAGAAATTTGCAACAACAACCACATATTATGCTTCTGAAGTAGGTTTTGAGATGCATCCTTGCTTCTTGCTTATCCATGTGACAATTTTGTCACCCATGAAGAATGCTCCTCCTGTTGTGCTCTTTCGGTCATCTATGTTTCTAGCCTAATCAATATCAGTATAAACTTGTAGCTGAAAGTTTCCTTCCTTATTATACCATAAGCCAAAGTCTTATGTATTTTTCAGATACCTCATAATTATTTTGACAGCAGTCAAGTGTGATTCCTTGGGATTAGCAGAGAATCTTGCAACTATTCCAACTACATGTGCTATATCTGGTCTAGTATGAACAACATACATGATTTTTCCAATCATTGATCTATATAAGGTCTGATTTACCTCAGTTGACTTGTTTTCCCTTTTTAGTTTGAATCTAGTAGCCATCGGTGTTCCAACTAGTTTGAAGTCTTCCATCTTGAATATCTTGAGAACTTCCTTTATGTATATGGATTGTGTGATGTAGATCCCTGCATCTTGTTGAAGAATCTGTAGACCAAGAAAGAATTTGATCTCCCCAAAAATTGACATCTCAAACTCTTTTCTCATTTCATTAGAAAATGATTTTGTTAGAATATGTAATCTTTCCTTGGTGATATATATTATAAACCAAGGTAGTTTAGTTTATTTATTATGTAAGTAGGAGATTCCTATAGAATCCCTACATGAACACATGTCCTCTTGTCCATTTGTGAGGACATAATATTTATTTGTAATTTCTTTTATTCTAGATTCCTCCTTAAAAGGAAATAGCACAAGTGGCACACACATTATGAATGTGGCTCACATGCACATGGGAGTTGCATTTAACTCCTTTCTTCTCATCTCTACATATGAGATGCTTCTTTTCTCTTTATCACTCACTTTTTCACTCATTCACTTGCAACACTTAGTTTCTCATTCTCATTCTCTTGAAGCATTGTATGAGCATTTTGCTCTCATTCTCTTCCTCTCTCTCTCTTAGGCTTTTTT
>MU226361.1:3474847-3491134 GCA_018584345.1 Thuja plicata | reverse complement strand
GTTTTTTTATGCTTTTCCCCCTTCAAAAACTTCTTGTCTCCTTTGTTGTTTCATTTTGGTGTATGCTCTAAGGATTAGCTTGATTCATAATAATCTTCCTTTTTCCTTACTCAATTGGATTAATTTTCTCCTAGCTCAAATTTATTTTCCATTTTAACAGATTTGCATAACATATCATTACCTCCAAATATGATATCATCAACAAATATTCCAGAAATCAAAATGTTATCATCTGTATCTTCTTTAAAATATAGATTATTGTTTTCACTAATTCTTATGAATCCAATGCTTATGAGATATGCGTGAAGTCTTTCATACCATGCTCTAGGTGCTTGTTTCAATCCATACAAGGCTTTGTGTAGCCTAAATACCATTTTCTTCTTGTCGGGATCAACAAACCCTTCTAGTTGTTCAATGTATACTTCTTCTTCTAGTATTCCATTTAGGAATGCGGATTTGACATCCATTTGGTATACCTTTAATCCTTTGAATGCAACATAAGTAAGTAGAATTCTTACCCCTTCTAGTCAAGCAATGGGTGCAAAGGTCTCACCATATTCAATACCCTCTCCTTGTGCATATCCCTTGCATACTAATCTTGCTTTATTCCTTGTGACTTCTCCATTCTCATTCAACTTATTTCTGAATATCCATTTGGTACCAATGACATTCTTGTCATCCGGTCTAGGTACTAATGTCCATGTATTATTCTTCTCAATATTTTATATTTATTTATTCATAGAACTAACCCATTATGCATTCTCAAGTGCAGTTATGACAAATTTAGGCTCAAAATAAAAAATTAAACATCTAGTGTTTAGCGACTTCTTGTTTTGATTCCAGCCTTTTTGTCTCCTATGATTTGGTTCTATGGATAGTGTCTTCTAACATACTTGGAAAGCATCAGTTCAACTCTTTTTTAAGCATTCTGATCATTATCTTGACCTTCATTTTGATCTTCATCGCTTGAAACATCATTTTAAGCAATTTCCTGATTTTCGGTGTTAGTAGCCTAATGCTCGGGTGCATTGTTCTGAGGCTCGAGAGTGATACACTATTTCTCAGGTAGAGTGTTAGGTTCTTCACTATATAATAAACTATTGTAGTCTTCTAGTTCTTTCTTGCTTTCCTCACCATTTTTCTCAACAAATTCATTAATCTTGACATTTGCAATTTCAATGATTTTGTTAGAGGTTTTGTTAAGACATTTATAAGCTTTTCTTTTGGTAGAATAACCTAGAAATATACCTTCTTCACCTTTGGAGTCAAGCTTTCCATTTATATCATCTTTAAAAATATAACATTGACTTCCAAAAATTCTGAAGTAACTTACATTGCATGTATCTCCATACCATAGCTCATAAGGTGTCTTTTTGGTGTCCTTCAATTGAACTATGTTCAATGTGTAGACAATGGTACTGAAAACTTGTCTCAAGAATGTTTGTGTGATGCCTTTCTCTATCATCAGTGTTCTGGTACAGTCAAGAATGGATCTATTCCTTCTTTTAGCAATCCCATTTTGTTGTGGTGTTCTCGGTGCAGAAACCTGTCTTTGAATTCCATGCTCATTGCAAAAGTTAGTGAATTCATCAGAAATAAATTCTCCTCATCTATATGATCTTAAAAATTTTAGTTCCTTACCACTTTTATTTTCTACAATAGCCTTATACCATTTAAACATCTTGAATTCTTCTGATTTCTCTTTTAAGAACATAACTGTCATCATTCTAGAATAATCATCTACAAATAAAATGAAGTATCTATCACCATAGTAGCTCTTACTTCTCATGGGTCTACATAGATCAGTATGGAATAATTCTAGGATAGCATTAGATGTGTAGGTTTTTCTCTTGAAACTAGACTTTCTCATTTTACCTTTTTGACAATTCTTACACATGACATGGTCGGGCTTTTAACATTCTCGGTAATCCTCTTACTTTTCTATTATTGCTTATACTAACCATGTTGTCAAAATTCACATGACATAAACTTTTATGCCACAACCATATGTCTTCATTTCTAGCCATTAAACGAGTGGTATTAATATCATCAAGATAGAATAGGTTACCTTTTGTTTGTTCACCAGTTCCAATCAATCTTCCTGATCCATTGAAGATCTTTTCCTTTTTGTTTTCAAAATCAACTCGGTGTCCTGTATTATTCAGTTGTGAAACACTCAATAGATTATAGTTAAGTCCTTTCACCCAATATGCATTTTCACATCTGTTCTAATTATTCAACATTATTCTTCCTTTACCTTCAATTGGACAAGGTGAGTCATTACCCATTCTTACTAATCCACCATTATAGTATTCAAAAGTTTCAAAATTTTCCTTATCTCTAGTCATATGGTGAGTATAGCCACTATCAATAATCTAAACATCATTCTTACTAATCTTAGATATGAGTACAGTTTCAACATACTTTTCATCTTCGTCTAAATCATCCTTCATAGAAACAAATACCACCTCAATATCTTCATCAGATTTGGTGTCAGTATCTCTAGCTTTGTTCTCAGCCAGGTAACAAGCTTTCTTCCCTTTGTCCTTGTAGTCTTGGGTGTCTCTTCTGTGAGATTGTTGGTTGGTTCGGTAATCTCTATCATCACCTTTGTCAAACTTATTTTCATAGGGTCTTTCATAACTTCTGTCATCTTTTCTTCTGTTAGGACATCTAGCAGCAAAGTATCCAATCTCTTTACAGTTAAAACATACCAATGGTAATTTACCTTTGTATCTACCTTTGGCTCTCTACAATATTCTTTCCATTAGTGCTTCAATCTCATCAAGTTCTTGATCATCACTATCATTTCTCATGGTGTTTTTATGAATTGATTTACTTATCTTTAAAGAAGATTTAAATTTAGACTCAATATATGGTAAGACACTCTGGTCAAAGTCATTCATCTCAAAATAAATAAGCCTACCAACTAGACTATCTAGAGTGACATTGTTATTTTCTACTGCTCTCATTTCTTGTATAGAAGATACTCTAGTAACATAAACACGCAGTAAGGTTCTTATGATTTTATTTACCACTATTTCTTCTTCAAGTACACCTCCTACTCCTCGGATAGCATTGACTACCTCTTTGATTTTTTCATTGTACTGAGTGATGTTTTCTCCTTCTTTCACTCTAAGATCATCAAATTTTCCTCTTAGACTTTCTGCCTTAGCTCTTAGTAAATTAGCATCTCCTCCATGTACTAGCTTCAATTTGTCCCACATTTTCTTTGCAATGGTGCATGTCTTGACATCTTCAAATTTAGCATCAGAGAGTGAGGAAGCAAGCTCTATCATCATATAATTGTGCTCATGCTTTTCTCTCAGTTGATCAAGTGTGTGAAGTCCTGTAGGAAACACATATTCATTATCCAAGTATTGAATAACATCATTTCTAATACTTGATAGGTGGATTCTCATCTTGTGATCTTTTTCTTGAGTCTTGAAACTCCCTTTCTAAGCACAAAATCTCTAATACCAATTGTTAGAAATAACTGAGAGGGGGGGCGGGGGGGGTGAATCAGTGGCCAAAAAAAATTTCTCCAAAAATTTATACCACAAACATATAACCTCTAGTTATCTTCAGTCCTAACAAGATGTATTCCCTTAAATGATTATACCAAATAACTAATGCTCAGAGTATATTGTTCATCCCTTTTCTTAATCTTTACCAAATCATAATTTTAGCCTTTACTAGATTTTACCAAAATACAATAAATAACTTAATGTTCATTGATGAATCCAATTAGGTAATGTGTTAAGAAAAATATCAAAGCAATAACCATATACACATTCAACACATGGATTTTTAATGTGGAAACCCTGTTAAGGGAAAAACCACTTGGGACCAGCAACCAAAAATTTTCACTCTTCTGAAGTGAGCTCGGTGAAGAGCCAACCCTGTTAAAGGTTACAAACACACTGTTAAGTGCAACCTTGTTAGAGGATTTAATAGAATAGTTTGTCACTTGATATTTGGAATTTCACTATGCTATCTTCATGAGAAACTTTTTGATACTCCTTGGGATGTATCTCAATTATAAAGGATAGTTAAATCCCACTCTGTTAAGAGATTTTCTAAATCAATGGTTAAACTGAAATAGTATGTTCTATTCATATAAACAGCTAAATCTTGCAGATGTTCAGATCTATTATAAGCTCATAATACCTTTCTAATATTTTTTCTCTTCTATTCCTTTGCTCCACTTCTTTCTACTCGGTGATGCTGTTGCTTTCTCTGTTGCTTGATGTCAGCAGAAATCTTTATCTTTGTTCTTCTAGCTTGTTTGATTAGGACTGTATTAAGACTTCTATCTTCCCCAGTATTCTCTTCAGCATCCTCTATATTCTTCTCTCTTCCCCCAATTGATAATGAATTATCTTGTCTCTCTTATAGACATTATTTCACTATTTCTAAGTCCTTGACTTTCTTTTTCTTGGCGTGATCCGCAATTCTCGCCATTCTTTCTTTAATTCTTGCTTTAGATTTTATCTGGTAGATTTCTCCTTGATAAGTGGAATAAAAATTATTTAAGTCTCTAGCTTTTAACTGGTCGATGAAAACAATGTTATCAATCAATTAAATTTATATTTAGCTCCTGCCAACTAAGTCTTTTTTCATTTCTGAACTTCAGTTCTCGTCGATCAACACTTCAGTTGTACTCGGTCATAACTTTATTTCTCCTCAGGCATCTTTGTCGGGGTTTTCTGTCAGTCAAGTAACTCTGTGAATGTTCTACTTGGGTTTCAATTTGGTTTTTCTTGTTAATTCTTGCTTGGTTTTCTTGCTCGTGTATCACTGTGACTCTTCTCAGGTTTCTCTCTCCGTAGGTGTGCATTATCCATCGGTGTTTGTTGTCACTTAGTGTATACTAAACTTTTATGCATTACTGATAGAATAACCTTTATCTCTTTGATTTCCTTGAAGTCTTTGACATTATGTATGTGACCAATAAGATTCATATCAAGTTGACATCAATGACAATATAATACATTAACTGATTTAATGTCTTGCATTAACTTTCTTTAGCTTGGTGATCATCAACTTAACATCTTCAAACATTCAATCAATTATAGTTCATTAAAATGGGTAGTAACATGACTTGGCAATGGAGAATCAGTGAATTGGTAAGGATGTTGGGTTTCCTATTTTGTTGATGCAAAATTTTCTCTCCACACTCCTCCCAATCCTTCTTTGGCCTCGAATATAGTGGGTTTCATACCTATACTTAGTAAATATTTAGTGGCAAGAATCCCACTTACTCCTCCTAAAATACCCAATTTCCTTTGCTTAAAATCAATAGACCAGGCTACTCCCTATAATTAATCCATGACCTGAGAAACTCATAGAAATACAGAGAAAACCTAACTAATTTAGATAATCATAGAATAGAAATTGAAGCTTGAATATCTCAAAAAAATCTCTAAATTAAAAATTACTTCCATATTTATTGACTACTTTATTACACTAGACTAAACAATTATATTCCTATTATATATTTACTATCTTGAATATATAAATATTACTATATCCATCTCTCCTAATTATACAACAAGAGTGCATATTATTTTGAAAATAATAATAATATAAGAATACTAAATCTTAAATGGGTATGATGAACATTCCAATAAGGACATTACATAATTATCATAAGAAATTTTTTTCAAGGAAAATATAATGAATAAAATTCATTTAATTTTATGAGAAATCCATCTATTTTGTTAAAGACTCAATATTTTGCCACCTGCTCAAGGAATTTTTTTTATTGTAGGTGTACTACAGTGTATACATGGCTACATGAAAGATATTATCACAACTATGTGGAAGATATACTATTATTACTACATAGAAAATGTTGTCATAGTTATGGGTAAATTTTTTTATTTAAGTAGAACAAGGTTTTGAGGGGACGTGAAACCCCTTACATCATATTACAAAAGATATTCAAAGATAGTTTCTAAAAGAACTTCAAAAAAGAGCATCTATTGGAAAAAAAAATCTAGCAACATCGAACAACAACCAATGAGCAACAGACAATAAAAAAACACACAGCTGATAGAAACCCACATCATGGGAATATGCAAAAATAGAGGAAGCCGCTAGGATAAATCCTTTAGAACCTGAGCCACTTGATTTTCAATTATGGTGACTTCTTCAGTCATGTCCTTCAAAGACTTGTAAAAATAGACACCACCCTAGCTTCTCTTCTTCAAACAAGCATGCGTGCATTTATGAGGACTACCATGAGCTTCCAGCATAGTATTCCCCTCGATCATAGTCTCTTTGTTATCCATTGCCTTGGACATACTATTAACATATTGCACAATCTTCTTTAGTTTTTCATCATTCTCCTTAAGGATGTTAATAAGCTTGTCTTTGTGGGCCTTGAGCTTACTTGGAATATCACCTACTTTCTCTTCCAACTTTTTCCTTTCACAGATATCATTGTTAAGGTAATTTAAAAAACTAGCCACTTTTTCATAAAGACTATAGATCTAGTTATAAACCAAGGTGTCAAGATCTAGAGTACAATCAGCCTTTTCCTTAGCCTTACCCAAAAATTCTAGTCGAGCCTCTGACTTCATACTAGGAGGGTCCTAGCTGAGAGGATCAACCTCCTCCATATCCACTTCTACTGTGGTCTTAGGAATCAAAAACACAGGTTTAGAATAATCCACTGCAGAGGCTGAGCTAAGGTTCTCCACTACATTCTGAGTCCTACTTTTTCCTCCACCATGATTCTTGTGCTTTTTATCCCCTATTTTCCTTCTTTTCATCTCCTCTTTTTCACTTTTCTTCTATACTTTCAGTGGCTGTTGCCTCCCTTTTTCCTTGTTTTTTCTATCCACAACCCCAATATTCTTATAGGCACAAGTAATTTCCCATGTTTTCTTCCCAAATTCCCTAGGGGAATCCACTTCATCCTTTGTCTCCAACCCTTTAGTTTCCTTCTACACAGGAGAATCCAACCGCTCTCTATTGTTTCCCACCTCAGACTCACTGCTATCCTCAATTTTCATCCCCTTTTGGAGATCAAACATTCTTTGTAGATTCTGGGAGGAAATCATGTTATCTTTCTACCCCCAATAAATATGATTTCTAAGAGTCTCCCCCCCTTCCTCATCTTTTCTTTTTCTTCCTTTTAAACTCTAAAATGGATAATTTGGGGTTCCTAGCCTTATAGTACTTAGAGATAAGAAAAATGAGCCCCTCATGCAAAATATCCTTGCTTGATTTTTTCCTATGGTCTTCCAAGCTATGCTACAAAGAGTTCAACAAGAAAAAGGAGAAATACACCGTATCCTTGTGACGGTAATGGTTTACTAGGAAAAAATGGTAATTATGCACTTTATTATATTTGTTGTTGAGCATGAAATACTCCATGATGCAAACGAGAACCTTCATCCAGATGGGTTTTACCTGTTCAACTTTAAAGAAATCATCCTCAAATAGAATTTCCTCCTCCTTAGGGGTCTTAGGTAATTTTCTAACCATTGCATTAGAGGTTTACCTATCCTTGTAAAATTCCAAACCTACACTAGGTAAACCAAACATAGAAGAAATGAAATCAATAGCCAAGTCAACTTTTATTCCATACAAGGTGACAGACTCACCATTCCAAACCTTAAAGAGGTCTTCAGTTCCATCTTTGTGGTAGCCATGGAGACACTCTAGGTATGAGGTCACTTTCCCCTTCACAATTTTCTGATAGACATTGTCTTGTTTCTTCCATTTCTTTCAAGAGTTAGGATCATAGTACTTCAGGTCACCTCCCATGGCTTCTACAGTATGATTTTTTTGAGCCTCCATTTTCACAAACTACATAGGGAAAGCTAGTAAGATGACTAAAAAATCCAATCCCTCCACCCATAAAGCGTGTCGGAAAAGATGATTAAATATTTTGGAGCACTTTCCAACATAAATATTGATATTTTCCCTTTTGCTAAAAGTATTATTATTTATTTCCATAATTAGCCTTTATATTTTTTATATGACACATAGTCACATCCTGGCTCATTATGCCATTGAGAATATCATCCTGTTTAATCCCACCTTTCCACTTGATAATCTCATCACTTGTCACTGCCAAGATGGTGATATGGTTAGCAGCCTTATTCTTCTGGCGGTATGCGTGGGAAATGTGAACCTTACAAAAGGTTTTTAATAAGATCTTGGCCTCTTTAATTATAGTCTCAGTCATCCATTTAACCTTAAAATTACCAAGAAGGCATTTAATGATGTCACTTGAATCTCCTTCCAGCCACAGATTTTGGCAATTATTACTTCTAGCCAGCTTGATAATATGAAGAGCTCCCATTGCTTTGGCCATGTGGCTAGTTTGTTTTCCCAGTGAAACAACCACCACATCCACACAATTACCATTCATGTCCCTAAGAAACCCACCACATGAAGCTTGACCATAATTACCCTTTGCAACTCCATCAAAATTAGCTTTTATCCATCCTTCAGGAGGAGACAACTAGACAAGCCCTTCCCTATCATTATTTTTCTTCTTCAAGGTTTTAAAATTATAGAGAAGAAAAAAATTCAGGTTGTACCATTCCTCCACAGAGATACCATCTTTAAACATTGAAATATAATTTTCTTTTATCATTCTGATAGTTTTCCTTGCAATCACCTAGGCATGATTTTATCTGTCTCTGAAACCTCTATCATTATGTTCTATCCAAACATTCTAGCAAACATGGGGAACCACCAAAGACCAAACCCTTTTTAACTCCCTATTGTTGGAAATCTATTTCTATTGGGAAAAGAAGTCTTGGATGCTCTCAGGAAAGAGAAAAGCTAACTTCCAACCTCTCAATATATGGCTCCAAACCTTCCAAGCATAAGAAAAATGAAGAAATAGGTGAGAAATAGACTCAACTTCTTCCTTGCACAGAAAGAATTTGTTAACATAGTAGAAACCTCTTTTTATCAAGTTATCCAGAGTGATAATTTTGTTCTACAACATCAACCAATAAAAATGGAAATTTTTGTGGTTAGTCCTTTAATCTAATAAGAATCTGAAAAAGGGAGAAATCTCCTTAGGGGGGAAAGGTCCTGAAAAGAAGAGGAAACAATAGGTCTTCCACTAGGTTGAAGAGCCCATATGATTACATCAGATTAATTTTCTCTAACAATACAATAATTAAGGGCCAATTGGATACTTTAAGAATTGGTTCATTTCTTCCAAAGTCAACTGAACCACCATTAGTCCAGTAATAAAAAATATCACACCATTGGAAAATTTAAAATTATGAACTAACTCTTGATTTTGGATAAGAATTTCATGTGGATCTTCCTGCATCCAGTTGTCTTCCCATAATCTAATATTTTTCCATCACCCATATTCCATCTCTTCCCTTTAATAACAACTTATTTTCCCTCATGAATAAATCTCATTATGAAAGAACCATTCTCGACTTCAGGAGCTCTATAGAAATATTCTACATTAAGAGAGTTAGCAGCTTACTTACTTTTCTATATAGTATTCCACTCTCTATCTTCCCCATGCATCCTCTAGATTTGTTTTCCAAGAAGAGCTCTATTCAGTTGTCTAATATTTTTGATCCCCAGGCCCCCTTTCATTTTGGGTTTACATATTTGAGCCTAGTCCACCAAGGGAAGCTTCTTTCTTTCTTCCATTCCTAACCAGATAAATCATTTTTGGATTTTTTCCATAGAATCTGTAATCTTAGCAGGAAGTTTAAATAGACTCAGATCTTAAATTAGAAGATTCTAGAGGCATCTTTTGAGGAGGACCTTACCAGCTTGACTGAGGAGGTTCCCTTTCCATCCATCTAGTGTAGAATTAAATTCTCAATTAAGGAGTTCTAGAAGAGTTCCAGGGGTTTAGAGCCCAAAGGGAACCCTGAGTAAGTTCTAGGGAACTTAGAGATAGAACAACCAAGGATTATAGAAATATGGAGTTGTCTATGCTAAGGGGTATTAATGAAGAAAAGAGAGCTTTTATTCCAGTTAATGATTTGACCCAAGGTATTAGAATATAGATTAAGGGAAGATTTGGTTTTCCTATCCCCTTTAATAGAAGAAACACCCATGAGGATGGTGTCTTCTACGAATTGCTCATGGGTGCCTGTCTGATCATGGGAGGAAGGTTACAATCCTTGAATGGTCCCTGATGATTTGAGAGAGAAATTATCTATCAAGGCATTCAACCATTATGTAAAAAAGGATGGGGGAGATGGGATATCCTTTCCTCAACACCTGGGAGGGTTTAAAGAAATTAGAGGAGGTGTTATTAAACATAGCAATCATGGAGGAGGCGGTCACAAGCTAGTTAATTAACTGGATAATCATGTTACTGAAACCAAATGCATCAAGAACCTTGTGCATGAATCCCCATTCCACCCTATCATAAGCTTTAGACATGACTGATTTTAATAAGAAATCCTTTCTTCAAATAATTCAACAAGGAGTGAATGTTTTCATGAACCACAATAAGAGAATCTAGGATCTTTCTTCCCAGGACAAACCCATTTTGTTGAGGAGAAATGAGTCCCTGAAAAATGTTCAAAATTATGGAAGTAAGCACCTTAGAGATTATTTTGTATAAGGAGATGCATAAACTAATAGGTTTGAAAGAATCAGCCATATCAACACCATCTTTCTTGGGAACAAACACAATAAAATTAGCATTGATCTCTTTCAATAAATTCCTAGTGCAAAACAAATACTTAACAACATTAGGAACATTCTTCCCAACAATGTTCCACATCTTCTAAAAGTCCATCATAGGGAATCCATCTAGTCCAGGAGCTTTATCCCCATCAGAAGAAAAGCCAGCTTTCCTGATTTCTTCATAGGAAGGGATGGCCTCTAGAAGAGAGTTATGGTTAAGAGAGACCAAAAAGGGAATGGAGGAAAGAAGCACATCCTGGTTGTCCAAGTTCAAGGCCGAGTTAGCTGAGAGGAAGAAGGAAAAGAACCTCCACATCTCTGTGGTGCCCTCTCTGATTCTATCTTGGGGAGGATCCATTTGGTAAGTATCCTCCATCCCTTCTAGTAAATTTTTCTTTAAGTATATGTTGAGCCTAAGACAACCCAAACATAAACCTATGAATGAATTATTACTAATTAGTCCACCTAGTCATGTATATGGATATATCGGTAAAATGTGTACAAGTTTTAAATGTTAACCTTATATGCATTAAGTGGAATATTCAATGTGCAATTATAATAATATAGACTAATTAATGGAAAATTTATAAGCCTTGGGGATTATAACTCATCACATGCTTAGTAAGAGGTACCACCCATAAAAAGGATTAGGTATTCATATTTTTATGCCACTTCAAGATGTTTGGGCTTAATTATATAGTAATCTGATATATTGTTATATAGCTCAAGTGTAATAGTTTATTATAAATGCTCTAAGAACCTTCTTTATGAAAAATAAATAAATAAATAAATGGAATTTGGTTTACTTGATGTCTAGTATTAACCTAGAATGGTCATATGAGTAAAAATAATAAAATATGTTGGTGTAACATACATAGGATTGATGGATATTATAAGCTTAAATGTCATGCTTCCAATATAAAATGAGTATTACAATAATTAGAAGACTTTATTAGTTATGACAAGTAACACACTATAAAAGATATCATTGATGAAAGGGTAATTGATCAAGTGGGCATTGAACCTAATGGAACTTTTAGTTAATTGAATTTATGTTGAACATGAAGATGTCAAATTAAACCTTTTGAATATACTTGCAATGCGAATGATTTAGCCACTTTATAGTATATATTGAGTATGAGTAAATTTAAGTTCCCTTTCCTATGTTACTAAATTCTACTAATAATTATGGAGGAGTGTGGTTTGAGCATAGAATTGAAGGATTTGAAGAGGAAACAAATCTTATATGTGGGATGAAAAACTGAAGGTATGGAATCACTTGACTACATTACCTTATTCAATTTTATTACTAAGATACTATCAATGTAAATTACAAAGTGTTCAATGAAATATTAACCTATCTTAGTTAATGATCTCCTTTTAGATTGATTCATGCCTAAACTATCATATTCTTATATGATAATGAGCATAACAAGTATTGGTCTAATAATCAAAATAAGGATGAAATTAAGCGAATAAGTGTTGGGGATTAAAGTCAATGCATAAATGTGTTATTTCAAAAAGGTAGATAAAGAAAGATTTAATTTACAATTCTAAGAGTGAACTCATTTTAGAATTTAATTAAGGGTCATTTCCTTAAAGATACTATTTATTAGGGGATTATTCACTATGCCATTTGGCATGCACATGTTTATGTTTAATCATGCATGTTTATATACTTAATACTTTTGTAGAAGAGAGTGAGGAAATATGTTGCATAAATTTTATTAAGTTGTATGAATTGAAAATGAAGTTAAATATATTTAAATTAGAAATATTGATTATAGGATTGGGATCTTGCATAGTGGCTAGGTTTTACAGTGAGCATAGCTTGAGTTATTACTTGACCTAGATGGGCCTAGGAACAAGAACAAAAGTCAAGAAATTAATACATGCAACAACCCTCCATGATATCAACGAAGGAAGAGACATGACTAGCTGGTAAGCACGCACAAATGAGAAACCAGACATGGCACCAGTCATGACACCAGGAACAAAGCATGGGGTTCCTACCTTGGAAAAAATGCAAGGAGACCTAGTCATTATTTTCTCACCAACTCAGACCTATTCTTTGTAGAGGATGGGTGGAAATTATGGATTGACTTCATTATGCATTGATGGTGGGTTACCAGTGGTCATCATGGTGTGAGGTTTGTTGGAGGATAAATGAGAAGAAGAGAACGAGGTTTGAATGAAGTGTAAGGATGTTGTAGTTTCACACATTCATTCAACAATAGCCCTCAATGATATTGGCACCCTCTTCAGTGCTTCATCTTTTGGAAAGGCCTTTTCCCCCAAAAGAATGATGTTTTTCTTTCCATGGAAGAGGTCGAGCATGAAGAAAAGTTGGCTAGAATAAGAAATGAAAATAGTAATCTTCCTGTCCTTGGGAGGATTTGGTAGTGGAAAAGGGAAGATGGTTGATGCTTGGAGGAGTTTCAGATAGCTCTGGGGCTATGGTAATAATGATGCCCAAACTTTCACTTTGCCATCGGTAGTGAGGATGTAGGAAAAAGGACTGGCCTTCAAAAACTTATCAGGAGTGGAAATCTCTTGGAGGCACTATGCTACCAGCCCTTCAATTATCTGGATGTGTTTGTGAGGAACTTCTTCGTGTCTGTCATGGTGCTTGTCCTAAATTTGGATAGTATCAGAGTAGCGACAATCAGTCGATTTCAAAGCTAATGGGGGGGGTTCGACAATCTCCTTGGAAAACTTGGTGGACACCTTACCTTATCATTTTGAGTAGTTTCTTCAATCCTTTCTCTTGTCTTTCTTTTCTATTAAATCATATATTATATTGGAATAGTTTCTCTCCTGGTAACTGTAATATCTTTCTATGCCATCCAATAGAACTGGCTTATACCCCTTTGTTTTAGCCTTTAATGGAAGCCTCATGCCATTCAAAATTTTCCATTTTGTCACAACCAGGAAGATGCCGACTGAAGCGGTAGAAATTATGTTTCTCCTACTATTTTCATTCTCTTGACCTTTTCTCGAAGCTTCCTAAAGCTTTCTGCAACTCATCCACTCTCTGTGAATCCTGTTGCTATCTAAACCCAAACAACAATGTCATGGTTTGCTTGAACACCACTTAAAATGATGATCAAGTCGATCCTTCATTATCGTACAGTTGTGACATTAACTCATTACCAAATACTTCAAGGTACTAAATCCTTGTGTTGAGAATAACATATGGACTTAAGAGGGGGAGTTAGAGATTTAGTTGTTTCTGGTTCTATATCTACAGTATGTGGAGATGAAATTTAAACTATTATGGACGTACCCTTGGCATGATTAATTAACTCACGTTATTTGTAACAAAATGCTTATTGAAGTAAATGTTGTAGAGGGAAATTTAACCACTAGTTAGCTCATGATTAGTATATGTAGGTATATCCATTCTAATGGAATAGGATATTTTATTATCCTTACCTGTATTTCTCTCATAAATTAAATTAGTCAATCACATGTTTAATTCATAATAGTCAGATTGTTACTTAGTATTTGCTTAGGTTGAAATCAAATTAATGGATTGAACAATTGGATCAGTTGGTTGAACAATCAAACTAGCTTGTTAGCACATCTTATTGTTTAGCTAATTAAGTATTTGAGTTAAATAAACTTTTTTATGTTTTAGTGTTGATAGCAATATTTAATTGATTTATTATTCATTTCACTAGTGGTTTAATTCAAGGCCAAGAATTGAAAAGTGTCACTTGACATTTCTTTTGACATGTCGTTAAAATATTTTCAATGCTAATTTGGAGATCAATATGAGACTCACTAAGTCACCTCATATAATTTATGATGTTAGTATAAAGTCAAGAATGATTCATACAAGACAACATTAAGAGAATTATTTATTTTTAAATGCTTACTATTTGGCTTATAACTTAGGGGCAATTTCTACTTTCTATTGTATATATTGTAATAACATATTGACTTAGCCTTGCTTGTAAACACATACTTAAAATATTGATAAATTTAGCATGTTCATTTGGTGAAATTTGATAAATTGTGAATCTTGTAGTAAAATGTAGGGAATATTGATGTTAAGATTCATGAGGACACTAACCTAACATTGATACATTATTATAGAAAATATTAACACAATGATGTCTAGAATGAGGTTTGTTAGAGTTGCAAGGATTTTAATGGATAAACTGTCTAGATAATTGAACCCTAGGAAGGGTTGCATACCCACTTCTACCATTCTTTAAAAGATTGGTTTTAAAATGTCAACCCAAACTATGATGTCTCCGCGAGTTACATAGGCAAGTCCATCTACAATGAGCCCATGAGGCATTAGGTTTGGCCCTTAGGTCTTGTACTTTGAGTTCTTCCTTGATCTTGATACTCCTTACCAATATTTTGCATAGTTTGCACTCTTTATGAAACTAGTTTTAAATACCTTATAGTTGATTTAGCTAAGTTGTTGATGTATCTTACCTTACGATCTTGTATGAAATCAGCTATGAATTTTATATCATGCATCTAGTTGTGTAGCTGTATATATAGGTGCAGGAAATAGAGAGGCAAGGGGAATATGATACACATGAAAGAAAGATAAATTCAGGTATAAAATTGCAAGTCATGTTGGTTATTTTCACATCATAATAAGCTTTATTGTTCTAAGTAGATTTACTATCATTTTAGATTCCAGTTAAATGATATAACAAATAGGTTCACTCTATGTTTCTTTAATTAATTTAGTATACCATTGTTTTAAAAAAAAATTACAAATCAGACATGTTCAGAGTAGAATAACTAGTTTGTTTAATGTCCAATCTGGTGTTCTAAATTTTGGGCATTATAGTATCCTTGGTTATGTCTTCAACCTTGGAAAGTTTACCTTTATCCGTAGCAAGAGAGGAGATCATGTTAGCAGAACTATGCTTCAAGGTAGTCATGTGGAATAAATTAGTATTTTTGTCTCCCTCTTTGAGCCAAATGACTCTAGACCTCTTCCTCTATAAGGTTTCCTCTATAGCTATGATATCATAATACTTAACCAAAAATTCATTTTCAATATCCATATTCTCACGGGTGTAACCATCCAACTAAATCTTGTCTTGGATGGTCTTTAGTTCTATTGGTGAACAGATTTGCACTTTAAAATAACACGACAAAATGACTCACGATACCTAGATAGAAGTACAAATGCCACTAACAGTTGGAAAAGTCACCATTAGATTGATAACTTTCCTTTGAATTGTGAGGTACAACTCCCTCTTAACAGATATTCAATGAATTAAAATATTGATATGATTTTCACTAGAAAGCACCAAAGGCACAAACATCTACCCATAAACATGGTGTAGATGTGCAGAGATTCAAATTCATAAATAAAATAAATATGAGAGGCTAATACAAAGCCCACTTCTCTCCCATTCACAACTCTTAACTCATTAAATCAATAAACATGTACACTTTCCAAACATAGCCTAATTCGGAAAAAAAAGTTCCAAAATCAAGAACATGTACAGTTGAATTAATAAAATATGATACTAAAAAATATTTTAATGAGACAAAGCTCAACAAAATCTGAAGAAACAATAATAAATTCAAAGACTCATAAACTGTTTCTCCATTATTGCAATATCCAAAATGAGTTGTACATTACATCTGCATAGAAAT
>MU226361.1:3442494-3456224 GCA_018584345.1 Thuja plicata | reverse complement strand
CTCTCTACTGGCTCCGCGACTGAGCGACTAGGCAAAACATGACTTGCTCATTGGAAGACTTGTATCAAAACTGTTATCAAAATGTTGGGGCTAGGGTTTTGAGCTAACCCTAGGGTGCTCTGCACCACCCACAATGTCTCAGATTTCTCTTAAGGCCACTTTAGAGAGCAGTGCAAGGGATGCCACGGATATGGATATTAAGACATTTAGGATCAAAATGCAGAATAGGTTCAGATTATCTGAGAAGTTAGTTGACAAATATAAGGATACCATATGTTTCATGGTAGAAACAGATTGCACTTTCATGGAGGCAGTTGAACCTAGAACCAAATGGATTCATCCTCTTGGTTATGAAGTGGAAGAACATGTGTTAGAAGGATATGCACAATTTCTATTGTCTGCACCCAAATATTCTAATGAGCCTAGGTGGGGCACTTACAGAGAGAAGACCAATGAAGTGGATACTATCTTACACAATGCTTATAATAAAAGGAAAGCATCTAGAATTACATCTAACATACTAAAAGTTCATGGAGTCACTCAAGAAGATCTTGATAAAGTTAGAGATGCCAAGATAGCAAAAGAACTTGAGAAGAATGAATAGATCTAGAAGAAGAAGAAAGTAGAGAGAACCTTTGTGCCCTCTACCACCATTGACTTAGACTCATCTCCACTTTATACACCAATCAAGAAGAATAGAGGAAGAAAACAAGCGCCCACAAATCACCCATCCTCAAGGAACACTCGGAGCAAAGCAAAGAATACTCAAGCTCCTCCTGAGGTAGGATTTAGACCTAGTCTAAATGTTTTGAAGAACATGATTGTAAATGAAGGGAGATTAGATACACTTTCTAAAGTCTATGACAAGTATCAAGAAATTGATAAGACTGAGATACACTCTATGATCAAGTTTAAGAAGATAGTTCTTGAACTCAAGATAGTAATACCGGATCAGTTATGGAACATATTAGAGATCATGAAAAGACATGCAATAGAGGAAGACATGAAGATTAGAGAAGAAAGATTGGACACTCTTCTCCCTGTATGTTCGCATGATGAGAAGGCTATATTGTTAGATCTGGTGAAGCCTCATCTCAGAACCAAGACAAGGACTTTACAGATTATGAACAAAGAGTATGAATAGATAGGTAAAGAGACTGAAAAGGCATTTGCACAAGTATTTATGAATAGACACATGTATCCACCAATGGTGCCTACTACTAAGGAAACTCTAGCTCCTCCTAAATAGGTTACAGAAGCAGTGATTCAGAAAGCACCTACAATAGGTCCATAGGTTTTGGTGCCCACAGTGACAATAACTTTTGATACAGATAAAATCTCAGAAGACACTATATTAGTTGATAATATAAAAATATCCATGACAACATCTGAAAAAGATATGGACAAAGTTGATAAGGAATTTGTAAGCACTGAAGAAATGGGAACTGATGATACATCTACACAATAGGATGAAGTTCCCATCAATGATCCAATTGACATAAATGAAGAAAAAGATACTCAATGTGATAAGACACCAATAAAAGAGATACCAGTAAAGGTTGAATGAATGGATACCAGTCAAAACACTATATTCTCACCATCCACTCAACCATCTACCTCATTGTTGTCAAGGTTAACTCCTGATTCAGCAAGTCTAGATGCATGGGGAGAAGAAGACCTAATCAAGATCAACATTCTTTCTATGGAAAAGGCAAAAGAGAAACAAGTGACGAGGAACCCTCACTTTTTGGAGACAGTAAACATATTGAATGACTTAGTGCCTGCTGATCAGAAAGTAGCCAAAGTCCAATCAGTTGAAGATGTGGGCAACATTTTGACAAAATTCAAAACACATTTTACAAGCCTAGTAGATTCAACTACTAAGATTGCTGAAGATGAATATAAGAAGGAGAGATTGAGTTAATTGGTAAAGAACTTTACCTTAGACTTGAACTCCTTAAAAATTGGGCAATCCATACTGAAAGAATTGGTAGCTAAGGGCAAGAAAGTTATAGCTAACTGCATGGACAGAATGAAGTTCACATCTAAGCACACTAAAAAGGTAGAAGAGGAAGAAATCATGGCGGATAGAATCAGAAAATCAGTTGAAACATCCACACAAGACATGAACATTCGTAATAATGTCTATCAAGGACAGTTGGATCAAATTGAGAAGGCAAAATTGGAAATCAACAAGATAAGAGTAAGACAAACTCAATTGAGAAATGCACTTGCACCATCTCTAGTAGTCTTAAATGAGAACATCAAATAGATTTATGCCACCATTGCAACATATGATCAAGGTCCTTGCATGGATTTAATGAAGATGGAGAAACTGACTTATGCCGTATGCACGCATCTTTAGACAGTTGATGCTATGAAAGTATTTTGGCAGAAAGAGATCCAATCTCTTTAGATTATGTACCCTGAAGTTTATATGGAGTAAGTATGTAGAAGACTTACAAGTTTTTGTACACCTTTGTCATTAATTTCAAAGGGGGAGTAATATAGAATGTGTATATGTGGAGAAGTATATGTATATATCAATAAGATGTTATGATATACAACCATTTTTTGTGTTAAGTAATTTTGAGTAAATTGGCCACATTCCTTTGTTGCCATAAATGAAAAAGGGGAAGATTGTTTGCAAGTTGACTTCCTAAGGATGCATGACTCATTTTGTGTTGTCATCATGGCAACAAAGTCATGTTTAGTTTCTATCATGTAAGACAATGACTAAGTATGGAAAACAGGGCAGACAGAGTTACTCAGCGATCAACACCTCAGCGCGTGTGTGAGAGATTGAGTCAACGTATCTGCATTTAGATATATGTTGTATGACATGTGTACATTCTATATCTAGAAATGCATAGTACAGAATAACAGTATGATAAAGTTACAGGCAGATCAATAGAATAGCAGTCCAGAAGATAGAGCATGAAAGCCGACTAGTGTTTTGATCAGCGTGAATTATTTTGTAATGTAATGGCTAAGCACCTTTGGTTATATGTTTGTAATAATTTAATTAGCATTATAGTAAACACACTTGATCCAACTTGTTTAAAAGCATTGTATATTTTGTTTAAGGGTTGACTAGAGTTTTGTTTTTGGGTTGCACCTATTTGGATATGAACATATAAGTATGTAATGTAAAGATATGTTACAAGTGTCGATTATCATGTAAGAGGAAGATACATAATAGTAGTATAATGAAGTCAGTATATGATATAGCTCTTTAAGAGAGTAAGAGCATTCACACATACACAGAATTGATCAGATAACAGTGTCATCACAGCAGTTCACTTTTGATATAGTGTATATCAACTTTCAAAAGGTTGTAGCCTTCATCCTATTGGGTAGTGAGCCTAGGTAGTGAGCCATATACCTTTAACAAGGTTTTTTAAAAGACTCCTAAAAGGGTTAGACCTTTAACCAGGTCATTGTACTCATATTTTAAAGACTGATTCTAACACGGAAAAGGAACTTTAATAGGTTCATTATACCTAGTACAATATTTATGGGTACTAATTCCCACCGGGGATTTCCTCTGATCAAGGTTTCCCCATAATCATATCATGTGTTATGAGTTCTTATATTAAGCTTCATTCTATGTATGTTTGATTTATGTTTAAGTTTCTGAAAAGTAATTAATAGACAAACATTGATTCACCCCCCCTCTCAGTGTTTCCAACATCTTTCAACTTTTCAACTCTAGAAGTAGATGTCATTGTTTCTAGAAATTTAGGGCTTTTCATAATTTTAAACAGTGCGGCTGGTGAATGTAGATACTTATTGAATCTCCTTGATTGATCATGAAGCCTTTGATTTGAGTTAGAATCTTGCTGAGGTGGCACTTCAATTTTCTCTTCAATTTCTCTATGTAGCTCTGCTTGGTTTCTCAAAAATCGCGTGTGTGAAATGAGTTCTTCTGTTGTGCTTTTATAACTTTTGTGCCCTAATTTTTCATTAATTCCCCAAAAACTCATCAGTATACAAAGACGAGTTCATCAATTGAGACATAAACAACATCTTCAGTGTAGGTGCAAAGTGTCGGGATTGCTAGTAGCTTTGGTGACTTTACCGATGATTGTCGGTAAAATGGCGATGAAAACTTTCGTAGGCTCAAGGATTACCGATATCTGTCAATTTACACTTAGCAAATTTTATTTTTTGTGATAACCGATACATTCTGATAAGTAGTGTTAACTTTTCTGTGTGTGCTCACCGATGCTTATTTCTACGCATTAACCAATGTTTTTTTTTCAACAATATTACAAGTAACAATATAGTGCATCTTCAATAATGCTAGTTTTGTCTATATGATCAATATGTAAATGGAACCAATGCATAATATAACTTGTCATAATGTAGTTCCATACTTACTTGTGCAACTTAGTTGGAGATGGTGATGCCACCAGATCCATTGGATGGGGCATCATCATTTGCATTGCTTGTTCTAGCACCTTCAGTGTTTGTGGCTTTTACCCACATCTTGTTTCTCATATTCTCTATGTCATCAATGGTGTTTCCATTGGAATAAGTGCTTGTTTCTGTCAGTTGGTCTTTGCAATCTTTTATCACATGTCCAACCTTATGACAATGTAAACATGCTATACCTAGATTGAACCATCCTCTTGTTTTTCTAGTCCATTTTATCATACAGTTGGCAGATATATTACCATACCTTACACATTCTATGAAATTTACCCATGTGTTATAGTCCCAAACATATTAGTTACCTACTCTTGTTGGTTTGTAGCCATTATTAGGTTCTTTTGGTGACCATGCTTTCTTATTCTTTTTCCAGCATTCTTGATATGTATGTCCATTCATTTTGCAGGTAGGATAGTACCTTTCCATGTAGATTTCCTTCTTTGGTTTTTTCATCTTGGATCTGAAATCATATGCCTTGTGTCCTTGCTTGTGATATTTATAACAGTTACCAATGAAAGTAGATTGTGATTGAGGAATACCTTTCATTTTGTTTGTGCAAATGTTTGAGGTATGGCCTGGTTTTCCACACTAATTGCATGATAGCTTCTTGGTCCTTGGAGTTACATAAACATTCCTTTGATCTAATTGATTAGATGATTCCCCATTGTCTCTGTACCCTATTCCTATGTAGTTTTTGACTCTTCTTTGACTGTCAAGGAAATCATCCATTCTTTTATTGCCATCTTCATCTTTCTTGATCAATTCATTGTGCTGATTCTGAATCTTGACTTCATGCTTTAGTTTCTCATTCTATTCCCTTAGCTCACTAATGATCTATATTCTTTCAATGAGCTCAGTATTTAATCTATTTTCCTCTTGATTCATAAGAATAATCTGATTGGTAATCTCATGGTGATGATTAGTAAGTCTTTGAATCTCTGATTTTTTTTCTTGTAGCTTCTTAGTGATTTTCCTCCTATCATCAATAGCCAATGTTCTCTCTGATTCTTCTTTTCTTGAATCATTCATGACATCAATCATTTTTACCATTTGAGTCTCTTGACTGATTTGCATCATCTTGATTTCCTCCATCAAATGTAGATTGACTTCTTGTAGACTTTTGATCTCTTCTACTGATGTGTCTGAAGCTTTTCTTGTTGATGATTCAGCATAGTTCAAGTAGTCTGGAATCTCCTCTTCTTTATAATATTTTTCATTAAGCTTAGTTGCCATGATCTTTCTTTCATCAAGCAACTTTCTCATGCTTACTCTCGCCTCTTTATACTGCTCATAGTAAATCTAAATTTGCAATTGCTTATTCTCAATAGTCTTGTCCAGTCTATACTTTTCCATTGTGTTGATCTTTTCTCTTAAGTCTTTAAGCTTTTCAAGAAATATACTTAGCTCTGATACCAATTGTTGGAATTATTGGAATGATGTACTGAGAGGGGACGGGTGAATCAGTACCTCTAAAACTTTTTATTTGATTGGCCCATTAACCTTTGAGTCATCAGATTTGTATATTCCTATCTAACAATTCATCTTTCTATATGTATGTGAAATCATAATATAAGTTCTTTACATGTGTAAACATTCATGAAAACAAATAACACATAACACATGATATGATATCATAGAAAACTCCTGTTAGGAAGTAAAAACTATGGTGGGGATGTCTACCCACAAAACTTCACTATCTACAGATAAGAAGGGAGCCGATAAAGGCTTACAATTGATCAATTCTAATGATCTACCATGTTAAGAGTATTAGAGTGGAGACCTGTTAGGATCTACTTTGTTTGAAGCTTTAGCAACACCATTAGGTGTGCACTCTGTTAAGAGATTTATCAAAGAATGGTTAAGTACACCTTCTACAAAAGGATTTTAGTTGTGATGCACTTATTAGAATGCAACTACAATATAAATGTTCATATGATAGTGAATGCAATCTCTAATTGCTGATAATAGATCTTGTATAGCTTACAATCTAAATGTAATCACCTTGAGTGATTGAGTGATATCTTGTCTCTGCTCATCAGTAGCCTTTCTATGTTCTTGATAACTACTTTGATCTATTCCTATACTTTGCATGAATTCTCTTCTGCCACTTAGATTCTCTCCATGGCTACTATCATTCATCAAATGATTACAAGTCTCATTTTATTATAAATGATTGAACATCTATTTATACCAGTTTCTAGCTCTATTCTTAATTCACGCTTTTACAAATTAACTCTAGATCCAAGGTTTACAAATTGACCTTGATATTTAGTTTAGATATGTTTTAGATCCATTAGGATGCTTTAAAACATTCATAATTTTCTTTCTTGACCCTTAAGTAAAGATTTAAAACAAATAAAAACTCTATAAATAGAATTACATTATTTTATCTAACGTGTAAAGTCAGATCCACTTTTTGTGGGTTTCATAACTGACTGTCGATTCTGATGGTCAGGCTGTTCTATCAGTTCTTTTAGTTTTGTATTCCATCGGTGTCCCTTAATTGAACTGTTCATCGAGTATGCTTTTTTTTTTTCCATCGGCGATGTTCTCAAAACTGTATCATCAGTAATGCTTGTCATTGGTTTGACTCTTGTCAATGTTCGTTGGGCAAGTCTATACTTATCATTTTTACAATAGGCATTTTCATCTCATCGGGTATCCTTGTTTTCCACTGGCTATGCTTATACCGATGACCTTTATCACATTTTTCTCTTTAAGTATACTAATGGAAAAACTTAATGTCATCATAATGTATGTCGTAGATGTTGTCTACTACAGACATTTTGGGGGTGGCTATCAGTTGTTTTTCTGAATTGATATGTTGTTGAGGCAGTTTAAGATTTGGTAGAAGTTGAGCTTGGATCTCGGTGACCTCATCCCTTCATTGTGTTTATCCTTCCCATAATTCCTGTCTTAACCTTTTGATTTCAATAATGTTCACATGATGCAACTTTATTGCATTGTCCTCGATGGTTAAGCCTTTAGCACTAGTAGCTAGATCATAATCTAACTTTTCTATCTTATCACTATGATCCTTAGTGAACTTATCAATTATACTCAATTTTTGTATCAAGGAAATAACTTCAAAAATTTAATGGATCTAATTCACTTACTAAGTCTGAAAGCTTTACCTTGTTTTCTGCAACTTCTTGGCTGATCTTTTCAAAAACTTTGTGTTGATATTTTTGCTCTGTTCTCTCCTCAATTGCCTTTTCTGCATCAATTTGCTACGTTATAATGGCATCAGTGAGAGTGGCTAGTTGATCAAGGATAGGTCTATTATGATCAATGTAAATGTTGGGTACAATTTGATGCAAGATGTCCCTAGTTGTTTCTAGTACCATGGAGTCTTGGTGTTTCTTTCTCAGCTTCTCCTATAGTGCCTTCCTTTGGCATATTTCATTGTACTCTTTAAGTGCTTCATAGTCCAGTGTAGTTGGGTCACATTTGGGTATCTCAATGATCTCATCTAAAGTGACTTCCAACTTAGTCTTTTTGGATTTCTTCTTCTTCTTCTAAGTTTCACTCGAATGTAGGACCATGGCCATCTTCTCGGCTTTGTCTCTTGTGTTGGATGAAGTAATTTGTGGTTTTTCCTCTTTTTTCTATTATGCTTCAGTGTCATCTTGTTGGTTTTGAGTGGATGTCTCTACATCAACCTTGATGTTATCTTTTGTAACTTTATCAGTTTCCTCAGCAGTGCCATCTTTCTGTTTATCCCCTTCATCGATATCCTTATGTAATTCATCTTCCTTTGTCTATGCATCCTTCTCTATATTGTCTCCATCTATTTTATTTAAATCTCCTTGTGTAAACTTTTTTGTATTGGTTACATTTTGAGTGTCTCCAATGACATTCTGGTCATCGATGTTTTCTTTCTTTCCTTCATCCCCTGCACCCTTGGGAATGCTTGAATCTTTTCCTGGTGATTTATCTTTTTCTTGAAGTATATTGATGGCTTGTATCAATCATGGCATGTTTCTTTTTATGTTCACCTATGAAGTGTCAAATGTTGTGTCCTATTCATCAGTTTTGTCCTTGGTGATAGTGACATCTTCATCTTTTTGTATTTCTTCTACTGGATCATTAGTTGTGTTGATGAATGTGTTGTCCACAATTTTGTCCATTATTATGTCTGGCCATGTCTCATCTGCAACATCCATATCCTTGTTGCCTTTAGTATCCATTTCTTCTTTTTCTAACTCAACATCGGTGATGATGATTGGTTTTGCGCTCTCTATAGCTTGATCAATCTTTGTTTCTTGATTCTTAGTTAGAGCTCTCTATGGCTCAAGACTTGTATCCATTTTAGGAATATTAAGTATTTTCCTCCATTCAACTTCACTTTTTGGTCTAACTATAGTAGACGTACATTTAGCACTTGGCAGGCTCCCATCTTCGGTGAGAAATTTTTGGAATGAGCCTTCATCATTACTTTGATTTCCTCCATTTTGGATTCGGGAGGCATGACTGATACTAGGGGTCTTTCCCTGATTTCTTTCTCAGAGTGCAAGGCAAAGGTCCATCTTCCCAATAGTCTATCTTGAATTTCTTTGGGAATTTGTCTACCAGTTGCATTGGTAGGTAATGATATATACACATTATGTCAATGATTGCCTCCTCAATCTTATTTTGATCCACAGGATCTAATGTTAACCATTTCCTGACCTTTCTACTATTTGCATTACTTGATTTGATCATGTGTTCACATATCTCATCAACTATTTCAGGAACCTTATTCTTTTCTTCTTGAACATCTTCATCCTATTTTGTGTCCTCAATGTCTTCCCTTGTTCTAGTGAACTTTCCTCTTTTTGTTGACCCTCTTTTCTATGTGGCCAATTTCCTCTTATATGTCCTTACTTGGCCTTTCTTTAATGGTGAAATTCTTGTATCCTTAGCTATCTAACTCCTTGTTCTGGATACAACTGTAGTTCTTGGATTCTTAGCTGGTGGAGGAGGTGGTGAATCTAACTTTGTATCCTCAGAGTCATTCTCCTCTATATCTTTATTGACAGGTGACTGGCCCTTTTTCTCTTCCTTTTGTTCAGCTTCTTCTTCCTGTTCGGTTGCATCTTCTATTTCAGATAGTATTTTCTTTAGATTCTTGACCATTTTCTCCTTCTTTCTGACAATCTTCTTTACAACCAAGCCAGTTTTGATTCTTTCTTTGGCTTCTTCATAAGTACCAAACTTTGGTTGTTTCTTTTCTGATGGTTCATTTATTAATACATCTATTGCATTGGATGCTTGATCAATATTTACCTCATATTCCAAAGGTTGTAACCATGTTGTCCTTATGATGAAGGGTGCTTCCCTTAATGCCACAAACACATAACATAAACAGAGAAGCAACAACAATTTGCACGAACAGATAATGGGCTTCTTATTATCTCCACAAATGTGGAATTACAAACTTTCAGAATTACAATATACAAAGCCACATGGGCATTCCCCTTACAATTATTCTGTAGGACAAAGCCTCGAATTATTACCCAGATCTACCCAGAACTCCTTACACAACACTACGGGCCTTCTTTATATAGGCAATTTCCACCGCCCAAGAAGGTTCCAGAAATCTAGCCATTAAGGCCGACTACCCTTAGCATTTAATTATTTTTCACTTTCATTACAAAAGGGTCAGCTTTAAATATTTACAAAACATGAGATTAGGTAGCCCAACTTCTGGAAGCCATAACTTTTGAACAGTATCTCCGATTGGCTATTATAACCACTTTCCAAAAAGGGGAGATCGTGATCTACAGTGCTTGAATCGCGAAGCACTAGTCAGCCGGGGGTTTGACCTCAATCCAGAGCCTCTAAGGTCCTGAAAATTGAGCTCAAAGATTTTGTACCCTAAAATCTCAACAGTAAATCCTTAATAACTTCGCCAATACAGATGATCTAGCAATGAAATTCAACTGGCATTCTTATATGACTGAGATAAACCTTCACCTGGAAAATTAGAACATTCTAAGTTCAAACGACCAACTTACTAAAAATAGTAAGTTTCCAAAAATAGTAGCTTTGTACAAAATAACCCTTATTGAATAGAAAACACATATTTTTTTTGGGTGATGCAAGATTTCCCTTACACCCAGGATGCTCCTGCACCAGACACCTTGGGTAATTTGAGAAGTGACCCTGTCACGACTCAGGTGTGCAGAGGAAAACCAAGACGGTTAACCTCCTCCCTTGTCAGCCATGATGAATCTTCAATAGGTCATCCTTTCCACTTGAACAAATATTCTTCATATGTCATGTTCCTTGTGCTTCTACCAACACGACTGTCCAGTATATCTTCAATCTCCTTGGTATCTAAACTACTTGCTGGAATACTCCACTGTGCTGCTATGATCTCATCTTCAACACCTCCTTCATGATACTCTATCAAATCTGAAATGTTAAACACTGGTGAAATATTCATCTCACTAGGCAATTCCACCTCATATGCATTTCCTGAATCATGCTTCTTCAGTATCTTACATGGTCCAAACTTCTTCATTTTCAACTTGTTATATGTACCAACTGGAAATTGCTCCTTCCGCAAATGAACCATGACTTCATCCCCAACCTGAAATTATTTGTGCCTCCTTCTCTCATCTGCCTTAGCTTTATACTGTGCATTCATATTGGTAATGTGCTTCCTCACCTCCTCATGTATGTTCTTCAAATGTTCTGCAAAATCCTCAGCTTCAACACTACTTATCTCTCCTTTATCTATCTTCCTCAACTCTAAAGAGTTTCTAGGAATACTTCCAAATATAATATGGAATAGTGATTTACCAGTGCTCCTGTTGACATAATTATTGTAAGCAAATTCTGCCTATGGTAGAATCAAATCCCAGCCTATTGGCTTATCTCCAACCAAACATCTCAGCAAATTTCCCAAACTCGTATTCACCACCTCTGTCTATCCATCAGTCTATGGATGATGTGATGAACTGAACTTCAAATCTATCTTCAACTTCTTCCACAACGTACGCTAGAAATATCCAACAAACTTAGTGTCTTGATCTGAAACTATGGTCTTTGGCAAACCATGTAGCCTCACCACTTCTCTGAAAAATAATTTTTCTACATGAACATCATCATTAGTCTTCTTGTAAGGAATGAAATGTGCCATCTTCAAAAATCTATCAACCACCACAAAGATTGAATCATGTCCCTGATGAGTCCTCGGTAAACCAAGAACAAAGTCCATACTGATATCCTCCGAAGGATTCTCTGGTATTGGTAATGGCTGATACAACCCTGTATTATGCTTCACTCCTTTCGCCATCTAACATACTTTGGAACTCTGTATAAACTTCTTCACATCTTGCTGCAACTGTGGCCAATAATAATTCTCACTAACCAAAGCAAGAGTTTTATCATGACCAAAATGTCCAGCCAATCCTCCGCTATGCTTCTCCTTCATGAGATTCTCCCTCATAGAAATTTTTGGAATGCACAACTGACTCCCTTTGAATAGAATACCATCTTGGATGATGAAATCCAACCATTTTGTCCTGTCTATAGTAACAGGTTCTGTACAAGCTTTCCAAGCTTCACCAAAATTAGGATCCTTTGGATACAAATTCTTGAGTTCATTGAACCCAACCATCTCAATCTGCATCTCTGTCAGCAATAGTTGCCTTCTGCTAAGGGCATCTGCAACCCTGTTAGACTTTCCACTCCTGTGTTTCAAAACAAATGTATAACTCTGCAAAAATTCAACCCATTTCAAATGCCTTTGATTCAAATTTCCTTGACTATTCAAATATTGCAAAGCTTGATGATCAGTATACAAAATAAACTCCTTAGGAAGTAGATAATGTCTCCACTTCTTTAATGCCTAAACTATAGCATAAAATGTCTGATCATAAACAAAATATTTTCTCTTGGCATCATTTAACTTCTCACTAAAATATGCAACAGGTTTACCTTCTTGGCTCATAACAACTCCTATTGCAGTACCACTAGCATCACAATCTACTTGAAACACCTTATTAAAATCTGGGAGTGCTAAAATAGGTTGTTCTTTAACTTTTTGTTTCAACAATTGAAAACTCTTTTCTGCCCCATTAGTCCACTTAAACTCTTTTCTATCCCCTCTCATTGTTTCAATCAAGGGTCCACAAATACTGCTAAAATTTCTGATAAACTTTATGTAAAAGCTAGCTAGACTATGAAAAGATCTTACCTCAGTAGCACTCCTTGGAGTAGGCCATTCAAGGATATCCTGTACCTTCTCTGGGTCCATTTTTAGACCTTCTACAGAAACTACAAATCCCAAATACACTAACTCCTTCTTCACAAAACTGCACTTCTTCAAATTTATCAACGATTTCTCTTCTCTCAACTTCTCAAATACCATACGAATGTGCATCACATGCTCCTCCAATGTCTTACTAAAGATCAAAATATCATCTAGGTAAACAATGACAAACTTACCCAAAAATTATTTCATAACCTCATTCATGAGCCGCATGAAAGTACTCAGTGCATTGGTTAGCCCAAAAGGCATGACTAACCACTTGTACAATCCTTCCTTTGTCTTGAAGGTAGTCTTCTCTTTCTTTGATCTGAATCTGATGATATCCACTCTTTAGATCTATCTTTGAGAAATACACAGCTCCACTCAAACAGTCCATAATATCATCCATTCGTGGCAATGGAAACTTGTACTTGATTGTGATCTTATTTATTTCCCTAGAGTCTATACACATCCTCCACTCTCCATTCTTCTTTGGTGATAATACCGCTGGTACAGCACAGGGACTCAGACTCTCACGGATCAATCCTTTCTTCAACAACTCATGTACTTGTCTGTTCAACTCCTCACTTTCTGCAGGTGTCATTCTATGTGCTACCTTATTCAGCAAACTCGCTCCTAGAATCAAGTCCATCTGATGACTGATCTTCCTGACTGGTGGTAATCCATCAGGCACATTATCGGATACAATATCCTGAAACTCATTCAACAAATCTGCAGCTTCTATAGGAACATCTTCTACTTCCTCCTTACCAACTTTTGGAATTAAAGCAAAACACACATGCTCATGCCTTATACCATTTAGGAAATTTCTTCCATCAACAAAAGTTATTCTTGCACTACCACATACCTTTTATTCTGTGTCATTCAATGGCTTTAGCTTATGTCGCACTCCATCCTTTGTCACAAAATAGGTATTCGCATGACCATCATGTATAGCACATCTGTCAAACTGCCATGGTCTACCCAACAACATATGACATGCATCCATAGATATGATATCACACAGTACCTCATCATGGTATCCGCCAATCTT
>MU226361.1:3399814-3415715 GCA_018584345.1 Thuja plicata | reverse complement strand
TATTAAATCAAAGAAAGAAAACAGTTAAAGCAGGAAGAAAACAATTTATTGAATTCTTTTTAATAAAGCTTTCTGTTTTTAACTGGCTTTTCTATTTGTTTTATTTCAAAACAGGAAAGTTTCTATTCTGATCGTCTCAGAGTCTATAAAAGAACTCTCATTCTTCATTCAAAACCCCCTGATTACTCACTTACTTTATGTATTGTTAGAATACTGAATTATTGTCTCATTTCTTAATATCTCATATAGATTAACTTCATTTTTTGCAATAGCATAGCTTCAATTTCTAGAATAATGGCATTTAGCAATCATGTTTAGATTATCTCACATCTTTCATTTCCTAGCATAATCTTGCATTGTATTGTATTCATCATGATAAATCCTTCGTTCTTAGATTGGTCCATGGTTGTGAGACTCTCGTCCTGAGATTAATTTCAAAAACCCCGTCTAGATAGAAGGCAACAGGTCGAATCACGCAGGAAGATAAGGTGAATAATCTCATATTCAGTCTTGTGTGCACCTGGTGAAGAAGGACTATGTTGAAGTGTGTGGTTGATTAACAAGGCCAAAATTAACACATACAACAACCAACTAAACTAAGCACAACAAAACTTGCCAAGCAAGGACATATTTACAAATATATACATAGGAAGGAAAAACTCCTACCACAAGAAGCAAGGTGAGAAAGACTCATACATGACCATTAAATGGTTGCAAGAAATATGAGCCCTTCCTTTGCAAAAGATTGTACATGGCTGAAGTCTCCCAAGACCAATGATTTTTACAGACTTCCTCAGTGCTGAATGCCAAACTGATAATGTGCATCAATTTAGTGACAAAATAATCCTTTCCGAAGAGCAAAGACTCATTGTAAGCTTCTGATTTCTCTTGGACCCTTTGTATATAATACCTCAAGTAATTTCCAACTTTGGGATAAAAGAAAGGATGCCTAGAAATCTCTTTAAGACAGATTAAATAATCTTCACAATTGATGTTATCAAGATCATCATTTTTCATGCCACTTTTAGCATTATAAAAGATTTCAGCAAAGGAAGACATTACATCTAGCATGAGATTTAATTTTATAGGGATACTTACTCTGTCTCCAGTAGAAATAATATCATCATTATGCATACTAGGCATTCTACCCATCTTGTCATTTCTCAAAACATCATGATAGTTAGCCCCATCTTCACAATCTGAATTTTGGGTAGTAGAGTTCTTCTTTATAGCTGATGGTAGATTTTCTTGATGCTCAACCATTTCTTGCTGCACTAATTCTTTCAAAGGTAGAGAAGAGAGAACTATAAGTGGGTGACAAATAAAAGGATCTTGTTCTTTTTCCTCCAAACTATCATTATCTTTGCATTCAAGATCCCTTTCTTGTGTACATTCTATTTTACAAACTTCTTCTTTCTTGCATGCTTTCTCTTGTTCCTTTGGTTCTTGCATGGGAGATCTCTTCTTGATGAGGATGGCACCATAAAAAGACTTCAGAAATTCTACTTGCTTTGCCACATCTTCTATAACTTTTCTGATTGGATTTTCCTTAAATGGGGGCATAAAGAGAAAGATATTTGTGATATCTTCACTTTTTGCTGGAACCCAATCTTCCAAGATCTCTGGATATCTCTGAAATACCTCGTGGTATTCATTTTCAGTAGAGCCACCAATGTGCATCTTTAGAGAGGTACCTTCAAATTCTTGAGAAAAGAAAGCACTGAGACTATAATTCCTTTCCCTAGTAGAGTCACCAAAAATATGTTGGTGAATAGATTTGCAGTTCAAAATAACAAGACAAAATGACTCACGATACCCAGATAGAAGTACAAATACCACTAACAGTTGGAAAAGTCACCATTAGATTGATAAATTTCCTCTAATTTGTGAGGAACAATTCCCTCTTAATAGATATTCAATGAATTAAATATTGATATGCTTTTCACCAGAAAGCACCAAAGGTACAAACATCTACCCATAAACATGGTGTAGATGTGCAAAGATTTAAATTCATAAATAAAATAAATATGAGAGGCTAATGCAAAGCCCACTTCTCTTACACTCACAACTCTTAACTCATTAAATCAAGAAACATGTACCCTTTCCAAACATAGCCTAATTCGGAAAACAAAGTTCCAAAATCAAGAACATGCATAGCTAAATGAATAAAATATGATACTGAAAAATATTTTAATGAGACAAAGCTCAACAAAATCTGAAGAAACAATAATAAATTCAAAGACTCGTAAAATGTTTCTCCATTATTGCAATATCCAAAATGAGTTATACATTACATCTGTATAGAAATGAAAACATGCTCTCTCTCTTTTATCAGAAAATAAAAACCTCTCATTCTGTAGCACACAGACTACCAAAAAAAGAACCCTCTCTACTGAAAGTTTTCTCCCGTAAATAATTTCCTAACAACTTGTTTGGTTGCTATAACCAATTCTTGAAAGGTAACTGATTGATCCTTTTTTTTTTTACTTTACCTTTCCTTTTTACTTTCTCCATAAATCCTCTTTATAACATCAACTATTTATAAATGCTATATTAAAGAGTTTATAAATATCATTTTATAACATTTATAAGCAGATTCGGATAGGTGGGATATGAATACATTAATCCAAAATAAAAATATTTTTGATGTTTGGCGGATTGGGAAAATTCATGATAGTCAAATGAAGTCTCAGTACGGGGGGCATAACCTTTTATCCCACTCTTGGATTACATTCAGGTTTGGATATGTTGGTGCAGTCCTAGTTGTGTACAACTTCACTAGAGTGATTGGCAAATTCTGTCTAAGGCAAAAGTTACATGTCTTTGTGTAGAGGTATAGAAAACTGTCAAAATAAATCAGACTTGTGTTAATGTTATCATCAACTTTCACATCCTTTGCACTTGGTGATGAAGTTACTTCACCATCCTTAAAAAAAGAATATCAAATATGCTAAGATAATGTTATTGAACCAATTTGAACCTTTTTAAACTTTGTTCATATTGCTTCAACAAAGTGAACTTGTGCTTCGAACCTGAATTCTAAATCTTTGAACCTATGCACTGAACCTGGCTGTATTTGAACTTACCAATACTCAACATGAAAATTAGAGATAGAAAAATTGATTTTAAAATTGTAAATATGGTGTCTATGTGAGGGATAACAAGTTCCTATTGTATAATTACCTTCCTATTGAAAATATCACCAAAAGACTCTATGTTCCATTTCCTATCACAATCCTTGACATTCCTTATCTTCTTAGCCACTCTATACATAGAAGTTATTTCCACTTTAATGTTCTACCAGTTATGGAACAGCTTATCAAAGTTCAGGTGAGAAAGCCACATCTTTTCAAATCTTAAGGAGAAATTCCTCTTTCCAGAGAAGGGGTTTTCCAAAAAAATTAAAGGAAAGTGATTAGAACCAACTTTTGGGAAAGAGGATAGAGAACAAATGTACCTTTGCATCCATTCATGAGAACTCAACACCCTATCCAACCCGAATTGAATCAAATCAGCTCCAGCTCTCCTATTAGACCAGGTAAAGCTGATACCTTAAAGATTGAGGTCTATAAGGATTTGATGGTTTATGGAGTCAATCAAGTCCAGTTTGCCATCCATTTGGTTTTGAGATCCTCCTAACTTCTCATAGTATTTGAGGGGAGTATTGGATTCCCCCATAAGGAGCCAACTTATCCCCGTGAAATAAATCCTTCCTTGAGAAATCTTTTCCCATATCTTCTTCCTAAGATTTTTTTATTAGGAGCATATATATTAGATAGGACCCTAGAGAAATCATCCCTTATACGGTAGAACTTCACTGCAACAAAATTACCATCAATAACAATGGTTTGACCATTTATATACTTTGTATTCCAAAAAATAGTAGTGCGTCCAGAGGCACCCTCAAAGCTACTGCCCACAACTCCACAATCCTTAAAAATCCTAATCTTTTCAAATTTTTCCTTGTCCATTTTAGTTTCTTGGATTAAAGATAAATCAATTTTATGGTAGGTCACTATATTGCTAAGAATATCTTGTTTATGAAGGATATTGAGCCCCCTAATGTTCCAAGAGACAATATTCATTTCTTGATGGTAAAGTCATGGATGGTCATTTGCCTCCCATCTACTATATTCTACAAACTTTCCAATTCCCTTGTTCATCTTTCAGATCTTCTTTCTTGTGTTCTATTTTGGGATCCTCCATCTACTTTAACTCTTCCCCTAGTATCTACTCCAATGGAGCTGGTGGAAGAAGAGGATTTTTTCTTTCTACCACCATTCTTTTGAGTAATATCCTCCAGATCAATTTTTTTTTCTCTGTCATTTTTCTTTAGCTTAGTCTTTGGAGTTTCCTTCACAAGGATGGAAGATAAAACCATCTCCACTCCCTCCAATCCTAAGGAAATACTGAGATATTCATTCCTGAGGATTACACATTCTTTTCCATCCATGAATAGATCCCTTGACATCGTTGTTAGGATTTATGGAGTCTTCCACACGTGAGGGACACATATACAGATCCCCTTGAGCTAGGTAGTCATCCTTCATATCCCCTTCATTCATATTGTTTGTCTCATTGTACTACTCTTCTGGATCTCCCCCTTCCTCATCTTTTCCTTATCTATTTCCAACTTTGTTCTCTTCCAGCACTTTCTGAGAGGTACCCATTTCTTCTTCTTGTCGACTAGGGCTTGAACCCAAGCTTTCTACTTCCTTGTTACTTTGATTTTCCTATGGTTATTCATATTGTGACCTTCCCCCCCTTTAGGGGTTTGATCTTCTCCTTTTTTTTACCTTAGTCTTCTCTTTAAAAGGATTTCCCTCCTCTGAGACTTTCCCACCTTCCTGCATATTCCTTATATTTCCCATCATACCACTTTCCCCACTCACAGAAGTTGATTTAGGTTTCCATTATTGTTGGATCTCTGAATCTTTTTTATTTGATGCATTTTTTTCTTCCCCTTCTTTGGGAAAATTTTCACCTGGTGACTTGATTTATTACACTATAAACAAGAGAAAGGTAAGGCTTCGAACTCCACTTCTTGAATCCATTTTCCAAGTTTAAAAAAAATATCTATTTTTTAGGGAGATCAGTGAGATGATGAATATTCACACAAACTCAGACAAACACAAGTATGGACATAGTTGTGGTCATAATATCAATTCACAATAGCTCTCCAAAGGAGGAAGCCAAACCCTTTAACACATCTTCTGTCAAGAACTCCAGAGGAAGTCCTAGGAACTGAACCCAAACCAAGACTGAGAGGAAGAAGGAATCTGTGAAGTCCATATTCGGCTCCCATTTTTTGAACACTAGGGTTTGTTTCCCAAACATCCAATGGCCACCACAAAGGAAAAACTATAGATCTTCTTTATTTGAGAAGAAAAATGAAAGAAAACTCTTTGGAAGAGCTTCTATATCAACTTATCCCTTGAGATTCCATGTCCTTCTAATCATGGATCTCACAGCCTCTATGTTAGGTCTTGTCAGAGAAATCTCCCAACCAGGGTAAGATCCATCACATAAATAGAGTGGTCAATCAGAGGGTCTAGGACAAAGATATAAAACTCAACTTTCTGATGCCCATACTTTTTAGTGACCAGTGGGAAGGAAGATTTACCATTTGGTCTGATCCTGAACATGGATGACCATTGTTTCGATGTGGCCTTACTTTCCTTTCCATCACAAGATCCACTTAGGATCTCATTACCTAAATTGCCTGGTTCAATGAGAAAACCCCCTCTCAGTGGGTCCCCCTTCAATTCTGACTCCTCTAAATCTTCCCTTCCCTCTCCATTTCCCGTACTTACACCAGACACTTCCCACCCACCCAGGTAGGGCTTGTGAGCATATCCACTATAATTCTCACCTCGGTTGGTTTTTCCGCCCATTCTCCATTCCAAGAACATTCTCACCATAGCAAAATTGTATGTTATGGGTAATTTTTTGTCACAATTGAGAGTAATATGTTGTCATAGTTTTGTGCATATTGTTACAGTTATGGATACATGAATGTTATAACCATGATTGTAGGTTATAGACCTTGATTATTGTAGTTAGCAATTTTAATTCCTTTGAAACTATATTCTCGCACTTCAAATTCTTGTGGTCATGCTTTTTATCATAACTAATATAAAAATATATATTATTACAAAAAATAACTACTTTAAGATAGAAACATTTAATTAAATAACATATATTTAAATTTAGTGCTTTAATCAACATATCAATTGAAAAGGTTAATAGAAGTATGCACATATCTTTCAAAATACAAATAAAAGTTGGGAAATAGGATCATTAGATTAGGAAATTTTGGGTATCATCAACATTTTCTTCTTGTATCTTACTTGGGATGATTTTTATATGCTTTCATCCTTTGGAATCCAATGGGTTTTTATTATTTTCATCCATTAGTCAATCTCTTTTGGTTTTTTCACCTAATAAGTGTAGCAAAAATCTATCCCATTGGCTAAGAACTATAGATTGTATGTCATCTTGCAACCTTATGCTTGTCGAATGGGAAATTTATTTTTATAAAAAAAATCACCAAATAGAGATCATTGTGGTTTAGTCTTAAACACATTATGCATGTTTGATTTAATGGATAAAGTAAACCAAATTCATTAATAATCAATAACTTATTTATTAACACACACATATACACACAATCAAAATTAAACATCTTCATTGATAAGTTCTCACCTTACTTCAATTTACAATACAAGTTAACTTTATAGGGATGTGATAATATTGATCATGAAAAGTAGGGCTTTACTTATCCAATCTATAGTCCATGTTAGAATATGAAGAGGAAAGTTTATCAAACCAATTTGATTTTTGTGTTGGGTTTCTTCTCATGTCTCTACAAATATTGTCATTGTCTATGATTTGAAAATTAATATGACAAGTTTTCCAAAAGAATAGTGTGATTCTCTTAAGGTATTTCTCATGCTCTTTCACACTCTCCTCCATTTCTTTGACACTTGGCATGACTAATTTATTTGCTAGAAAATGAGCCAATAATTGGGAGAGTATTTCAGAAGAGTGTAAATTTGCTAAACTTTCTAAATAGCCAAGGATCACCATTTGAGGAATTTGTGGATGGTTGAGCCCCCTACAATTGATGAGCTATAACTAAATGAATGTTTGAAGATGATAAGATGATGATTACCGAGTTGCAGAAAGTGAATGAAAGATATTAAATCAGTTAATTTTTTGTATTTTCATTGATGTAAACTTGAAATAGTTTGCTTGTTCTTACACATATTGTCATAATCTTGAAGAAAACAAAGAGACAAAGTTTATGTCGTCAGTAAAACATAAAAGTTCTGTATACATCGAGTGGCAGTAAACACCGACGAACAATGCACACTGAAGGGCAATGAACACCGAGCAGTTCACAGTGTATACCAAGCATAGTGTTACCTGAGAAAGAGTTACCAACCATCACCAAACATGATGACCAAGAATCACTAAACTAATCACCGAGAATAAATAAATTCAATGACTGAGCTAACTAGAGTTGATGACCGATCAAAACTGAAGTTAAAGAAATGACAAAACTAGTTAGCTAGTAGAGCTATATTTAGTTTGACTGATTGATTGCTTTATTTCTAACGATCAGTTGAACTAAAGAAATGAGGAAGATTTAAAGCACACTTTATTCATAGCTATCATAGAGAGATTTGTAGAATAAAACTGAAGGAGAGATTTACGGATTAAAGCAAGCATGGTGAGCTTTACGGATCAAGAAGTGATCTACGACAAAAACAAGAAAAACAAGAAGATTGAGTGGCTAAATAATGTCTATATAAAGAGACAAGGAATTAATTATGAAGAGAGGAATGCTGAATATAATTATGGTGAAGATAGAAGTCTTCATGCAGATCTGATCATACAGTCTAAAGAATAGAGCCAAAAAAATTCTAAAGACACCGAGCAACAGAGGACAGAGCATTCACTAAGAAGAAGGAATAAAGAAAGAGAGAAAATGAACTGAAGAGAATATTGATCAGAGAGGTATTATTGAACTAACAATAGATCTAAATATTTTCAAGTTAAAGTTGTATTTTGAACAGATCATTTAATATTTCAGTTTAACCATTGATTCAAAAAATCTCTTAACTGAGTGGGATTTAACCATCCTTATTATATTGAGATACTCAAGAGTATTAGAATGTTTTATTGTTGATAGCATAGTGAGTGCTAGGTCAAAAGAGAAACTGTTAGTTTCAAATCCTCTAACAAGGTCACACTTAACAGTGTATTGCAACCTTTAATAGGGTTCACTCTTCACCAAGCTCACTTTAGAAGAGTGAAAATTTTGGGTTACCGGTCCCAAGTGGTTTTTCCCTTAACAAGGTTTCCACATTAAAATATGTGTCAAATGTGTATTTATTTCATTACATTGACATTTTTATTTACACATTAGTAATACTGGATTGGTCAGTTAACACTAAGTTTAATTACTGCTACTCGATAAAGTCTAGAAAATATATAAAGTCTATCTTACCGAGTAGTTTATATTTGATAAAATTACTTATAGCATACATCTTGATGGACTGAAAGATAACCGAGGATATTATATTTGAGATATAAGTTTTTCTTGGATTTTGGAATTATTTTTAAGGCCACTCATTCACCCCCCCTCTCAATTATTCTAACAATCGGTGTTATAGCTTTGGTGCTTAGAAGAAAATTTTAAAAGGGACTTAAGCTAAAGATCACAAGATGAGTAAAAGGGATGTGCCTAAGTTGAACAAAGAAAACTATGCATCATGGAAAATAAGGATAAGACTTCATCTATTAGGTATTGGAAATGATGTCACACAATACTTTGATATTGAATATGTTGCACCTACTGGAACTCTGACTATTGATCAATTAAGAAAGAAACATGAACAAAATTCTATGATGATAGAACTTGCTTCTTCACTAATCGATGCTGAATTTGAAGATATGAAATCATGCACCTCTGCAAATAAAATGTAGGAAAAACTCAAGCTATTACATGGAGGAGATGAAAATGTGCTGAGAGATAAAGTTGAAAGCCTAAGATGAAAGTTTAATGATCTGAAAATGAAAGAAGGGGAGAACATCACTCAGTACAATGACATAATCAAAGAAGTTGTCAATTATATTCAAGGAGTGGGAGGAGACTTCAGGAACAAATAGTTGTAAGTAAAATTATGAGAACCTTACTGCATGTTTATGCTATTAGAGTATCTTCAATTCAAGAAATGAGAGTAGTAGCTAGTAACAATGTTACCCTTGATAGTTTGATTGGTAGACTTATTTCATTTGAGATGAACAACTATGACAACAATGTC
The DNA here is from genome assembly GCA_018584345.1 of Thuja plicata. NCBI lineage: Eukaryota > Viridiplantae > Streptophyta > Pinopsida > Cupressales > Cupressaceae > Thuja > Thuja plicata. The sequence goes on along the minus strand of MU226361.1, from coordinate 3,406,383 downwards.
TTACCAGCTATTGAGTCTGCATTCAAGTCTTCTCTAAAAATAATAAAATCTAGTAACAAACACACTATGGGAAATGATAGTGACAATGATAGTGATGAACAAGAACTTGATGAACTTGAAGAACTAAGCAGTAGAAGATTACATAGAGGTAAATGAAGATATAAAGGTAAATTACCATTGGTATATTTTAATTGCAAAGAGATTGAACATTTTGCTACTAGATGCCCTAACAAAAGTATGGATGAAAGAAACAATGACAAATCTTATGAAAATAAGTATGACATAAGTGATGACTAAGACTACAGAAGCAACCACCACTTAGAAAGAAGAGACAATTGAGATTACAAGGACAAAGGCAAGAAGGCTTGTTACCTGGTTGAGAACAAAGCTGAAAATTCTATTACTGAATCTGATGAAGATGTTGAGGTAGTATTTGTTGCTATGAAGGATGATTCTATTGAGAAGATTGTTGGAAAGATTCAATGTTAACAATTGTTATTTTTTCATTGATGTCAAACCTTAGTTGGTGGGACTATTTCTATTTGTTTGAGTACCATATCTATTGATATATGAAGAAGATTTGAAGAAAAGAATAACAAGAAGACCAAGGGAAACAATTGAGTTATGGGTAAACTCAAGGGTACTTGATCATTTGGCACATTGGAAAAATGATATGATGTTTATGTTTCACTGACAGTTCACTATGAAGTTGATGTCAAGCAATACAAAGTTGATGCCGAGCAAAGCCGGTGATGGCTAAGCACTAGTGAAATGTTCAGGAATATAGAGGTGACTGAGCGGAAGAACACAGTGTTGGATGAGAAATAATATTTTGGTAATTGATGAGATTTGAGATCTCTGGCCGACATAATTTAATTTATTGGAATATGTGAAGTTTATTATGGATAATTAATTTTGGTCCACATTAATTAAATGCATGGGAAACCACTATTAACACATAAATTCAAGATTTAATTGGTGATTGTATTAGAGAATTAAATTAAATGTAATGATGGAAAGATCCATTGGATCTGACCTAACCTAAGATCTACGATCTTGATTAAGCAAAAAAAGATTTGTCTAACCTGGATGAAGAGGTATATGATAACCTAAAGGGGTTATTCATGAAGTATGAAGTGTAAGAAGTTATATGCAAGAGGATTGCATGGTTAATTAACTGATTGGCATGATCTAGCAAAGAAGGCTGAGTAGAGAATTAGAGAGAGATTGCTTGATGGATTTCCAAGAAGATCTAGAGTTTGAGATGAGAATGGAGGCCACTCAATGAATTAGCATTATAGCTAAATTGGATCTGGATTGGCAAAGTAAGTTGTATGTATTAGATCAAAACTGCTGACTACTTTCTAACCATTGTATTAGTTCAAATCCTTTAACCAGGTTGACTTAACAGTCATTGTATAAATCCTTTGAGCAAGGTGACATTCAGATTGGAATGTTCTAAGTCTTCTAACAAGGCCACTCCTGACAGGGTGATTAAATTGTTTAACTAGGTCACATTTGATAGTGTGTTTTGTAACCTTTAACAGGGGTGGCTCCTAACAGAGCTCACTTTTGAAGAGTGAAATTTTGGTAGCATGTTACTAGTTGTTTTTCCCATATTGGGTTTGCACATTAAATCATGGTGTCAAAATGTGTGAATGTTTATGTTGTATTTTACTATTAAGTTTTTGCAAGTTATTTCATTAGTACAATAAACTGCACACAATTATGTTATTACTACCGAGCAGATCTAACTTGTTCAAATTGGTATAAAGTTTTAATGGGAACATCTAGACCTATGGATAACTGATTCACCTCACTCTCAATTATTCTAAATTCATTCTAATAGATTCAGATGAAGAAGAAATGTATGTTGAAACTGCACTCATATATAAAGCTAGCAAAAATGATGTATGGATTATTGATAGTGGCTATAATCATCACATGTCTAGAGACAAAGAAAAGTTTGAAACTTTTGAATATTATAATGGTGGACCAGTTAGGATGGGTAATGACTCACCTTGTCCAGTTGAAGGAAAAGGAACCATCATGTTGAATAATTTGATCAGATGTGAAAATGCATGTTGGGTGAAAGGACTTAACTATAATCTATTGAGTGTTTCACAACTGAATAACATAAGACATCGAGTTGCATTTGATAAAAAAAAGGCAATGATCTATAATGGAATAGGAAAATTGATCGGCATTGGTGAAACAAAAGGTAATCTATTCTATCTTGATAATGTTAAGACCACTTGTTTATTGGCTAGAAATGAAGATGTTTGGTTGTGACATAAAAGGTTATGTCATTTATGTTTTGACAAGATGGTTAAGATAAGAAAGAAAAGAAAAGTGAGAGGCTTACTGAGTATTTCTAAGTCTGACCCTTTTATGTGCAAGAATTGTCAAAAAGGAAAAACGACAAAGTTTAGTTTCAAGAGAAAAACCTACACATCTAATGCTATTCTAGAGCTAGTCCATACTGACTTACGTAGACCAATGAGAACAAAGAGATGTTATGGTGATAGATACTTTATTCTATTTGTTGATAACTATTTTAGGATGATGACTATCATGTTCTTAAAAGAGAAGTTTGAAGCATTTAAGATGTTCAAATAGTATAAAGCTAAAGTTGAAAATCAAAGTGGAAAAGAACTGAAATGTTTAAGATCAGATAGAGGAGGACATTTTATTTCTGATGAATTCACTAACTTTTGTAATGAGCATGGAATTACAAGACAAGTTTTTGCACCGAGATCACCACAGGAAAATGGGATTTCTGATAGGAGGAATAGATCAATTGTTGATTGTGCTAGAACACTTATTATTGAAAAAGGTGTCACACAAACATTCTGGAGAAAAGCTATAAGTACTGCTGTCTATACACTCAACCGAGTTAAATTAAAGAAAGACATAAATAAGACACCTTAGGATCTATGGTATGGATACACACCAAATGTGAGTTACTTTAGAATTTTTGGAAGTTGATGTTATATATTGAAAGATGATAGATATGGGAAACTTGACTCTAAAAGTGATGAAGGAATATTTCTAGGATATTCTAATAAAAAAGTTTATAAATGTCTGAACAAATCTTCTAACAAAATCATTGAAAGTGCAAATGTTAAAGTGGATGAATTTGTTGAGAATAATGATGAGGAAAATAGAAAGGAATTAGGAGATTACAAAAAATTTGTCTACATAGAAGAACATGACACATTTCTTGAGTGACAAAACAATGCAACCGAGCAACATGCTGTAGATACTGAGAATCAGGAAAAAGATCACAATGCTGAACCGAGTGACAATGAAGATCAAAGTGAAGATAAAAATGAAGATCAAAATTAAGAACAAAGATCTAAACCTGTACTTTCTAAATATCTGAATTTATTTACTCTTGTAGGACACTTGGATGCAAAGTGACCGGTCTTGTTGCATGAGAAACATTTGAATGGAAGTTGTCCTTCATATTTCCCTTTGCCTTTCTTTTCTCTTTTCTTCTAGTTCTTCATCAACTTCTTCTTTCTCATTATTGCTAGGGATGTGAGATTTCTTACCATGGACTGAAGCTTTGAAGGTTGTTTCACTTTTAGGTTCAGTCTTCAATCTTGATATCTCAAACGCAGAGATTTTACTAATCAAAGTCTCTCTCTTGAAGTCTTGTGAAAATTTCATGGTTTCCTCTAGAATACTAATCTTGTTCTTATAGTCTAATGTTAAAGTAGTAAACAACTTTTCCATTATATCTTCTTCTGATATTTCTCCACCATTGTTTTTGATTCCAGAAACTACTTCATTTATCCTCTGATTGTAGGCTCTAATGTTCTCTTCAGGTAACATCTCTAGACTATTGTATTTCTTTTTCCATGTCTTCCTACGTGCATTATTTTCTTGAACATCTCCTTCAAACATGTCTTCTAAATACTTCCATATTGTGTATGCCTTGTCTAATTTCTTGATCTCAGAAAATTCACTGTTAGATAGTGCACTTATAAGGGCTTATTTGGAAACTACATTAGTGGTGAATGTATCCTTTTGTTTACTATTAGCATCATCTCTTGCTAGGTCTTTTAAAGAGGGAATAACAAATTCTTGTGTGGCTATGTCAAAGATTTCAAAACCAACACACTGTAGATGTGTTATCATTTTTTTTTTCCAATCCTGATAATTTTCTCCATCAAACTTAGGACTCTCTTTTATGAAGTATGCCATATGATCTACCTTAAGTTGTTAGGCTTTCTCTTCAAGGCACTTGGCTTTGATACCAATTATTAGAATAGTCCCAAAGGATAACTGAGAGGTGGGGGGGTGAATCAGTTATCAGCTAATTTAATTCTTTTGCTTGTTAACTCCATAATACAATAAAGTAAATGCACATTCAGATAACACAATAGACAACACCACAATTTGGTTACGGGGAAACCAAATGGTAAAAACCCTGGTGGGAATTAATACCCACAGTGAACTATACTTTTTTATAATAATCCCTATTAGAAGATATTGCAACCTTGTTAAGAGTTGTTCTGTACACTGCAATAAGTATAGTGACCTATATACAACATTCTATAGAACATATATGCAATATATCCGATGATGAACTATAGAGTATACCTTCTACCTTGATCAGTTCCAGTGTATTGTAATCTTCCACTTCTTCTTCACATAGATCCTTGATGAATGAAACTCAACTGATATTTTTCTTTGTACTTTTCTTGTATCTTTTCTTATCATTTACACTTAGCATTTCAAAAATGTCTTGCTATAAGTATCTTCCTCAAAGTATGAGATCATGGGAAATTTATGGGGAGGTCACCTAACTCTCTAAAATTCCTACTCTCTTCTAGGAATCTCACCTGGAATCCTATTCAATTCAGGACTCTCTCCTAGACTAGCACTTGAGTCTCTTTAGGGCTACTCTCAGACCCTAATCAGAAGGACTTATCTTATCCCTCTCTCCTAGGTTCCCTACCCACCGAAATGTTTTACTCCTCACTGTCTCTTACACTTCATGACTGAATTCCCTACAGTCATGCACCTTCTTACCTATCTATCTCATCTACAAGTTCTCTAGCCGGACCATAGGCTCGCCTAGGACTTGTCTGACCTCTTGACTAGCTTCTCATCCCACAAAAATATAGAAACAAGCATAATATACATGGAGGATGCTTCTTGGCTGTCACAATCCATCTAGCAGATTATTAGAGTCAAGAAGCACCCATGTTATCTAACAGAAACAAAACAACACTTTACAAAAGTCTACTCAGAACAAGAATACACAATTACAGACAAAAATTCTCTTTATTGATAACACAGAATATTACAACTTTCTGCTAGTCTACAGAAACTCTCTGTTACTAACTAACTGTCACGAACAGCTCCACTGAACTATCTAAACTGAACTGATCTGAACCTTTTCTCAGATTCGTCTTCTCTGCTTTATCTCTGGCTTCTCCTTGATTTCGTAACCCTGGTGGTTACCTGTCGATCCCAGCCTTCCAGCTGTTCTCTGTTCTGCATGCTCTCTGCAAACTGTCTTCACGTTCTCTGCATGGTCGACACTCTGGTCATCTTTCTTTCCTTCGTGTCATTCCTTTTCTATTTGGCGGTTAAGACTTTTCAATGTCTTCTCCTTCTGACACGTCAACATATTTGACCATTTTGACTGATCTATTTTTCCATCGCGTAGTCGCGAGCTGAAATGACCTTTTACATTTTGCTCTGTGACTGAGCGATGACCTGAAAGTCGCGCTCCCGCAATGTCTTTTCCTGACTTGGCTTTTACCTCGCGACTGAGCGACGAGCTCAAGTCGCGCACCCGCTTTGCTTTTTCACAAGCTACATTTTGTGCTGCGACTGAGCGATGAGCTCAAGTCGCACACTCGCACTGCATCTTCATTGACTGCTCCTTGCTCTGCGAGTCGGCGATGCACGTTAGTCGCGCACTCGCTGCACTTCTGGATGAACTGGAAATTCATTGGCGACCCTGCGATACAATCTGTCGCGCACTCGCAACTCTTTCTCATGAGCTGGCCCTATCTCGGTGACTGAGCGATACGATCAGTCACACACTCGCTATGTTTCTACTTGAGCTATTCATTCCTTTGTGACTGAGCGATGAGCTCGAGTTGCGCTATCGCACTGTATGGAGATGAGCTGCCTTTTCTTCCACGACCGAGCGATGATCACCCGTCGCGCACTCGCCATGCGTTTCCCCGAGCTGACCTTTTCCTTGCGACTTGGCGATGCATTGGGTGTCGCTCACTCGCACACCAGGACTGAACTGTTTGCTTTCGCGACTGAGCGATTGATCACCCATCGCATTTTCACATCGTGTTTTCTCTGACTGCGAATTGACTCATGATTGGGCGATGAGCTCCTCGTTGCGCACTCGCGCACTAACAGACTTAACACATAACTAGCTCGCGAGTGTGCGATGCATTCATTTTGCTGCTCTCTGCTACTCCGCGACTGTGTGACTAAGCAAAACATGACTTGCTCGTTGAAAGGCTTGTATCAAAACTGTTTCAAAATATTGGGGCTAGGGTTTTGAGCTAAACCCTAGGGTGCTC
>MU226361.1:3367391-3386130 GCA_018584345.1 Thuja plicata | reverse complement strand
TCACTGGTTTGGACTCTTCCATTCCAAAACTTTTCAGTATCTCCTTGATATATTTAGATTGAGTGATATAGATACCATTCTTCATTTGATAAATTTGTAAGCCAACAAAGAATTTTATTTCACCAAAGATAGACATCTCAAACTCAGTTTGCATCTCTGTTGCAAATTTCTGGCATAACACATCTTCTCCACAAAATATGATGTCATCTAAAAAAAATTCAGCTAATAATGTATCTTTTCTTTGCTCTATCTTCAAGTACAGGTTGTTGTTGTCATTGGTTCTTGCAAATCCAATCTTGATAAGATAACAATGCAATCTCTCATACCATGCTCTTGGTGCTTGCTTCAGTCCATATAATGCTTTGTGCAATCTGCAAACCATATTCCTTTTGTTTGGGTCAACAAAACCATTAGCTTGCTCAATATACACTTCTTCTTGCAATATACCATTGAGAAATGCAGATTTCACATGCATCTGATAAACTTTGAATCCTTTATAGGTTGCATATGCAAGTAAGGTTCTGACACCTTCCAATCTTGAAACTGGGGTGAAGGTTTCACCATAGTCAATTCCTTCCTCCTGTGCATAACCCTTGCATACCAGTCTAGCTTTGTTTCTTGTCATATCTCCATGTTCATTCAGCTTACTCCTGAATACCCACTTTGTGCCAATTACATTTTTATCCTTCGGCCTAGGTACAAGTGTCCAAGTTTTATTCTTCTCAATTTGTTCAATTTCCTCATTCATTGCATGTATCCAATCTTCATTTTCTAAAGCATTTTTCACTATTTTTGGCTCAAATTCACATAACAGACATGTGTCATTTTTCAACTTCTTCGTGTCATAATAGAAAAATACTTTGATCCAATGATTTGATCAGAATTGTGATTTCTTCTCACATATTTTTCTAGAGTAGGCTCAGTCCTTGCTGTAGGTTTAGTATTTAGTTCTGGTTGATTCTGTGACTTGGCCTCTCCATCAGATAGCTCGACATTCACTTGCTGTTCCTCGGCAACTCCATTCTGTGACTCAAAAAGTGCATGTTTTTGCTTAGCAGTAGTCTCAAGTAGTGAATTAGAATCTTCCTCATCCAGATTGCCGGTGTGAGGGTCATATCTAGCGCATTGCAGAGCTCACAAGCCACATAGATAGATTGACTCTAGAGAGAGATATAGATAGAGTTGCATGAGCTACCAAGCAATCAGCACTCACAGCATAGGTGGATAGGTTGATAGTAGAGAGGGACACATTACTTGCCTCTTGAGATATAGATAGGTCCCAAGCATAGAGGGCCGAGGAGGAGTCACACCAGTTTGTCAATTCCATCAGAGATGTGGGTGTGCATGATATTGCAGAGATGTTATCAGATGTCTAAGCTGAGTCACAGTATTTGAAGGACATGTACAGGAGAGATGTGCCACAAGATTAGTGGGCACTGAGTTATAGAGCATCATCCAACAGATCACATTCCCGTAGGACACAGAGCAGCGGGGGAGTGCTGGGATCAAGGGGGCCACCTAGATCAGGGTAGACAAAGCATCACATGGGGGGAGCCTCATCTTCCCGACAGGATAGGGATCAAGAGGATCAAGAGAGCAGGGGTTGACAAAGAGTCTCTCTAGTAGAGGGACAATTTTGATAGACATATGATATGTTATGAGCCTGCAGGCCTTAGTGTATACAGATACCTTGATTTTTGTATTCTGATGCTTTTTTGAGACATTGATATATGATATGCAGCTATTTTGTGATGCACAAGATGGATGCTTATGTTTATTATTTTCTTTCCTGTTATATGATGATGTTGATATATTGCCATGTATTGCCTTTGTTTATGCCATAATATATGTTATGGATGGAATAATTGTTTTTGTCTTTGGCTTTGCAAAATGTATGAATTGAAAATGTATGTTTGAAACTATGCTCATGTATAAAATGAATGAATGCAAAATGCACATGTTTTTTTTATTTTCTACTTTATGAATGCATGTATGCAGGATGTACTTGTTTTTGACATACTAGAGTACTAGACCAAGGTGACTACAAGGACTGACTAAAGAATTGTTAGCAGAAAGCATAATTAGATGAAGATATGTTAGTAGAAAGATGTTGGCTTTCAAAAGGTGCAATCTTGTTATAAGAGCTTATTTTGATATTGCAAAAGTAGATGCGATGCATCATGGCACAAAAGCCAGAGTGCAAAAGTCATCCTTTTTGCATAAACAAACATGATGCAGACAAAGGATGATCTTCTCCATCCCGAAAGAATGTAGCAGACATGCCCTAGAATTTCATGAGATCATTAAACATGCAAAAAAAGTAAAGCCAAATCAACTGGTCATGAACTATCCCAGCTACTCTCATAAGTTCAGATAATATCATCGAGTAGCATAGAAACATGATCAAAAAATAAAATAAAAAATACTCATGAAACAATGTGAGCCAAAAACCATTTTGATCTTTTGTTACTTGCATTAAATGTTCATTGATTGGTAGCTTAGAGTTGCAAATTGATTGATAGTCTTGGACAGATTGATAGATAGCAAAGGTCGAAAGATTTGAACAGTCCAATCAGATTGAAGGCTGGGTCACAATGATTTAGATCACATATGATTTCATTAAACACAGATTGATGATCCTACCACTGAAGGGAGGTATACATCTGGATTTGGATTTTGAACATATCTAAAAAAAGGCCTTTCTCACGTCAGGTTCACCAAATTTAAGACTAGAAAAAGACCTATTTAGCATATCTAGGGGACCACAAACCCTAAATACATGCTAACCTAACTAATCTATCATGAAATCCATCTAAAACAAGGATTCACAAAAGTAAATCATAAAACTATAAGAACCCCCTTTAGATGAAGCTCCCATGTCCTTCTTTCTTCTCCATAATCATATTAATGTTGGCTCTTTAACAATAACAAGATTGCACAAAGAATCTTGAAAGCATAGAATTTGCAAATGAGAATACTAGAAGATAGTGGTCTAACCTTGAATGAGAGAAATGTCCTCAATTTATAGAAAATGAGACACATTTAGGTGAGATTGCATAAAATCAATGCACCAACCAAGATCTTGGTTGGTAGGATGCTTGGAAGCATGAAATGGGGTAGAGATATTGAGGAGATATTGCAAATATTTGAGAATATTTGTGAAGCACCTTAATAGGGAAGAGAATCCTTATTTAAGGGATATGATATGTAGGTGAGATCATGAATCATCAATCAAATCAATAATCCCATATTCTCAAAATCAATTAGATTTACGAAATTATAAGAAATCTCATAAATTTGAAATTAGCTAATTAATTAATAAAATTAATTAATTATTGGAGACTTAGGGAAATAGGGAATAAATAAAGTTTGTTTATTTATTCAATTAGGACTTAGGATAAATTATGGGTTATTCATCCAAAAGGGGAAATTAGTAGATTTTAGGTCAAATTGAAGGTGGTGATGTCAGACTAGAAGGATTTTGATAATATTGATAATGATTAGGGTTAATTCTGAGGGTTTCAAAATAGTTTAGGAAATCATGAGGCATCGATGATCTTTGACAATGTGCCCGGATAATGATGATTGGAAATGATTGAAAAGCACCAATGAACTTTGATGGCATCGTAAGATTGAAATTGAAATGGGGAAACATTGATGATCTTTGACAATGTTCCTGAAATGATAATCAGAAATAGTATTGACAATAATGAACAACACTATTGAATTGATATTGATAGATTGATAGAGATAACACCGATGATCTTTGACAGTGTTATCAAATGGTTGATTGAAGGGATACAAAGCATCAATGATCTTTGAAAATTCTCCTATGATGATGACAAGATTGATTGAATTGGATTTAGGGTTTGATCAATTTTTTTGAAATTAGGTTGATTAGGCATCGATGATCTTGGAAAATGCCCCAGAATGGTAAAAAATGAGTCCAAACAATTTTTCAATTGATTAGGGATAGAATAGGATAGCTTTAAATCAATTTAGGAAGGTTTGGAATGGTTTAGGATTGACTAGGATTGGTTTAGGGTTGATCGGAAATGATTTGGAAAATGATCGATTTGATAAAGAGAGTAGAAATGTTAGTAATTGATGACATGGAAGAATGACAAAATATTAGTGAATGATAAAGATCAAACACATAATATAGAAGACATGTTAAAAGGGGGGCATATGAAATAAACCATTTTTAGGTGTCTACAATTTCATTCTTAAATTTATGAATTAGTTGCTCTAGGATCCTTACTCTTTTCTGCATTCTGTCCTTGAATCTAGTAAAGTAATCATCCATAACAGTTTCAAAGTTGTCTCCCAGTGTTTTTATGTATTCACTGATCTATATGGTGACTATTCTAGTTGTATCTCATTTAACATCTCCTACTGATGGGAAAAATTCTTGGAAGTAAAAGAATATGCACATGATAAGTGAACCAAACTTACATGTGTTTGTCTTTGCATTTATGATTGTCTTCAAGTTTTCTTCTAACTGGTTGAGTAGAAGTTCTGATAGATCCAACTATGTTCCTTTCATGACAATCTTATATGTTGTATCTAATGCTCCATATGCTATGGTGTTCATCCTGCTAGCTTGAAAGAATTTGTATCCTAGGATAAATGCTCCAAATTTTAGTTCATCATATTTTATGGTGGATACTCTTAGTCCTCTTCCATCCCATGTAGCTCCTATAATCTTCTCGGTTTCAGCCTTGGGAGGATGTTTTAATGATTTTACCTTATTGGTTATATGATAACCTATGACTGCATGAATAACATCTTGTGTTATTTTTTTAGGCTCATCTAGCCATAGTTCGTCGTTGTGAATTCTTCTTAATACTAACCAAATCCATTCGGTCTTGAATACCTTTGGGAATAGTAGGGAATTTGTGAGCCCTTTCAATTCTATGTGATTGTGGTCATCTTTAATAGTTCCATTGTCATTACATAGCTTCTTGAAATCTTGTCCACCCTCTTGATCGCTAATTTCTACAATCTTGCAGTGTATATATGCTCGCACGTCTTCGATGAGAAAAACCCTTTATGACATTTGCAAGAATGCTCCAGCATTGTCGGGTTGTGATGCAACCTCAGGGAAAATCTTGTAGTGGGGTTCCTCACAGGTAGAATTATTGATAAGTTTAACCTTATCCTTCTTGATGTTCTTCAGTTTGGTAGTTCTTGAAGTCATGGCCATTGCTTTAGTCATTAAGGGATTTCTATAAATTCATAAAACAAGGTTTTTGGTTAACGTAAGAACTTACTATTTACTTCTATAGTGGTCACTGATATTTTGGAGTGTTGTGTGTTGAGTTGAAGTCGCTTTGTAATTTTGTCACTGTGTTCTCAAGTTTCTCTTTCGTCGCTCTTCTTTGTTCACTGGTGAACAATGAAACCCTTCCATCACCCTTTTGTAGATGTTGGCCCTAAAAGTGAGTCATTAATGCTCAACTAATCCTCAATGTTTGAAGATAGATTTTTTGGTTTAAACACTAATTTCTCTCTTCGGTGATAATATGATGCTTTGGGGCGGTTGTCTTACTTCTTTCTTTTATCGACGGGTTTCGGTATTTTGTGAAAGCAAATTTTTCAACTTGTTTGATTACTCATGATTCTCAATTTATACTAGTAACATATCTTTTACATGTTAACCGACGATTCTCAGTAAGTGTAGAAAATTCAACTTTGAGTGTTTACCGATGGACTTTGGTATGTATCACCCAATTGACTAGCTTTCACAGATTTCAACAATTAATGCTATGATGCATGTTTACTTATGCTAACTTTCCATTTCATCAACATATTATGGAGCTTATGTAATATAAAACATGGTTTAATGAAGTTCCATACTTACTTGTTCTTCTTAGGTGGGGGTGGTGATGTCACCAGATCTATTGGATAGGGTGTCACCAATTGTATTTCTCGGTCCAGCTTCATCAGTTTTAGTATCTTTCCTCCATATTTTGTTTCTCATCTGTCATATGTCTTCAATGGTATTTCCATTAGGGAAAGTGTTGGTCTCTGTCATTTAGTCTCTGTAGTCTTTCTTGAGATGACCAAATTTATGATAGTGTAAGCATGTCATTCCGAGGTTAGTCCAGCCTCTAGATTTTCTTGTCTACTTTCTCATACATTTAGCAACAATGTGACTAAATCTTCCACATGCTATGCAATTTTTCCAAGTGTTGTAATCCCATACATACTGGTTAGGAACTCTTTTCGGTTGATAGGTAGTTTCTTGACCTTTTGGCTTCCATGCTTTCTTTTTCTTCTTCCAACATTCAAGATTTGTGTGCCCATTCATTTTGCCAGTAGGATAGTATTTTTCCATGTAGGTTTCCTTCTTTTTTTGTTTCATCTCAGACTTACATTCATATGCCTTATGTCCTTTCTTGTTACATTTATAGAAAAATCCTATGAATGAAGATGTGTATTTAGGAATACCTTTCATTTTTCTCTTGCAAACATTTGATGTGTGGCCTTGCTTTCCACAGTGATTCCATGTCAGCTTTCTTGGTCTTGGATTTTCATAGACATTCTTTGGATCATCTTGATTGGCTGATTCTCCATTCTTGATATAGCCTAGACTGGTGTTGTTGTTGACTCTTCATTGTCCATCGAGAACATCATCCATTCTTTTATTGCTTTCTTTAGTTTTCTTGATAATTTCATTATGCTACTGCTGAATTCTAAGTTCTTGTTTCAACTTTTCATTTTCTTCCCTTAGCTCACTAATAGCTTTTATTCTTTCAATGAGCTCAACATTCATTCTATTTTCCTCTTGACTCATAAGAATAATTGGATTTATAACTTCATGATGATGTTCTGTCAATCTTTGTATTTACGATTCTTTCTCTTGCAGGTTTTCAGTAATCTTTCTTCTATCATCAATAGCTAGTGTTCTTTCTTTCTCAGCTTGTCTATCATTGTTCATGACATCAATCATTCTTACCATCTATGTCTCTTGACCGATTTGCAGAGATTTTACTTGTCTAGCTAGATGTTGATTTATTTCATTTAGGCTTGTGATGCTTTCTTCTAATACTTTAGATTCTTTGCTTGTAGTTGATTTTGAAGACTCAAAGAAATCTGGTATCCCTTCCTCATGGTAATCTTTCTCATTATACTGAGATGTCATAATCTTTCTTTCATCTAACAACTATCTCATCTTGATTCTATCTTCTTTATACTACTCATAGAAGATCTGAATTTCTAGCTTCTGATTCTCAATACTCTTGTCAAGTCTATACTTCTCCATTGTATGATCTTTTCTCTTAAGCCTTTAAGATTTCAAAATAAGAGACTAAGCTCTGATACCAATTGTTATAATTAATGGGAAATGTATACTGAGAGGGGAGGGGTGAATCAGTACCTCTAAAACTTTTATATATTTTAACCTTTATCCTTTAGGTAATCAATTGTTTATCCAACCATCTGTTATATACTATTTTGATATAACATTTATCAATTCATAAACTTAATCAAACATGTGAACATTCATAGAAAAATTCATGAAATTAATTGACACATAAAACAAGATATGATGATGTAGAAAACTCCTATTAGGAAGTAAAAACTGTGGTGGGGATGGCACCCACAAATTCTTTACTATCTGCAGATCTAAAGGGGTCAGTTAAGGCTTACAATTTGACCACTTTTGATTATCTACCCTATTAAGAGTATTTGTGGAGACCTGTTAAAGTCTACTCTAGTAAGAGCTTTATCAACACTATTTAGTGTACACTTGGTTAAGAGATTTACAATTGGGCTGATAAATCCACCTTCCTTGAAAGGATTTTTACACTTTGCTTCACTTGTTAGAATGTAAGAAAATTACACTTTGACCTGGTGTATACAATCTCCTATTGATAATTATAGATCCATTTAATATTACATGAATAATTATATCACCTAATGTGATTGAATAATACCTCTATTGATCGATAGCCTATGTTCTTGGTTCTTGATAACCAAATTCACCTTTTATTATTCTAGTTCTTGAAACTTTCAGTCTGATCCATGGATGTGCTCATGGGATACATTAATCCTCACATGCATAATAATAAATGATTACAACATATATTTATAAGATAGATTGACCTAATTAATTTTCATGTAAAATAATATTAACTCTAAGATCATAGGTTTACAACTTTACCTTGATCTTTTAGTCTATGTGTTTTAAATCAGTTAAACTGATTAAAAAACTTGCAATAATGTTTTTGATTAGGGTAAAAATAGGTTTTGAAAGGACCCCAAAACCTTTTACAAAATACTACTAGAGATAAGCATCATAAACCCATACAAACATAGAAATCCTACTACGGACAAAAATAAGGACCCCAAGAAACACCCAAACCCTAAAAAAGGAATATAAAAAGCTGCTAGAAAAATACACAGTTTCCAACACAACTTCCAGCAAAGTTTCAAGAAAAGATAAAAAACTACATCATACTTTGGTAGGATTCCTTTTCCTCCTTCTACATTTCTCCCATTTTTTCAATGGAATCCTTTAGTGCTTTCATCCCTTTTGGAATATCTAGGACTTTCCTTTTAATGCCATTTTAGGTTCTCTTCCCTGGGCCCGAGCTCCTTGCTTTGTCATCTATAGTAATTGTAGTATTTTCTAGCAGACTACTCTCCAGGTAAGCATATAATGCTTTCAGGTTCTAAACAAAAACTTGAAGCCCTACATTACTTTTTTTTAGAATGATACTTATCATGTGCCCATTGTGGATGATTTTCTTTTTCATATCTTGCATATTTTATTCCACAAGAGCGTAGACTCTAGCAGTGATCTCCTCATCGATGTTGTTGTTTTTAACCTTAATTAGTAGGTCCTTCTCCATTTCTTCTATCTTTTATTTGAAGGGATCCATAGCTTCCTACATCTCATGCAGGTGCTACTTCATGGTCTTCATTTCCTCACTAATCTAGTTCTCCATGCTATCCCCGTGGTCCTCTTTTATTTTAGGAATTCTATCATCAATATCAAACCTACCATAGTTTTGTGATCATGGTCCATTCTCTATTTTTTCTTTTTCCTGTTTCTAGCCTTCAAGATCGGCTACTCAATTTGTTCCTCATTGGCCTTACCATCATTCATTTCCTCATTATTATCCTCCTTTTCATCTCCCTCTTTTTCTTCTTCATTTTTTTCCACCTCTTGGTTCCTAGCTTCATTATCCTTGTTCTCATCATCATCAATCATAGATGTATCCTCCTCATTTTTCTAGGTGTCCTTCTTGCTCAACTAATATTCTTTATCACTCACCAGAGTCTCCTCATTTATCTCTTGAGCTTCCTCTTCAATCACAGGTGTGTCCTCCTCCTCTTTTTGAATATCATCTTCATTACCCTGACTATCTAGGGTTTGGTCGTCAATCTCCTCTTGCCTTTCTAGATTCACCCTCTTTTTGATTCTTACCCTTTTCTTTGGGCTCTATTTTTTGTTATCTAGTTTAGATTTCTTAGCATTCCCTTTTACCCTTTTGGGGATGGGCTCTGAGATTTGATTTCTATCATATTCTTAAATTAATAGATTAATCCCTACATGAAGCACCGGGTTACTCTATTTTTTCCTATGCTCCGTGACACTATTATGCAATGAGCTCATAAGATAAAAAGGAAATGATACCTTTTTATTATGCCTAAAATGATTTGTAAGAACATAATAGATGTTGTAAATTTTGGAGTAGCAACCATCTAGGGTTAAATACTCAATCATCACTATCAAAATGTCTACCCAGTGAGACTTAATTTTGTTGATATCCACATAATCCCCCATCCCTTTGCTCAAAAGGGCTTCTTCTTCTTCAGCTTTTGGGAAGATTTTGAAAGCCTGAGTCCCAACCCACTTGTTTTCCCTGTAGAAATTCATGCCTTCATAGGAAAGGCCCATGATTTCTGAGATTATTCTCATAGTCAAAGTAAAAGACTTTCCCCACATATTCACCTTTCCATTCTTCCATCCGTCTACAAATTTTTTCATTATTTCTTTATCCCATCCATGAAGCTTCTCTAAATACTAGGTCACGCCACCCTTCTTCATCCTCTTCTAGACTTTCTTATTTTTTTTCCACTTTGTACAGTCCATTAGCTCCTCCCTCTTCAGACCACCCCTCATAACGCTTGACAATTTTTGAATGTTCAGAGAATGAGAAGGTTGGAATGCAATACACTAAAAGACTTTGTATTCTGTTGTGATTTTTTAGTTTCAAAATACTCACTAAAATCCACAAACCATGCGAGGTCACAATCTTCATGAATCTTGCATCCCTCGACTAACAGCTATCATGACACTTCATCTTAAGTAATGTTCTCATCATTAATTATGTTTATTAATCGAGCCTTCAATATGGTTAATCTTATCATACCTGATAAGACATAAAATCTCCATATTGAGATTTGCTTCCCCTCTCCATGATTGCATGACATCAATTTGAGCCCCCACATTAGCTAAGCCATCCGCTAACTTATTTCCTTCCCTAAAAACATGGGTTATGTGACTTTCTTTAAAAAGGAGCATTAATGATTTAATTATATCAATTATATGGCTAATGGTCCAGGAAGCCTCATGATTAACCTTAATATAGTTTATTGTGTTTAGAGAGTCTCCCTCTGACCAAAAATTAGAGAAAACCATTTCTTTAGCCATCATAACAACTTGAAGGGCTTTCATTGCTTCGGTAACATCATTATTCTGAACTCCCAAAGGAGCAGTGACAACTCCCAAACAATTTCCAGCAGAGTCTCTTATTATACCTCTCACTCCAGCTCTTCCTAGATTCCCTTTAGCTGCCCCATAAAAATTACCTTTGACCCAGCCAATCAGAGGAGCTACCCATCTTGTGTTTTCCCTCAAGTTTAAATCCTTGTCTTTCTGCTCTTGATAATTCATGTTAAGAATATCACTTATACTCTGAGTGTTCTTACAGGGGGAGTCTCTAGGAACATAACCTTTAAAATTTTCCAGCAAGCTTCTACAAATACTATTGGCCACTATTTCATAGGATGAGATTTTTTCTCTAAATATTCTATTGTTTCTTTCCTTCTAGAATCTCCAGGTGAAGTGAGGAAGAAACGACATCTAAAGTTATTTGGCTTCTTTACCATTAAGGGGGCAATGCCATTGTTTAACCATGTCCTGGAAGTTATTTGGTTTTACCTAGTCTAGATTGAAATAATTAAAAATAGAGTTCCACACTTTACAAGTATAAGTACAATGAATCATAAGATGGTTACAATTTTCAGCTTCAAAGCAACAAAGAATACATCTGTTAGGCATACTAAATCCCGTTTTACAAAGATTGTCCACGGTTAGAATTTTGTTATGAACTAGGAGCCAAAAAAACATGTTAATTTTAGGTATAAGCTTATTGTTCCATACCTAATAACTAATAGGGTGATCTTCCTTGGAGAAGAGAAGGGCTGAAGTAGAAGAGACCAAAAATTTTCCATTAGCCTCTAGACCCCAAATCAAAGAGTCTTGTTCATTTTCTCTTACAAACCAAGGATTAAGATGCTTATTGACCAAATTGAGGGTTTCATCAAAGGAGCTAAGGTCCACCCATTTCTCATTGATCCAGTAATCAGAAACCTTCTCTCCAACTATATCTTTACAGTCAAGAATCACTGGCATCCATTCCTGCTTCTCACTAAGAGCTTCTTCCTTCAGCCAGTTATCATTCCAGAAGTTTATCTTCCTACCATTTCCCAGCTTCCATCTTATCCATTTTCTAATCAGATCCCTTCATTTCCTAATACTATTCCAAATGAAAGAACCTTTGATATCCAAAGGGTTCCTTAGCACTTCCTCCAAAGAAAACAAATGGTATTTTCTCAAGATAATGGCATTCCATTCCTTCTCCTCTTCAAAGATTCTCCATCACTGTTTTGCCAGTAAAGCCTTATTAGTATTTTTTATTCTTCTGATACCAAGCCCTCCCAATTTTTTAGGTTTACACACCACCTCTAGGCCACAAGACTTAACCTCTTCTTCTCTTCAACTCCTGACCAAAGAAATATTTTCTGAATTTTTTCAATCAAGTCAGCATACTTCTGAGGAATTTTAAAGAGACTAAGCGCATAGAATGGAAGATTTTGGAGAGTAGATTTTAGAAGCTAAACTTTTCCAGCTTGACTAAGAGTAGCTCCTTTCCATCCTTCCAGCTTGTTGTGAAAATGGTCAAGGATACCACTCCAGAAGGAATCATCTGGTTTGTGACATAGAGGGAGACCCAGATAGGTAGAGGGAAGATTCCCTATCTTGCAACCCAAAATGGAAGATATCTACCTTTGTCTTTCTTTGGGAGTATTGCAGAAGAAAAGAGAACTCTTCTCCCAGTTAATTGATTCACCAGAAGCATTTGTATAAGTATTCAAAGCCTTTTTCATGTTCCTTGATTCTTTAATAGAGGCTTCCCCCATCATAATAGCGTCATCCACAAATTGTTCATGAGAGCACAGTTTATAGAGCAGAGGAGGGCTGGAGACCATAAATCTGACCTGTCATGACCATAATATTGATGTATCTCCTGAGGCTTTCCACCATTATAACAAAGAGAATGGGGGAGATTAGATCACCTTGTCTTAGACCTCTTGTGGGGTGGATGAAAATGGAAGAACCCCCATTAACAAGCACCGAAGAAGTCACTGTAATCACCAATTACATTATTATTCTTATCACATCTTTATCAAAGCCAAAAAAACTAAGGATATTTGACAGAAAAGACCAATCCACTCTATCATGGGCTTTTGACAAGTCCAATTTCATCAAGAATCCTTATTTTTTAGAGGCATGAAGAGAATGAATATTCTCATGCACCACCATAATAGAGTCTAGGATTTGTCTTCTAGGAACAAACCCATTCTATTGAGGAGAGATAAGATTAGGCAATAATCTCAGAAGTCTAGCAGTCATGACCTTCGAGATGATTTTGTATAAGGAGTTGCATAGACTTATTGGTCTAAAGACATCAACAGTGTCCACTTGAGGTTTTTTAGGAATGAGAGATATAAAAGTTAAATTAAGTTCCTTGAGGATTGATTTAGTTCCAAAGAACTCTTTAATCACTGAACATACATTTTTCCCAGTAATGCTCCAGAACTGCTGGAAGAAAAAAATTTGAAACCCACCAAGACCTAGAGATTTCTCTCCTTCAAAAGAAAAGACAACCTTCTTAATTTCTATATCCGAGGGGATAGATTTTAGAAGAACATTAGCAGGATGATCCAATTTGCAAGGAATCGAGGCTAGTAATTTCCTTTGGTCTTCTAAGTTAAGATTTTGATATTTAGATAATAAGGTCACAAAATACCCCATCATTTTTTCCCTTATTTCTTATTCTTTGGTTATTTTACCATTGGTTGTAGATAAGGAATGGATTATGTTTATTGCCTTGTGTTTTAGAGCAGTAAGATGGAAAAATCTAGTATTCTTATCTCCTTTCAACCAAAGATATTTGGATCTATGTCTCCCAAAAGTCTCCTCTTTAGCTATAATATTGTGAAGGTCTACAAGGACAAAATTCTCTTGAGTTCTCATAGTTTTAGATAAGTCATTCCTTTGAATGTCCTCCTAGATTTCTTTCAGTTTCATTTGGGTTTTATTTTTGGATTGGAAGATGTTACCATAGATGTTCTTGTTCCAACTTTTAACTTTAGCTTTCACATTAGCAAATTTCTTCACTACTTTGAACATTGTTGTTCCTTCCACATTAATATTCCAACATTCCCTTATTTTATTTTCTAGATCGGGATGGTCTAGCGACATCTTCTCAAATCTAAAAGGAGCATTTATTTTTCTTTTGAAAGGAATAACATTAAAGGATATGGGGAAATGATCCAAACCAATTCTGGTGAGGGATGAAAGGGCATAGGAAAACTTAGTCTACCATTCCATATTAATCAACACCCTGTCAAGCTTTCCTTGGATGAGATCAGCTCCCACCCTAAGATTAGACCAAGTACAGTTGATCCCTTCTAGATCACCATCCAAAAATCCTTCATTAATAATAAATTCCATCAAATCTACTCTACTTTCCAGTTGAGATAAGTTTCCTCCCATTTTATCTTCCTTCTTTAATGGGGTATTAAAGTCTCCCATTATAAGAAAGTTGTTTTCCTGACTAACTTCCATCTGATCATGCAATTTGTTCCAAATCTTAAGTCTTCCAGATTTTGTGTTGGGAGCATAAACATTGATTAGGGTCCAAGAGAAATTATCCTTTAAACTCCAAAAATTAGCAACAAGGAAATTTTAATCCTCTTTTAGTAGCTGACAGTCAAAACAAGATTGGTTCTAGAAGATAGCTAATCCTCTAGAAGCCCCTTCAGAACTACTACCAAACAATTCCCAGTTTTTAACAGCTTCAAGTTCTCTATTTTATCTTTAATCATTTTAGTTTCTTGAATCAAAAGAATATCAGGTTTAGTATATCTTACTAAGTTCCTAAAAAAATCTTTCTTGTGAGGACCATTGAGTCCTTGAATGTTCCATGAAATAATCTTCATTTAAGGATTGGGGAACAAACCTAATGGATACTGAGTTGTTTTTCATCAACAATATGTTGGTTTTATTCCTCTTCCCTTTGAGTTTTCTCTAACTTTCTACCTTTGTCTAGTTTTGGAGTTCCTATGTCTGCTTTTTTTTGTCTTCTCAAGACTCCTAGTTTTTGGCCTCCTGCCTTCTTACTTGATTTCCCCATTGAGGGCTCTCAGCTTTCTTTCCTAAGCTAGAGTTCATTTCATAAGCAGAGTGGTTTCCTTCGGGGGATTTTGGGCCTTTTTTACTTGATCCTTATTTGAGTGTCCCATAGTTGACCAAGAGTTTTCCTCTACTTCTTCCTCTTTCTTCTTTTTCTGTTTGTCATCCTGGTTCTGATCTCCTAGGGAGTCTATTTTCCTTCCCCTAGTTGGGTCAGTCCCCTTCTCCTATTTTTCCTCTGACCTTTGTTTTTCTAATTCTTCAAGAGACTTCTCTTCTTTAGGGTACCTTTCTTTCTCTTCTCCTTTAGAAGGAGTCACATTTTCTTCTATCCTTGAATCATTTTATTTAGTTTCTACAATGACAAGATCCTCTCTTTCTTCTGCTACTATGTTTTGGCTTGTGATCTCGATTGTCCTTTCTTTGGGAAATTGCATCACAAATTCTTGGACATCTTCCCCTTTTTGCTCCTTCTAATTATTCTCATGTATTTTACCATTCATGTTTTCTTCCATCTGATCCTTATTACCTTCCAGCATTTTTGGGATTTCCTCTATTTTTCTTTTCCATTCTATTCTTTGTTCTTTGATTTGATCCTGGTCCTTCTTCTTTTCATTTTGGGTCTTCTGGGGGCAATGTTTATCCTAGTAACCATATTTCTTACATATAAAGCATGCAAAGGGCATCGATTCATATTCAATCTCTTGATTCCATGTCCCCAGTTTTGACTTTAGGGTTATTACCTGAGGAAGATCTACATTCTGCTAAATATTAACACAAATCCTTGCATAAACATGTCTTGTTCTGGCTTCTATCCTAGGATCTATAGATATAAGCTCCTCAAATGATCCTGCAATAGTGATTAGAATGTCTTCATGGTAATATTCCAAAGGTGTCCTAGGAAGACGAACCCAAACCAGTGCTGCAATAAAGAATCTATCATTATAGTCAAGGCTAGTTGTCCATTTTTGTAGAGATAAGGAGGATTTTTCCATCATCTAGGGACCCCCACATAGAAATTTTGAAAGGTCTTCCCCATTTGAGAATTTGAAGGAGAAAAAACCTTTTGGCATAGCTACTACATTGACTTGACCTTTCAGCCTCCATTTCTTATCCATAAAGGATCTAACTAGATCTATATTTGGTCTTGGACCCAAGAATTTTCCTTCCAGAGTAGAAGCCATGATAGAAACCATGTGGTCCACTAACTAATATAGTATATGAATACCAAACTCTCCTTTTAGTGGGTTTGTAATAATATTCACTTTAGTGAATAAGGACTTACCCGAGGGGTTTATGCCAAAGAGACCCACCCATTTCCCTTTCCCCAGATTAACGGAGAGACCATGTGACTTACCTTGAGATGATTCTCCCCCAACATTCGAATATTTTGGTTTTTTCACCTCTGGCCCCATTTTTGACCCATTATCCCTACTGGATAGTACCACCGTAGATCCTCCAGCTTTTTCTAGTGATCTAACAGCAGTCTCTACACCTTCTGTCATATATCCTGCAGCAGATCCCTCAGCTCCCAGCTTACCTCCAGTTTCAAAATTCAAATTTTTTTCTCCCACCTTTTGTCCTCCTCCTCCCTCCTGCTCATGCTCCATCCTTACATATAACACTTACAATAATATTTCTTATCCCTAAAGTAATAGTATTAAAAAAAATCAAGACTATATAAATAGAATAATATTGCTTTATTTGACGTTGAATTTAGATCCACTTTTTACGAGCTACAACTGACTTTTGGTTTCTCTCGGTCGGTTATGCTATGAAGTTAGTTAGACTGTCTCTCGGTGTTCCTGTCTTGAACTATCTCTCAGTTTTCACTATCCTACTCATCGGGTTCCACTTTTGGGTTCCTCTTTATCCTTTTCACTTGTCATTTTTTGTTTACACACAAAAGTGTGTCATCGGTTTTCTTTGTACTCAGCAGTTTTTGGCGATCTCTAATATCTGTGTTTTCGGTTTGCACCTTGTCCTATCTTTCAATGGATTTTTACTGAAGATGTTGTTTGCATACTAATGGAAAAATAATGTCATCACATAGTACAAGGAGGATCATTATCCCCTTTAAACAAAAATTAATTCTCTGGTAAGTGTAGATCCACAACAAAACACCAAGTGTAGTTTTCTATTTTTCTTATTATAGCCCCTACTACTAACTAAATAAATGATACGTGACATTTAGACTACTTATCATACCTTGATTTGCCTTAGCACATTCCATAGAAAAATCTATTGCCGATTTCTAATATCCAATTATTACAACTATTTTTCCTTTGATAGTTTCATAAGCATGTTTTTCAGCTAAGGAAGAGTAATCCATGGTATGTAAAACTTTGCCTCAACATGAAATACTTATGGTCCTTTATTTAAATGAAAACATGGGATTTTTGGTAGACCCCCATATTTAACAATACATAAAACTAATAAATCAAAGTGATGCCACTCCAAGAACCTCAAACAAAATTTTTTTTAGTAAACATATAAACATAAAGGAGACATACATCAAATTTAGTACTAACAAAACTCTATTGAAAATAAGTTTAATGAGGTTTGATAACCTTAAAATTAATCAATAACAGTTATTTGTTATGAATTTATGGATACATTTGAATTAACTACTCATCTTTAAATAAAAATTCGTGATCTATAATAAAATTTTTAATTTTGAAATGCAATATATAAATGACATGAGAAATAGATCTTTAAATAGATATGAAACTGACTTTGAAGATCAAGATACCTACACCACATTTCACCTCAATTCATGACCATCCTAAATACTTAAATATTTAGTTTTGTAAAATCTAAAATTCCAAGACACATGTATTTAAAAAAATTGATCCACAAGGCCTCTCTATAGTATAATGGTTGCAATATAAAAACATTTTTTCTTGAAATACATTTTTAAGCGAGAAACCATTTCATAAATATAAGCAATGACATGTATTATGTACTAGTCAAAAACAAAAATAGAAATCACCTTCCTAAATATCTGAATATTTATATTTGTAAAATATAAATTCCAAGGCATATATATACAAAAATCTTGATTTACATAATTTCAAGTTATAACATAATAACTTTGCAGAAAAAACACTTCTAAGCTAAAATATATTGATGGGAAAGCATAAATAATTTCATAAATATAAACAATGACAAATACCATATACTAGGTAGGGGAAGAGCACTAGTTTCTACCTATGTTCCAATTATTGTATAGTTCTTTCTCACCCAACCCGCCAATTATTAACTTTAAAGATACCAAAAATATGATAACTAGAAGTCTATTACTAAATCTCACATGTACCAATAGTTTCTCACTTGTACCTTTGGGGGGTGCAAGCACAAAGTTGAGTGCCAATTCCGCAGAAGTCTGCGGCCAAAAAAAATTGGCAATCAGAAATGGGCACCCATTTTTTGAAAAATAGGTGCCCGTTATGGTTCGGGTGCCCGAGCCGTAAATATAAAACGGGTGCCCGTTTTCAAAACGGGCACCCGTTTTGGTTCGGGTACCCGTAACAAAACGGGCACCCATTTTTAAAAAATGGGTACCTGTTTTTTAAAAAACGGGTGCCCGTTTTTTGAAAGTATTTAAAATTTGTTTTAAACCGTTTTGCAAATCATTTTTACAATTTGCAAAACGGGATCACGTTTTTATCTGAACGGGTACCCGTTTTTGAGAGCTACCACCGACCCCCCTACTGCCATTTTTCCTACTACAGGTACGTATTATTGTTTTTTATTTGTTTTTTATTAAAAATCTTTTTTGTTATTGTTTTTAACTAGTTTAATGTTTAATGTTTAATGTTTATAGTTTTTGAGAGCTACCACCGACTCCCGTGCTGCCATTTGTCTAGGTACGTATTATTGTTTTTATTTATTTATTATTATTTTTTTATTAAAAATATTTTTTATTATTGTTTTTAATTAGTTTAATGTTAAAAATTGTATAATTGTGTTTAATGTTTATAGTTTTTTTAAATATAATTAAAATAAATTGTTATATATTTA
>MU226361.1:3328586-3342843 GCA_018584345.1 Thuja plicata | reverse complement strand
TTGTAGAACAATCTTTCAGATCTTTTCTTATCCTTTTAATAAGTATTTGAGAGCCATCATTTTTCAATCTTAGTTCTTCATTTTCCTTCTCAGATCTATCAAGATCTTCAAGAGCTGCTTCAAGATTATTTTTTAAATGTTTTGCTTCGGCTGAGTCCATGATCTCCTCAAGTGGTTAAAATTTCTTTCAGAGGACCAGAGCTCTAATACCAATTGTTAGAAACACTGAGAGGGGGGGTGAATTAGTGTTTATCTATTTATTATATTTTAGCCAATTAAACATATATCAAATGTGCATCCAAAGAAACATAACACAAGAACACATAACACATGATATGATTACGGAGAAGCTTGATCAGAGGAAAACTCCAGTGGGGATTAGTACCCACAAATATTGTACTAGGTATAATGAACCTGTTAAAGTTCCCTTTCCCTATTAGAAGTCATAATGAGTGATGTCTTGAATGTCAAGATCATCCATGACTTTGTCTAAGTCAATGGGCTCATTATTATCTACATTATCCAAAGCAATGTGCTTAGGACTTGCTTTATCTTTTTGCTCCTCTACATAAGGTGTGTCAGTGAGAAGTAATTGATTCTCACTACTTGTTGATTCTGTACACAGATCTAGGATTTGTCTCCAATTGGCCTCGGTCATGTTGTCTAGCTCTATAAATTTATCCTCTAGCACTTTGTACGCTCTTATCTTTGCTACAAATTTACTTGAGTGTTTTTTCATTAGTTCTTTGATCTCTTCCATCTTTGATTCAGGAGGCATGAGTGTGACAAGTACCCTCTCCCTTGCTTCCTTTTCTATTTGTAAAGCATATGACCATTATTGTCAAATTCTGTCACCTAGTTCTTTGGGTATTTGGCCTACAAATACTATTGGTACATATTTGAACTTGACCATTTCCCTAATTATAGCATCTTGTATTTTGTGTTGGTCCTCTGGCTCCAACTTTGCCCACTGTCTGATTTTCCTATCAGCCATTGTACCACTTGTTGCAATTGAATTGGCAATTTCATCCATTGTTCTAGCAACTGAGATTTTATTCTCTACATCAGGATCATCCTCTTTTGAATCTTCTATGTTAGCTTTGGTCCTGACCAGTGTTTTCCTCCTGTTGGTAGGTGTTTGCTTCACAGTTTGCTTCTCTATTTGTTGCTTCCTCTTATAGATCCTTACTTGACCTATCTTGAGAGGTGTAGTATCTTTTATAGTTTGACTTCTTGTTCTCTAAGCCACTGTGGTTCTTTTTTTCTTGGTAGGAGGTGGAGGTGTGTCAGATTTAGTGGCCTTAGAATCTAATTCTTGCTCATGTTTCTCTTCACTATTGGTACCCTGTTCCTCAATTTCCTCTATTTGCTCGTTCTCCTCCTCATTAACCGACAACATCTTTTCAAGATTCATCACCATCTTGTTTTTCTTGTTGATGGTCTTCTTAATTACTAGGCCTAATTTTATCTTGGACATGGCCTCTTCATATGTCCCAAATCTTGGTTTCTTGTTGTCAAGTGGTTCATTCATTAATGCATTAATTGCATTTTTAGCTTGATCTATGTTAATCTCATAGTCAAGAGGTGCTAACTAGGTTGTCCTTGGTGCAACTGGTTTAATGTGAGTAAAATCTATATCTACCATGAAACATATTTCATCCCTATGCTTCTCAATCAAATGTTGAGGGATCCTCACTCTTTCCATCATATTTTCCTTGAAGTCAAGGAAGTATTCAGTCATCACTGAATCAAAATTATCACCAAGTGACTTGATAAGGTCAGTAATCTGCAATATGATTGGCTTGGTAGTGTCCCATTTTACTTTTCCAACTAAAGGAAAGTGTTCTTGAAAATAAAAGAATATACACATGATAAGTTAACCAAACTTACTTGTGTTTGTCTTTACAAACCTGATTGTTGTCGTACTCTCATCAAGTTGCTTCCATAGGATCTCACATAGATCTATCTGTATTCCCTTCATGACTACCTAGTAAGCTATGCTTACTGTTGTTGATGAAATGTTTTTTAGCCTTCTTTCTTGGAAGATTTTGTATCCTATCACACATGCACTGAACCTCAGTTCCTCATTGGTGATGGTGTTCACCTTGAGTCCTCTGTTATCCCACACAACATTGGTGAATTTTTTAACTTCTATCCAGGAGGGATGCTTATGTGCCTTAGGTTTTTTGGTAATGGGGTAACTAGTTACAGTGTGTAACACATCCTTTGTGATCTTCTTAGGTTCATCCAACCATAACTTTTGTCCATGCATTCTGCTCAGAACTAACCTACTCCAGTAAGTTTTGAAAACCCTTGGGAAGTATAGGGCATTAGTTATCCCTTTTACTTGCAAATGCTTGTGTTCTTATTTCAGGTTTCCTTGTGCCTCACACAGCTTCTTGTAAGCTTGATCTATCTCCAGATCACCTATCTTAGTGATCTTGCAGTGAATATAGGACCTTACATCTTCTATCTACAAAACCCTAGGTGGAATTTTTGAAAATGCGCCATAATCATCGGGTTGCGATGCAATCTCTGGGCATATCTTGTACTTAGGTTCCATACAAGTGTTGTTCTTTATCAGCTTAATGGAATTCTTCTTATCAATCTTCAACTTTATGGTTCTTGAAGTGGTTTCCATCATATTTTGAAATTAGGGCTTTTTTGAAAACAATAATAGAGTTCTTTGGTGCACTTGGTACTTACTTTGATCTGTGTAGCTGGTGAGTGATCTGTTTGTAGTGCATTGGATCGATTCAACATTGCTCTGCTAAATGCTCTCTTATCGCTCTATTTTAGCTCTACTCTTTCTTCTCAAATCATGTGTGCAAAATGAAGTGCTCCCATCGAGTATTTATAGACGTTTTCCCTAAGTCTGTCATAAATGCTCAACAACTCGTTAGGTCATGAAGACGGAGTTCATCAGGAAGACTCTTAAATAAAATTCTGGATGTTGACAGGATGCTCGGGATGGTAGTTAAGATTTTTTCTTTTATAGATGGATATTGGTGTTGTGTCAAGCCAACTTTATAAATTTTCTTCCTTACCGATGGGTGTTGGGTTACATTAGCAACTTAGCCATTTTATGTGTTGATTGACAATTATCGGTAAGTGTAAATAGCCCATTCTTTATATTCTCTGATGATTTTTGGTATGTGTTTACTGGTGGGGTTGTTTTCTCAAAATTGTAACAAGCAACATAATATTCATCTTTATTTATGCAGATTTTAACTATCTATCAATTTGTATAATGGAACTGATGCAAAATATGACTTGGTGTAGTGCAGTTCCATACTTACTTGTTCATCTTTAGGTGGGGGTGGTGATGTCACTAGATCCATTGGATGAGGTGTCACCTACTCCATTTCTTGGTCCAGCTTCCTCAATGGTTGAAGCTTTCCTCCACATTTGCTTTCTCATTTTCTTGATGTCTTCAATGGTGTTACCATTTGCAAAAGTGGTGGTTTCCGTTATTCCGTCTCTGCAGTCCTTATTTAGATGTCCAACCTTGTGACAGTGCAAACATGCCATTCCTGAGTTGGTCTTGCCTCTAGACCTTCTCATCCATGTTCTCATGCAGTTTTCAGCTATGTGACCATATCTACCACATGTTGTGCATTTTATCCATGTATTATAGTCCCAAACATATGAATTACCGACTCTCTTCGGTTTATATGCATTTTCTTCATTTTTGGGTTTCCATGCTTCAATTTGCTTTTTCCTACATTCAAGAGATGTGCGCCCATGCATTTTTTAGGTGGGACAATACTTTTCAATATAGGTTTCCTTTTTGGTTCTTTCACCTTTGATTTACATCCATATGCTTTATGTCCTTTCTTGCTGCAATTATAACAATGTCCTATGAATGTAAATGTGGATTTAGGAATACCCTTTTCTTTGCTCCTATAGACATTTGAGGTGTGGCCTTGCTTTCCATAGTGATTTCATGTCAGCCTCCTTGGTCAAGGATTGGTGTAGGGATCTTTGGGATCAGCTTCATTTGATGACTCTCCATGCTCCGTGACCCTAGTCCAATGTTGGTGTTGGGTCTTCTTTGTGCATTCAAGAATAAATCCATTCTTTTTGTACTCTCTTCAGCTCTCTTAATCATGTCATTATGTTGTTATAGAATTCTAGCCTCATGCTTTAGTTTTTCATTCTCTTCTCTCAGTTCACTCATAACCTGTATTCTTTCAATGAGTTCCACATTCATTCAGTTTGCTTCTTGATTCATAAGAATAATCTGATTATTTACCTCATGGTGATGCTCTATAAGTATTTGTATCTCATACTCCTTTTCTTGTATCTTTTCTATGATCTTTATTCTATCATCAATATCTAGAGTTCTTTCTTGTTTAGCTTGCCTTGCATTATTCATGACATCAATCATTCTTACCATTTGTGTCTCTTGACCGATTTGCAGAGATTTGAATTGTCCAGCCAGATGTAGATTGATTTTAGTTAGGTTTGTGATGCTTTCTTCTGATGTATATGATGCATTGCTTGTATTCAATCTTGAAGACTCAAATAAATCTGGAATCTCTTCCTCAAGATAATCTATCTCACTATAGCGAGAAGCCATATTTTTTCTTTCATACAGCAACTGTCTCATACTAATTCTAGATTCTTTATACTATTCATAGAACATCTGAATTTTAAGCATTTTGTTCTCAGTATTTTTATTAATTTTGTACTTCTCCAATGTATGATATTTTCTCTTAAACCTTTAATCTTTCCAATAAGAGACTTATCTCTAATACCAATTCCTAGGATTAATGGGAAGTAGTACTGAGTTGGGAGGGGTGAATCAGTACCTCTAAAATTTTTAACACTTTTCACCTTCCATCTTTAGTAATAAATATTTACTGTATTATTGACCATATCTGATGTTCTTTCTTATGCATATAGTATTAATTCATAAACTTAATTCTATGCAACATTCATAGAAACATTTATGAAAGTAATAGACACATAACACAAGATATGATATTGCAGAAAACTCCTGTTAGGAAGTAAAAACTATGGTGGGGATGGCACCCACAAAACTTCACTATCTGCAGAATGGAAGGGACCCAGTAGAGGCTTAAAATTGATCACTTCTGATGATCTACCCTGTTAGGATTATTAATGTGGAGACCTATTAGGATCTACTCTGATAAGAGCTTTTAAAAACACTAATGAAGTGTGCACTTGGTTAAGAGATTTACAATAGGACTGTTAAGTCCACCTTCCTTGAAAGGATTTCTTAAGTGTACCCTACTTGTTAGAATGTGTACAATATGTTTGACCCAACTATATGCAATCTATAAATGCTAATTATAGATCTTTTAAAGCTCAGAGTATATGAATATCACCTATAGCGATTGATTAATACCTTTTCTTTCTCGTCGGTAGCCTATGTTCTATTCTTGACAACTGAATTGAACTTTGTATGTGGTGTTGCATGAATTTTCTTTTCTAATCCTTAGGTGCTCTTAGTGGCTACAATCATCATCGAACAACATGTTCACAATTAATTGAGCATCTATTTATACAAGTATTTCACCTATTTTAGGATCATGCATTACAATGTTAACTCTAGATCCAAGGTATACAACTTGACCTTGATATTTTAGTTTGCATGCTTTAAAATAGTTAAACTGATAAAAACAATAATAATTACATTGCTTTCTTGCATGTAATGGATTTAAAACAAATCAAGAAGCTAAATATAAAACTTCAATGATTTATCTCACGTGGAAAGTCAGATCCACTTTTTGTGGGATGTAACTAACTATTGGCTCTTGATCGTCGGTGAGAACTGAAAGTCCATCGGTGTTCTTTCATTGAACTAATTTTCAGGTTCCCTTTATCTGTCAGGTTCCACTCTTTGATTGTTTCATCGGGTTGCATTGTTGGTTACTCGTCGGGTTCCTTTGTCCTTTTTGTCATCGGGTAACACTGAATAGTGTTTGTCAGGATGCTTTGTACTTGGTAGTATCGGTAACCTTGGCATCGGGTAGTGTCGTGTCCTATCTATTGGTGTAGTATAAACTGATGGTGTTCATCATGTTTTTTCTTGTATATACTAATGGAAAAATATAATGTCTTCAGTAACATGACTTGCCCATGGAAAATCAGTGAATTGGTAAGGACGTTGGGTTTGCAATTTTGTTGATGCAAAATTTTCTCTCCACACACTTCCTAACCCTTCTTTAGCCTCAAATATGGTGGTTTTCAAAGCTATACTTACTAAATATTTAGTTGCAAGAAGCCCACTTACTCCTGCTCCTACAATACCCACTTTCTTTTTCTTATAATTAGTAGAGCCCCTGCTTCCTGCAATGAATCCATGACTTGAGAAACTGATAGCAATACAGAGAAAACCTAACTAATTATATAGTTTTGAGTGACCCCAATAATGGTAGTAATATCTTAACCCATGTTCAAATGACTAGCTTTTTTATGATTTTAATACTAGAACAGAACATATAATAATTTATGTGGTAAAGTAAATCAAATTCATCAATAATCAATAACTTATTTATTTACACAAACATATACACACAATCAAAATAAAAAATCATCATTGATAAGTTTCCACCTTAATTCAATTTACAAGGTGACTGTCTAGGTGTCTTACAAGTTAAATTTATATGGATGTGATAATATTGATCATGAAAAATAGGGCTTTAATTATCCAATCTATTGTCCATGTTAGAATATGAAGAGAAAAGTTCATCAAACCAATTTTCTTTTCGCATTGGGTTTCTTCTCATGTCCCTACAAAGATTGTCATTATCTGCAATTTGAAAAGTAACATGACAAGTTTTCCAAAAGAATGGTGTGATTCTCTTAAGGTATTTCTCAAGATCTTTCGCACTCTTGTCCATTTCTTTGACACTTGGCATGACTAATTTTTTTGCTAGAAAATGACCCAACCATTGGGAGCGTATTTCTGAAGAGTGCAAATTTGATAAAATTTCTGAATAGCCAAGGATCACCATTTGAGGAATTTTTGGATGGATGAGCCCCCTACAATAACATAATATCACAATAATTGCTATTATTAAGCATTGAGAAAAAAAATTTAAAAATTAAATTTTAAAAAGTGTATGAATAATACTATGTAATTGAATCTAATAATTTAAAATTTCAACAATCATGATACTTTTTCTCTATCTTAGATAATGAAAGCACATAGTGGATTTATTATCTAAATAATAAAATTTACACCCAAATCGTTAACCATAAGACCTATAAATAAAATCTCATTTTTGTGTTCTTGCCTGACAAAGAATTATTTTTGAATCTGATTCTCAGGTAGTGGTGTCTTTTCTAAATGAGAAATGACTAGATGATGTCAATTGACACTTATCTTTGGTTATTTGAAAAATTCTTAGTTGTGTGTGATGGAATTATTTTTCCATCAGTATGCAAAGAACACTTTCGGTAATCATACACCGAAAGATAGGATAAGAGAAAAACCGACAGTGCTAAGAGGAACTTGTAAAGAACATCACGACAGAGGAACCCGATGAGACAAATCTCAAGTGAAACTGAAAGAGAAGAAACAAAGGAACTCCATAGAGAAAGGGAACCCGATGGTTAGGTCAATCAAAGGATCACCAAAAGACAGGTAAATTGAGTTCTATGTAGACTGAGCATCAGACACTGAAAGTCAGTTACATCCCACAAAAAGTGGATCTGACATCCATGTTAGATAAAACAATTGTATTCTATTTTTAGAATCTTGATTTGTTTTAAAACCATTACTTAAGGGACAAGAAACATTATTGTAAGTGTTTTAATCAGTCTAACTAATTTAAAACACATAGACTAAAAGATCAAGGTCAAGTTGTAAACCTATGATCAAAGAGTTAATATTGTTTTACATGAAACTTAATTAGGTCAATCTATTTTATAAATAGATGATGTAATCATTCATTATGATGGATGAGAGGGTGAATGTAGCCCACAAGAACATGTATGTATCAGATTGAAGGTTTCAAGAACTAGAACAACAAAAGGTGAATTTGCTTATCATGAACCAAGAACAGAGGCTACCGAGCAACAAAGGTCTTATTCAATCACATTAGGTGATACACTTATACATGTAGTCTTGAATGGATTTGTAATCAGTAATAGGAGATTGCATAAACTCAGGTCAAAGTGCAATTTTATTACATGCTAACAAGTGAAGAAAAGTGTAAAAATCCTTTCAAGGAAGGTGGATTTAACAGTCCAATTGTAAATCTCTTAACCGAGTGCACACTAAATAGTGTTGCTAAAGCTCTTAATAGAGTAGACTTTAACAGGTCTCCATAGATACTCCTAACATGGTAGATCATTAGAAGTGATCAAATTGTAAGCCTTAACTGGCCCCTTCCAATCTGTAGATGGTGAATAATTTTTGGGTGCCATCCCCACCATAGTTTTTACTTCCTAATAGGATTTTTCTGTGTTATCATATCTTGTGTTGTGTCTCAATTAATTTCATGAATGTTTCTATGAATGTTCACATGTTTGATTAAGTTAAAAGAATTGATATGTCGTACATAAAGATAGTATATAACAGATGGTTGGATAATCAATTGATTACACAAAGGTTAATTGATAAAAGACAAGAAAGTTTTAGAGGTACTGATTCACCCCTCCCCTCTCAGTACACACTTCTCATTAATTCAAACAATCGGTATCAGAGCTAAGTCTCTTATTTGGAAAGCTTAAAGGCTTAAGAGAGAAGATCATACAATGGAGAAGTACAAACTTGACAAGAGTATTGAGAATCAGAAGATAGAAATTCAGATCTTCTCTAAGTAGTATAAAGAAGCTAGAATCAAGATGAGATAGTTGTTAGATGAAATAAATATTATGGCATCTCATGGTAATGAGACAGATTACCATGAGGAAGACATACCAGATTTATTTGAGTCTTGAGGATCAACTACTAGCAAAGCATTAGACACATTAGAAGAAAGCATCACAAGCCTAAATGAAATCAATCAACATCTAGTTGGACTTGGTAAAATCTCTGCAAATTGGTCAAGAGATATAGATGGTAAGAATGATTGATATCATGAACAATGCTAGACAAGATGAGCAAGAGAGAACACTAGCTATTGATGATAAAAGGAAGATTACTGAAAAGATACAAGAGAAAGAATCAGAAATACAAAGATTAACAGAACATCATCATGAGATTACAAATCAGATTATTCTTATGATTCAAGAGGCAAACAGAATGAATGTTCAACTCATTGAAAGAATAGAAGCTATTAGGGAGCTAAGGGAAGAGAATGAAAAGATGAAACAAGAACTCAGGATTCATCAGCAACATGATGAAATTATCAAGAAAGTTAAAGAAAGCAATAAAAGAATGGATGATTTTCTTGATGGACAACAAAGAGCTAACAACAACACCAGTCTAGGCTATACCAAGACTAGATAATTACCCAATCAAGCTAATCCAAAGAATGTCTATGAAAATCCAAGACCAAGAAAGCTAACATGCAATCACTATGGAAAGAAAGGCCACACATCAAATGTATACAGGAGAAAAATGAAAGGTATTCCTAAATCCACATCTTCATTCATATGATTTTGTTATAAATGTAACAAGAAAGGACATATAGAATATGAATGTATGTCTGAGATGAAACAACCAAACAAGGAAACCTAGATGGAAAAATACTATCTTACTTGCAAAATGAATGGGCACACAACTCTTGAATGCTAGAAGATTAAAAATCATGCATGGAAGCCTAAAGGTCAAGAAAATATCTATCAACCGAAAAGAGTCAGTAACCAGTATGTATGGGATTACAACACATGGACAAATTATATAGTATGTGGAATATTTGGTCACATTGCTGCAAACTGTATGAGATAGTGGACAAGAAAATCTAGAGGCTGGACTAACCCTGAAATGGCATGTTTGCATTGTCATAAAGTTGGTCATCTCAAGAAAGACTACAGAGATTGAATGACAGAGACCAGCACATTCCCCAATGGAAATACCATTGAAGACATCCGGAAGATGAGAAACAAAATGTGGAGGAAAGCTACAAACAATGATGAAGTAGGACCGAGAAATGCAATTAGTGATACTCTATCCAATCGATTTGGTGACATCACCACCCCCACCTAAGAAGATCAAGTAAGTATGGAACTGCATTGCACCAAGTTGTATTTTACATTAGTTCCATAATATGTTGATAAAATGCCAAATTATCATAATTAAAGATGCATCATGGTATTACTTGTTAAAATCTATGAAAACTATTCCATCGGGTAATACATACCAAAATCCATTGGTATACACTCAAAGCTAAATTGTCTACACTTACTGAGAATCATCGGTTAACATGTAATAGCTGAATTTGCTAGTGTAAACCAAGAATCGTCCTAAATCAAGTAAGTTGAAAAAGTTGTCTTTGCCAAAACACTAAAACCCATCAGTAAAAGTAAGAAGTTAGACAACTTCCCTAAAGCATCACATTGTCACTAAAAAAAGAAGTTAGTGTTTAACCTGATGACTCCGTCTTCACACACCGAGGAGTGGGTGAGCATTAAAGACTCAACTTAGGGAAAACGTCTATAAATAGGTGATGAAAAGGGTTTCATTTCTCACCTGCAATTTGAACGAAGCAACCATTGTGAAAACAAAGAGAGAAGAGACAAAATTGTAGAGAAACTCCAACCCGTTACAAAGCACTGGACAAGTAGATCAATCACAGCTACAGAGGTTGAAGTAAGTACTAAGCATAACTGAGAACTCTGTTCATCTTTTACGGAAAGCCCTAAAATATCTGATACAATGGCCATGACTTCAAGAACAACTAAACTAAAGAGCATCAAGAAGGATAAGGTCAAACTTATAAAAAATTATACCTGTGAGGAACCTCATTACAAGATATGACTAGAGGTTGCATCACAACCTGACAATGCTGGAGCATTCTCACGAATAGCAACTAGAGTTTTTCTTGTTGAAGATGTGCGAGCATACATTCACTACAAGATTGTAGAAATTGGCAACCTAGAGGTTGAACAACCTTTGAAGAAGCTATGTAATGATGATGGATCTATTAAAGATGAGCACAAGCATATAGAAGTGAAAGGGCTCACAAATTACCTACTGTTCCCAAAGGTATTCAAGACCGAATGGATTCAATTATTATTAAGAAGAATTCACAACCACAAACTATGGGTAGATGAGCCTAAATAAATAACACGAGATGTTATTCATGCAGTCGCAGGTTATCCTATAACTGATAAGGTAAAAGAATTGAAGCACCCTCCCAAGGCTGAAACTAAGAAGATTATTGGACCTACGTGGGATGGAAGAGGACTAAGAGTATCTAACATAAATGATGATGAACTAAAATTTGGAGCATGTGTCCTAGGCTACAAATTCTTTCAAGATGGTAGGATGAACAACATAGCATCTAGAGCAGTGGATACAACATATAAGATTGTAAAGAAAGGAACACAGTTGGATCTGTCAGAACTTCTACTCAACTAGTTAGAAGAAAACTTGAAGACAATCAGAAATGCAAAGACAAATACATGTAAGTTTGGTTCACTTATCATGTGCATATCCTTTTACTTCCAAGAATATTTTCCATTAGTAGGAGATATAAAATGGGATACAACTAGACAATTCACCATATAGATCAGTGAGTATATAACATCACTGGGAGACAACTTTGAGATAGTTATGGGTAAGTGCTTTACTGGATTCAAGGAGATAATGTAGAAAAGAGTAAGGATCCCAAAACAACTAATTGAGAAATTCAAGAATGAAATATGTTTCATGGTTGACATAGATTACACACATACCAAACATGTTGTACCAAAGAAAGCATGGCTATAATGACTTGACTATGAAGTGAACATAGATCAATCATCCAAAGCAATTGAGGCATTGATGAATGAGCCATTGGATAAAATACAACCCAAGTTCGGTACTTATGAAGAAGCCAAAGAAAGAATCAAAACTAGCTTGGTTGTAAAGAAGATTGATAGGAAAAAGGACAAGAGGTTCAAGAATCTGAAGAAAATACTATCAGTAATAGAGAAGCAACCGAATAGGAAGAAGAAGCTGAAAAAAAGGAAGAGACTGAGGGTCAGTCACCCATCGGTGAAGCTATAGAGGAGAATGACTCCTAGGACACAAAGTCAGATTCACCACCTCCTCCACTAGTTAAGAAGCCAAGAACTACAGCTACATCCAGAACCAGGATTTAGATAGCCAAGGATACAAATATTTTACCATTGAAGAAAGGTCATGTAAGGAACTATAAGAGAAAGCCTCTAACCAAACACTCCAAAGCTACAAAAATAAGAAGGCTCATTAGAACTAAGGAGGACATTGAGGAAAGGTGTTCACGAGGAGAAGAATAAGATCCCTAAAACCATTAATGAGGTATGTGTACAAATGATTAAATTAGGATCAATTGCTAAGCCTAAAGTCAAAATCGTTGGCAAGTTGACTACCTGTGGCTACATGACTCATTTTGTGTTTTCATCATGGAAACAAAGTCATGTTTAGTTTCTGTCATGAAAGACAAAATGACTAAGTAAGGAAAATAGGGTAGAACAGAGATGCTCAGCAATTAGCACATCAGCACATGTGTGAGAGATCAATTCAGCTTATGCACGTTCATATATAAGTTGTATGACATGTCTACATGATATAACTAGACACACATAGTATAGAACTACAGTATGGAAAAGTTACAAGCAGATCAATAGGTCAACAGTCCAGGAGACAGAGCATAGAAGCCGACTAAGTGTTTTGATCAGTGTGTGTTATTTTGTGATGTAATGGCTAAGCGCCTTTTGTTATATGTTTGTAATGATGTAATTAACATTGTAGTAAACATGCTTGAAGCTGACTTGTTCAGAAGCATTGTATATTTTATTTTAGGGCCGACTAGTGTTTTGTTTTGGGTTGCGCCTATTTGGATTTGAAGATATAAGTATGTAATGTAAAGATATGTTACAAGTGTCGATTATTATGCAAGAGGAAGTTATAGAGGGATAGTACAATGAAGGCAATATATGATATAGCTATTTAAGAGAGTAAGAGCATTCACGCATACATGAAACTGATCAGACAATAGTGTCATCATAGCAGTTCATTTTGATATAGTGCATATCATCTTTCAGAAGGTTGTTGCCTTCATCTTATTGGAAAGTGAGCCATATACCTTTAATAAGGTTTTGTAATAGACTCCTAACAGGGTCTGACCTTTAACCAATTCATTGTACACATATTGTAAAGACTACTTCTAACAGGGCAAAGGAACTCTCACAAGTTCATTATACTTAGTACAATATTTGTGGGTACTAATTCCCACTGGGGCTTTCCTCTGATCAAGGTTTCCCCATAATCATATCATGTGTTATGAGTTTTTATGTTAGGCTTTATTTTATGTATGTTTGATTTATGCTTAAGTTGCTGAAAGGTAATTAATAAGACAAACATTGATTCACCCCCCCTCTCAGTGTTTCTAACAATTGGTATCAGAACTCTGGTCCTCAGAAAATAAGTTTAACCACTTGAGGAGATCATGGACTCAGCAGAAGTAAAGCATTTGAAAAAGAATCTTGAAGTAGCTCTTGAAGATCTTGATAGATCTGAAAAATAAAATGAAGAACTTAGACTGAAAGTTGATGGCTCACAAATGCTTATCATGAAACTAAGAAAAGATTTGAAAGATTGTTCTACAAGTGACTTAGGGAAAATGATCAAAAATCTCAGTGAAGAGAATATGTCTCTGAAGGATAAAGTTGAGAATCTGGATGAACAACTCACAAACAGCCAAATTGGTAGTGAAGAAAAGATCAAAGAAAGCAAGCAACTACATGATGAAATTTTAAAAGCAAACATGAAAGTTCTGGAATTAGAAAACATAAAAAAGAAGTTGGAGTCTGAATTAATAGAAGCAAAGGATAAGATTGATAAACTTCACACAAGTTCTGACTCACTTCAATCTCAGCACAATGCACAAAAGCATAAAGGTGACACTACTGGTCTTGGATTCAATGTAACACAAACTGAAGTCAATTCATTATAGGAAAGAGAGAAACCTAATGAAGCACCTTCAGAAGCAAGGAAAGTTGAAAATGTTGAAGAGATTAAATCAGATCTACCAAAAAGGGAAATCAAGCAAGTTAACAAAACTTGTTATGCATGCAACAAACATGGTCATTTGGAAAGAGATTGCAAAAAGGTAAGACCCTTCAATGGTTATTGTTTCTCTTGTAATAA
>MU226361.1:3310816-3328536 GCA_018584345.1 Thuja plicata | reverse complement strand
AATTTGGTCATAGGGCTATACATTGCAGAACTCAGTCACAACAGAATCAAAGAAGAATAAATCAAAACAATCAGAGAAATCAACCTCAAAGGAATTTGCAGAACACTACATGTCAGATATGTAACTATAATGGACACACAACAAAGAAATGCAACATGATGAACAAAAGCATCAGAACTCCTATTATTTGTCACACATGTGGAAAGGCAGGACACATCTCAAATTTTTGTAGATCCAAAACTCAGAAGCAAGATGAACCTAAGAAATCACTATTTGAAGAAAAAGGAGAAATCACTTAGAGGGAGCTATTCTAGCTCAAGACCCCTGCACGGTTGGTATACTCACCTCTGAGTATGAGCCTATGAAATCATGGTTACAAGAACATTATATTGCTATATGCATTCACGCATTGTCTAAAATGCATCAAGATCAAAGTTTCAAAATCACAAGGTAATTTGCGTACGGTTGCAAACATTAAATGTGGTAGATTGTATAAAAAGAAAGAAAGTATTC
Source organism: Thuja plicata (assembly GCA_018584345.1). Classification (NCBI taxonomy): domain Eukaryota; kingdom Viridiplantae; phylum Streptophyta; class Pinopsida; order Cupressales; family Cupressaceae; genus Thuja; species Thuja plicata. The sequence goes on along the minus strand of MU226361.1, from coordinate 3,328,023 downwards.
GATCATCTTCACACTTTCATTCGAAGAGCACAGAATTTGGAGAGCATTGGAGCACTAGACATCAAGGCACGAAGGAATAATAGATTTGGCAGTTGACTAAATGGATAAGAAGTTTAGAACAGAACCCTAGTAGTCACGCCATTTTGGAATTTCATGAAACCCTACTTAAGAAAATCCCAAGTAAGTATGGTGACTCCAGTTGTGTTTGATATAGTAGAGAGGAAGAGATTTGTATTCAAGAAACATCCATTCAAATCCATACTGGATGATGTGGAAGGGGCTTTCTCCAAAACCCTGCTAGGTGTTGTTCACGTGGAAGATATCCGTGCGTATATATACTGCAAGAAGGAAACAATAGGAGATGTCAAAATAGCTACTCATATGGCATCCATGATGAAACTTCACTACACATTCATAGATGAATTCGTGCACTTGATTGATAACCCTATCTTTGAGTATTCTAATGCGCATGAGTTTGATGAGCCTGAATGGGTAAAGATTTTGTTGACCAGAATACATGATGATATTTACTGGATTGGTGAGGTCCCTGTGTGTATCACCATAGACCTAATTCATGAATTAACTAGACTTCCCAAGATGGGACCACTCTTTCCCACTGGCAAGGATGTCAAAAAGTATATTGAACAAGTTTGTCTATTCAAGAGTGACAAGCGTGGAATGACAGTTGACCCTATCAAAGAAGATGACATAAAACTTATGACAATGATACTCGGATATAAGTTTCAGCAAGCAAGCCGCTTTAATAGTGTCTCTACAACAACAGTCCTAGCAACTATAAGAATGGTGAAGGACAACACTCAATACAACTTATGTGAGATCCTGCGCGGTCAATTGATTGACAACATCCGAATCATCAAACATGACAGGAGCAAGACATTCAGGTTTGGATCTCTGATCATCTACTTGTATTTCCATATAGTTGGAAAGGTTGCAAACCTCTACCTGGATAGGAGCAAACCCACAATGTCTCAGATATCACTCAAGGTCACCTTAGAGAGTAGTGCAAGGGATGCCATGGATATGGATATAAAGACATTCATAATCAAAATGCAGAATAGGTACAGATTATCTAAGAAGATAGTTGAAAAATACAAGGATACCATATGTTTCATCGTAGAAATAGATTGCACATTCATGGAGGCAGTTTAACCTAGAACCAAATGGATTCATCCTCTTGGTTATGAAGTGGAAGAACATGTGCTAGAAGGATATGCACAAGTTCTATTTTCAGTGCCCAAAGATCCTAATGAGCCTAGGTGGGGCACCTACAGAGAGAAGACCAATGAAGTGGATACTATCCTACACAATGCTGATAATAAAAGGAAAGCTTCCAGAATTACATCTAACATACTGAAAGTTCATGGAGTCACACAAGAAGATCTTGACAAAGCCAGAGATGCCAAGATAGAAAAAGAACTTGAGAAAGCTGAACAGATCTAGAAGAAGAAGAAAGTAGAGAGCACCTCTATGCCCTCTACCACCATTGACTTAGATTCATCTCCACTGTCTACACCAAGCAAGAAGACTAGAGGAAGAAAATAGGCACCTACAAATCACCCATCCTCAAGGAACACTCAGAGCAAAGCTAAGAATATTCAAGTTCCTCCTGAGGTAGGATTTAGACCTAGTCTAAATGTTTTGAGAAACATGATTGTTAATGAAGGGAGATTAGATACACTCTCTAAAGTCTATGACAAGTATGAAGAAATTGATAAAATGGAGATACACTCTATGATCATATCTCATATGATCAAGTTCAAGAAGATAGTTCTTGAACTCAAGACAGTGATACTAGATCAGTTATGGAACTTGTTGGAGATAATGAAAAGACATGCAATTGAGGAAGACATGAGGATAAGAGAAGAAACATTGGATACTCTTCTTCCTGTATGCTTGCATGATGAAAAGGCTATATTGTTGGAACTAGTGAAGCCTCATGTCCAAAATAAGACAAGGACCCTACAAATAATGAACAAGGAGTATGAATAGATAGGTAAAGAGACTGAAAAGGCATTTGCACAAGTCTTTATGGACATACACATGTATCCACCAATGGCGTCTACAACAAAAGTTACTCCAGCTCCTCCCAACAGGCTACAAATCCAGTGATTTAGATTGCACCCATGACAGGTCCACAGGCCTCAACGCTCACAATGAAAATAACTTCTGATACAGATAAAGACTCATAACACACTATAGTAGTTGACAATGTCAAGATATCCATGACTGCATCTAAAAAAGATATGGACAAAGTTGATAAGGCATTTGTAAGCACTGAAGAAATGTGCACTGATGATACCGCCGCACAACAAGATGAAGTTCCCATCAATGACCAAGTTGACATAAATGAAGACACTCAAGATGATATTCAAGGTGACAAGACACTGATAAAAGAGGAACCAGTGAAGGTTGAATGCGTGGATACCAGTCAGAACAATATATTCTCACCATCCACTCAACCATCTACCTCATTGTTGTCAAGGTTAACTCCTAATTCAGAAAGTTTGGATGCATGGGGAGAAGAAGACCTAATCAAAATTAGTGTTCTTGCTATGGAAAAATAAAAGGAAAAACAAGTGATGAGGAACCCTCACTTCTTGGAAACAGTGAACATTTTGAATGACTTAGTGCCTACTGATCAGAAAGTACTGATCAGAAAGTAGCCTAGTCCAATCAGTTGAAGATGTGGACAACACTTTGTCAAACTTAAAATCACACTTCATAAGCTTAGTAGACTCTACTACTAAGGTTGTAGAAGATGAATACAAGAAGGAGAGAATGGATGATTTGGTAAAGAATTTTACCTTAGACTTGAACTCCTTAAAGATTGGGCAATCTATATTGAAGGAATTGGCAGATAAAGGAAAGAGAGTTGTAGCAAACTGTATGGACAGAGTAAAACTCACCTCTGAGCACACCAAAAAGGTAGAAGAGGCAGAGTTAATGATAGATAGAATAAGAAAATCAGTTGAAACTTTGACGCAAGACATGAACATATGTAACAATGTCTACCAAGGGCAGTTAGACAAAATTGAGAAAGAAAAGTTAGAAATCAACAAGATAAGGGTAAGGAAAACATAGTTAGGAAATGCACTTGTGCCATCCTTAGCAGTCCTCAATGAGAATATCAGACAGATTGATGCCACTATAGTGACATATGATCAAGGTCCCTACATGGATCTGATAAAAATGGAGAAGCTAAGATATGCATTGTGCGCGCATCTACAAACAGTTGATTCTATGAAAGCATTTTGGCAGAAAGAGATCCAATCTCTTAAAATTGCATACCCTGAAGTGTATATGGAGTAAGTATGCAGTAGACCTATAGTTTTTGTACACCTTTGTCATTAATGTCAAAGGGGGAGTATATAGAATGTGTATATGTGGAGAAGTATATGTATATATGATGTTATACAGTCACTTTTAGTGATAAGTCATTTTTGAGTAACTTGGCCACATTCCTTTGTTGCCATAAATGACAAAGGGGGAGATTGTTGGCAAGATTACTACCTGTGGCTACATGACTCATTTTGTGTTGTCATCATGGCAACAAAGTCATGTTTAGTTTCTGTCATGAAAGACAAAATGAGTAAGGAAAATAGGGCAGATCAGAGATACGCAGCGATCAACACATCAACACACGTGCGAGAGATTGATTCAGCTTATGCACATTTACATATAATTTGTATGACATGTCTACATGATACATCTAGACACACATAGTATGGAACTATAGTATGGCAAAGTTACAAGCAGATCAATAGGTTAGCAGTCCAGGAGATAGAGCATGGAAGCCGACTAAGTGTTTTGATCAGCTTGTGTTATTTTGTGATGTAATGGCTAAGCGCCTTTTGTTATATGTTTGTAATGATGTAATTAACATTTTAGTAAACACGCTTGAAGCCGACTTGTTTGAAAGCATTGTATATTTTTTTTTAGGGCCGACTAGTGTTTTGTTTTGGGTCGCGCCTACTTGGATTTGAAGATATAAGTATGTAATGTAAAGATATGTTACAAGTGTCGATTATTATGCAAGAGGAAGTTACAGAGGGATAGTAAAATGAAGTTAGTATATGATATAGCTCTTTAAGAGAGTAACAGCATTCACACATACACAGAACTAATCAGACAATAGTGTCATCACAGCAGTTCATTTTGATATAGTGCATAACATCATTCAGAAGGTTGTTGCCTTCATATTATTGGGCAGTGAGCCATATACCTTTAACAGGGTTTTGTTATAGACTCCTAATAGGGTCTGACCTTTAAGCAATTCATTGTACTCATATTGTAAAGACTGCATCTAACAAGGCAAAGGAACTCTCACAAGTTCATTATAATTAGTACAATATTTGTGGGTACTAATTCCCACTGGGGTTTTCCTCTGATCAAGGTTTCCCCGTAATCATATCATGTGTTATGAGTTGTTATGTTAAGCTTTATTCTATGTATGTTTGATTTATGCTTAAGTTTCTGAAAGGTAATTAATAAGACAAACACTGATTCACCCCCCCCCTTTTAGTGTTTCTAACAAAAATATGGTTAACTTTGGATCCCTCAGACCAGAACAAGATTGAAGAGGCAATCATCAAAATGATGAGTACATTTAAATATGTACCAGTACAATATTATGAAAAAATTCCCAATGCACTATATGATAGAATATCTGCCAGATGGACATATGTATTAAAGAATGAGAAAGAGGTAAGGGAAAGAGTCCTTGTTTCTCTTATGCCTCCCGAATCCAAAATGGAAGAAATCAAGGAGATGATGGAGAAAAATGCACAAAATTTCTTACCCAATATGAGAGCTTACAAAATACTTGATGGCAAGCTAATAGACCTAGAGAAGGACACAAATTTTTTTTGGAGTAAGATACTCAACAGACCTACTGAGGAGGCAAGCCCTGAGAGAAAAATTCTTAAAAATGAACCACACAACACAGATGATCAAGCTGAGAAGAGCCCTGAGCATATATTTATTAATGACACCGATGATGCCAAAGAAATTGAATTGGAAAAAGAGGAAATGGGCACCACAGTCAACATGGATATAGATGTTGCAGATGAAACATGGTCGGACACCACTATGGACAACATTGTGGACAAAATAATCATTGACATTACCAATGATCCAGCAGAAGAAATACAGAAAGATGAAGATGTCACTGTTACCAAGGACAAAACCAACAAACAAGACACTACATTTGACACTTCACAAGTGAACATACGAGGCAACATACCAATATTGATGCAAGCCATCAATATACTTCAAGAAAAAGAAAAATCACCTAAAAAATAATCAAGCATTCCCGAGGATGTTGGGGATGAAGGAAAGAAAGACAACACTGATGACCAAAATGTCATCAGAAACACTCAAAAAGTAACCGATATTGACAAGTTTACAAAAAGAGATTCAAAGCAAACATATAGAGAAACTACTGAGAAGGATGCACAGACAAATGAAGATGAAGTACATAAGGATATTGATGAAGGAGCTAAACCAAAAGATGGAACTCTTGAGAAAACCAAAAAAGTTTCTACAGATAACATCAAAGTTGATGTGGAGACATCCACTCAAAACCAACAAGCTGACACTGAGGCACAGCAACAAAAAGAGACAACACCTCCAATCACTTAATCCAACACAATAGACAAAGCTAAGAAACTGGCTATGGTTCTACATTCAAGTGAAACTCAGAAGAAGAAGAAGAAAACCAAAAAATACTAAGTTGGAAGTCACTCTAGATGAAATAATTGAGATACCCAAATGTGACCCAACTACACTAGATTATGAAGCACTAAAAGAGTACGGTGAAATATGCCAAAGGAAGGCACTATAGGAGAAGCTAAGAAAGGAGCATAGAGACTCCATGGTACTAGAGACAACTAGGGACATCTTGAATCAGATTGTACCCAATGTTGATGTTGGTCACAATAAACCTATACTTGATCAACTAGCCCCTATCACCGAGGCCATCACAATGCAGAACATTGATGCAGAAAAGGAAATTGAGGAGAGAGCGGAGCAAAAATATCAGAACATACTTATTGAAAAGATCAGCCAAGAAGTGGTAGAAAACAAGGTAAAGCTTTCATAATTAGTAAGCGAATTAGATCCAATAATTGCTGAAGCTATTTCCTTGATACAAAAATTGAGCACACTTAACAAACTTACTAAGGAGCATAGTGATAAAATAGAAAAGTTAGATTCCGATCTAGTTACTAGTGCCAAAGGCTTAACCACTGATGACAATACAATAAAGTTGCATTATGAGAAAATTGTTGAGATAAAAAGGTTAAGACAAGAACAATGGAAAGTAGAAATGTTTTTTAGGGAAGATGTTACTGAGCTCCAGGCTCAACTTCTACAAATTCTTACACTGCTTCAACAACATATCAGTTCAACAAGGCAACTGATAGCCACCTGTGAGATGTCTGTAGCAGACAACATCTATGATATGCATGCAAGGATCACACTCAAGCACATGGCTCTAGACAATCTAAAGAACAAATGAGAGAAGATGATGGAGGACATGAAGTCCTCACACTCTCATATTTTTGATAAGCTATAGGTATACACCTTTTCCCTTAATATCAAAAAAGGGGGAAAATAATGATATGTATAGTATAAAGTGAATAATGATATATACTATATAAAGTGCAAGAATCTAGATACAGTACGAAAAGATTAAAAAAAAGTACAAGGTGAAAAGAAGTAGAGAATCATGTATATACACTTATACTTATAGGCATATACATAGGGGTAGTCATGAAATGACTAAGGAATATATATGGTGTACATACTAAAAATTTTGTTAGTATTTTGCACATATCATTTTTTTGATACTAAATTCAAAGGGGGAGATTGATGACATTATTTTTCCATTAGTATGCAAAGAACACTTTCAGTAATCATACACCGAAAGATAGCATAAGAGGAAAACCAACAGTGATAAGAAGAACCTGACAGGAAAATCCTGACAAAGGAACCTGATGAGACAAATCTCAAGCAAAACTGAAAAAGAAGAATCAGAGGAACCTGACAGAGCAAGGGAACCCGATAGACAACTCAATCAAAGGATCACCGAAAGAAAAATAAACTGATTTCTATGCAAACCGAGAATCAGACACTGAAAGTCAGTTACATCCCACAAAAAGTGGATCTGACTTCCACGTTAGATAAAACAATTGTATTCTATTTTTATCTTGATTTGTTTTAAAACCATTACTTAAGGGACAAGAAACATTATTGTAAGTGTTTTAATCAGTCTAACTGATTTAAAACACATAGACTAAAAGATCAAGGTCAAGTTGTAAACCTATGATCAGAGAGTTAATATTATTTTACGTGAGACTTAATTAGGTCAATCTATCTTATAAATATATGTTGTAATCATTCATTATGATGGATGAGAGGATGAATGTAGCCCATGAGCACATCTATGGATCAGACTGAAGGTTTCAAGAACCAAAACAACAAAAGGTGAAATTAGTTATCGTGAACCAAGAACAGAGGCTACCGAGCAACAGAGGTATTATTCAATCACATTAGGTGATACACTTATACATGTAATCTTGAATGGATCTGTAATCAGAAATAGGAGATTGCATACACTCAGGTCAAAGTTTAATTTTCTTACATTCTAACAAGTGAAGCCAAGTGTAAAAATCCTTTCAAGGAAGGTGGATTTAACAATCCAAGTATAAATATCTTAACCAAGTGCACACTAAATAGTGTTGCTAACGCTCTTAATAGAGTAGACTTTAACAGGTCTCCACAGATACTCCTAACAGGGTAGATCATCATAAGTGATCAAATTGTAAGCCTTAACTGGCCCCTTCCAATCTGCAGATAGGGAATAGTTTGTGGGTGCCATCCCCACCATAGTTTTTACTTCCTAATAGGAGTTTTTTGCGTTATCATATCTTGTGTTATGTGTCAGTTACTTTCATGAATATTTCTATGAATGTTCACATGTTTGATTAAGTTAAAAGAATTGATATGTCTTAAATCAAGATAGTATAGAAACAATGCCTGGATAATCAATTGATTACACAAAGGTTAATTGATAAAAGACAAGAAAGTTTTAGAGGTCCTTGTTCACCCCTCCCCTCTCAGTAAAAACTTCCCATTAATTCCAACTTTGTGGCTCCTTGGAATTGTTACTTTTATTCAAATTATGAGGAGTGGAATGTAGTAGCAGATTTCATAGCTAAATGGGCTTCTAATCAAATGTAGGGTTGAATTATTGTGGAAAGGGGACAATTATCTCTAAAATTGTCTCACATGTTGGATCACTTAGTGGATAAAGATAGGGTTGTATAGTGCTCTTTTCTCTTTAGGAAATTGTCCCTTCTTACTTTGTATCTCTCTTTGTGTTGAATAAATTTTCATCCCTCTTTTAGTTAAAGAGACACTTTTTAAATTGAAATTTTGTAATAAATTTTTTATGTCAATATTTTAAATAATAATGTATACTTCATTATCAAGATAATAAAGACTGGTGATAAGAGATATTGAGAGCATGGAGACTGCATGTATGTATAATAAATCATATAATATAATCTAAAAATATTAATATTAAAAATTTACAATGTAAATGAACTGGAAATATTTCTACTTAGTCTTACAACTTATGTCCTAAATCAACTTTTTAACTGTACAATTTTTAACTAAATCTATCATCCTAACAATGAATCTTTACTCTCACATTTACACCAAGTTTTAAAGTCTAAAACCTTTTTATATATATTTTATCTTACAATTATTATCAAACATACTACATTAAAAAAATCACCACACCTGTATAAGGATAGTGCACCACCTGATTTCTCTAAAATATCTCCAAATTTTGTTGGAAGAAGACTCTCTAATTTCTTGTCCCCATCATAGCCAGTGCCTAGAACCACAACATCAGCTTCCATCTTTGTTCTATCATCCAGTACAATCCCCTTATTGTAAAAACTCCAACTTGATGATTTTTGAAAGCGTATGAAGCCTTCCTCTACTTTTGAAAAAAAATTGCTAGGAAGCAATCCAATGCTACAAGAAGTTATTTCTTGTAGAAAGCTCATATCTGGAATAAGTCCATATTTTTTTAGGGGAAATTTCCAAAGCATGGAAAGCTCCACAAATTTGGATATTGCCCATCTCTACATAAAAAAAAAAAAAAAACATAAATATTTTTGGATGATTGAGAAAAAAATATAAATTTTGGTTACTTATGTAAATCCATGCTAAATATTGTTTTGACAAGTCAAAGGAATTTACCAATGGGACAAACATATATGATATTAAGATAAAAATAAAACCCTGATTTGGTTTTCCGAGTAAAAATTGTGTAAAGCGTGTTCCATATAAATATTGCAAGTGTACTCCCCAAAATAAATAATCTTCAGGAATCATCCAATGAGTTCTTCTAAAGACCATTGTACAAGGGGGGTCATTATCCCCTGTAAACACAAATTAATTCTCTTGTAAGTGTCGATCCACAATAAAACACCAAGTGCAGTTTTCTAATTTTCTTATTGTAGACCCTACTACTAACTAAATAAATTATACGTGACATTTAGATTACTGATCATACCTTGATTTGCATTAGCACATTCCATAGAAAAATCTATTGCTGATTTTTGATATCCAATGATTGCAACTCTTTTTCCTTTGATAGTTTCATAAGCATCTCTTTCAGCTAAGGCAGTATAGTCCATGGTATGTAAAACTTTGCCTTGAAATACTTCTGGTCCTTTATTTAAAGGAAATGATGGTATTTTTGGTAGACCCCCATATTTACCAATACATAAAACTAAGAAATCAAAGTGATGCCACTGTAAGAGCCTCAAACAAAAATTGTTTTAGTAAACATATAAAAATAAATGAGAAACATCAAATTTACTACAAACAAAACCCTATTGTAAAGATGTTTTATGAGGTTTGACAATCTCAAAATTAATCAATAATAATATTTTTTTATGCATTTATGGATACATTTAAATAAACTGCTCAACTTTAAATAAAAAAATCACAATCTATAAGAAAAATGTTAATTTTGAGATGTAATGTATAAATGGCATTAGAAATTGATCTTTAAATAGATATGAGATTGACTTCAAAGATCAAGATAGCTACACATATTTCACCTTAATTCACGTCCTTCCTAAATACTCAAATATTTAGTTTTGTAAAATCTAAAATTCCAAGACACATGTATCTAAACATTTTAATCCACAAGGCCTCTCTATAGTATAGTGGTTGCAACATAAAAAGACTTTTGCTTGAAATACATTTCAAAGAAAGAAACCATTTCATAAATATAAACAATGATAGGTATTATGTACTAGTTAAAAAGGAAAATAAAAAGCACCTTCCTAAATATCTAAATATTTAGGTTTATAAAATCTTAAATTCTGAGACATATGTATTCACAAATCTTGATTTACATACTTCAAGTTATAACATAATAACTTTGCAGCAAAACACTTCTAAGTTGAAATATGTTAATGGCCAATGACAAATCATTTCATAAATATAAACAATGAAAAATACTAGATACTAGGTAGGGGAAGAGCACTAGTTTCGGCCTATGTTTCAATTATTGTTTAGTTCTTGCTCACCCAACCCTCCAATTAGTAACTTTAAAGATACCAAAAAAATGATAACTAAAAATCTATTATTAAATCTCACATGTACCAATAGTTGTTCACTTGTACCTTGGGGAATAGTTAGAATTTTTAAACGAGTATTGGAAGAGTTGTGTGATGTTATTGTTTCATATAAAACATGAATATTCAGACATTTGTGCATAAGTATAAACAATTTTTGAGATGGTTGTAGTGTATGGTTAAATTGGGACATCCTTAAGTAGGTATGACATTTGAAATGACCACTTTTTGACCCTTGTGCATGCACAATAAATGCCACAATATGTGGTGTTACTACCCATAAGCCAAAACAATAGTTATATGTAGTTAAGTGGTATACACAGACAACAAGAAAAATGGTCAAAATATAATGTACCATCTGAAAATTATGGTTGTGCCAAATTACTTTAATGACTACTAATACGCTTCCCCTAACTGAAAAGAAATTCCAACACCCTTAATACCAGATACAAGTTAATATTTATAACAAAAAGTCGCAACTTAAAAAACACTCTTTAAAGTTGAAATGTGCTTATAAGCCAACACAAATCAATATTTCATGATATAAACCATGAAAAGTAGAAGATACTAGTTAGAAAGGAAAAAAATGTCATTGATCAATGAGACCTCTTCATCACATAATGATTAAACTTAATAACATGATGAATAGAACTTAAAACCCACTTTTAAGTTAAACTTATGAAGAAGCACAAACCATTTTATAAATATAAATGATGGTAGATAATATATAATATAGATACTAATTAAAAAGGAAAAAAAGAAAAAAGAAAAAAATAAAACATGAAAAATACCTGGATGGATTCTCCATGGCTTTTATGCACCCCAACTTCCCAAACTTCACCATCATCATAAGGGCCACCATTCTTACCCCACAATCCAGCAGATGCACCACTTTCATTCCCACTATACCGAATCTCCACCACTTTGGTATTGAACTGAATGTAATCCCGCAGCCCAAAATGGTGTGCATAACTGTTAAAATAGTCCATAACTTGGGTATGACTGGGTAAAAGGGTAGTAACATTACTTGGCCATGGAAAATCAGTGAATTGGTAAGCAGGACGTTGGGTTTGCAATTTTGTTGATTCAAAAGTTTCTCTCCACACTCCTCCTAACCCTTCTTTGGCCTCAAATACAGTGGGTTTCAAACCTATACTTACTAAATATTTAGTTGCAAGAAGCCCACTTACTCCTGCTCCTACAATACCCACTTTCTTTTGCTTATAATCACTACAAATCTCTGCTTCCTGCGATGAACCCATGACCTGAGAAATTGATAGCAATACAGAGAAAACCTAACAAATTATATAGTTTTGAGTGACCCCAATAATGGTAGTAACATGATCTTAACCCACGTTCAAATGACTACCTTGTATGATTTTAATACTAGAACAGAACAGATAATAATTAATGAGTGAATATATCAGCATCTAAATCCAAATTTAATGGACTTCCTTGCTCTAATATTTAAAAATTAAAGCAGATGCTTATCTGATGTCATCTTATCCTTGTATTAAACGGCAATAATTTTTTTTTAACTATGAATAAATACATTTAAGATTTGAAAACTAAAAGAGATGCATCCATGATGTCACCTTACATATCTCAGGCTGTCAAATGATTTTCAATTCAGAGGGAAATGCTTTTCATGTGGTCCTGAAACAATTTTTAAGTTCCAGCGGACAAGAAATCCATTATATATGTTGATGCATCGTTGGCAGTCACATCGCCATACGTATCGCAAGGGATTGCCAGATATGGTCAAATGTGCTTTCAGAATCCATATTATCTACTATTTTTCATAGTATTGGTTGGACCTCATTTTTAATATAAACATTCAATATTAGTGTTCCAATTAGATTAAAATTCTAATTTTAATGAGGTGAGGTTACAAATAAGATACCTCATTTCTAATATAAACATTCAACAATAATGTTCGAATATGGTTTGAATCTTGATGCCAAAAATACCACCACCACAACTTAACTATAACACTATGTCAATATCAACATTGGTAGATTGTTATCTATATAGTAATTAATTAAGTAATTAAAATTCTTTTTTGGACAACACGGAACATGTAGTCCTCCCAATAAATTGCAATGTGTCAAGTAAACTTAAAACTTTTTAACTTGACCAGTAGCACAAGCATAACACATCCTCCAATATCACTTGGGTTAAAGGGAGATTGGATCTTGTGAAATTGTGCCTATCATAGAAGGCTCTCATTAATCGAGCAAGATTATTTAATTAATTAGAAGTCAAAATCATGTATGGTTTTTAATTTTTGTTAATTAATTAATAAATAGATAACAATCTACAAACACAATGTTGAGTTTGATTTTTTGTTAATTAATAAATATGATCAAATGTGCATCGAAAATATTGAATAGATGGTGTCTACAATTCAATAGAACTTACACCACTAGTGAATTGCTAAATAGTCTTTCATTAAAGATTGGCTTGCCACTTTTTGTGTTTTTATGTATTCTCTTTAATATATATAGTCTTCTTGTATTCTGAGATAGCATTTTAATTGATGTTTCTAGTAATTCATGCCAAAGTATATGTTTGTTTGAATGAAATCAAATTCTTTTAATAACAATGACAAGACTAAGAAACCTAGGGATTCCAACATATTAAATGGCATGCCATGCACATAGCCTCAACAAGCCAGTTGCCCAAACTAAGTTTGAACGACATCAATTTCCCTTTTACTCTTGAATCTTCTATTGTGAATATCCATCAAATAGTCCATTGTTTGTCTTAGTCTTTCCTTTGGTAAATTGATATAGTGTCATTCTCCAACTAAATCTAAAGTACAACAATAACATATTCTACCAACCCACACTTCAATGTTGTCGACCTTATCACTAGGTGATATAGTGTGCTTTTGCTATAGAATTGAAATCGCTAACATAACATTCTCCTTTTCTTCCAAGTTGCTTGTCTACATGGTTGCCTCAAGTTTCTTTCTTGTGCATATATTTTGATTTCCACATTGGTGTTTAGACACTCTTACGTGATGATATCTCATTTACTCATCCACTTGGTATTTTTCTTGAACTACATGGTCTTCCTTCTATCTAAGCTATCATACTTGGTAATTTGGACTAATGATGCAACTCCATGTTCTATATTATTTTCAAGTAACATGACATCTATATCAAACACAATGCCCCCAAGGGAAGGTACTATCCTTGAACAAAAATAATCTTACATGGAGCCATTTTTTCATTTAACAATGACTTGTAATTAGATAATTTTGTAACCTCTTTATCTACCTCCTTTTCAGTGTTGACGCACGACATTACCCAAACATTCACACCGTATTGTGACAACTATAAAAAACACAACCTAAAAAGCATCTTAGTTTTCTAAACTCATACTTAATCTTTTTTACACTTATTTTGTGAAATAGTTAAAAAGCTTTATATCCCCTTCATATCAATTTTTTCCCTTCATCACCTAGCTAAGTTTGTTGTGAAAATCTTGTAATTAGGGTAATTTATATTGATTTACCACTTGCAAGGGTTTCCTTCAAATACAAAGTATATTTTTCATTCTTCTTCTCAAGATAAAAACCATGAACTTGGTTTTCTTGGTATTCACTCTCATCCCTGCCTCCTAACAACATAATTATATTGCTCTCAAGTGTTGTGTCAAATCATATTTTTGTTTACCAATTATATAAGTTCATTCATATATAGGATCAACTGTATTATATAGCTAAGTTCCAAGTAAACACCTCCACCATCAAAATTTTCTATATACTCTTGTAACTTGTCAATGTATAATCTGAATAGAGTATATGATAATAAACATCCATATTTGACCATCCTTGCCTTGTTTTGATTTTGTCCTAAACTTGATCAAGTTCTCATATAATTTTTTGAAGAAAAAAGTGAATCCTAATAGTGTGATAATTTAATGAGTTGTTGACATCACCACTTTTGAAAAGAGAAATGGTAACATTGGTTGACTAATTTGACCAAAAACTTTTATTGAATGATCCGAGTGTCAAAAATCCTCTTTTATTGAATGATCCGAGTATCAAAAATATTTTTTTTACTTATAAACTATTTATGTCATGGACTTCATTCACTACTAAATTTTTAATTCCTTAGTATATTTTATAGAGAAGAGTTTGTAATGGTATTAATTACTAGGGAAATGCAACATCTCTTAGTCTCTCTTATACATAGTTCAACACATTTCAATAATTATTTTGTTACAATTCCGTTCAGGAAACCTTTACAACTATGCTTCTCGCGAGAAATTAATTATTTTCTCCTTGTTTGCATGTATTACTCTTTTTAAGATCTTGATAGCTTTTCATAAACCATTTCATTTTTCATTTTCTTTACCCAAAATGTTTACCAATCTGTTTGTTACCTTGCAGTTAAACTTCATCAAATTATGGGATTTTTTTGGAAAACTAATTTTGTTATCTCTCTTAGGTATAGATGTTTTTGCATGAAATGAGTGCAGTGTGGATTATTGTTACAAATTATTGATGCACATTTAACATTTATATTAAACATACTGATATTTTACATTTCTCATTATTATTATTATGTAAGCATTTTTAAAAAAATTTCTTGGAGATCTCATGTGTGATAAAGACTATGGCTCGAGGAGCAAATTTATTTTGATTTTCTTGGAGCCTATCCTATTGTTGGTTATCTTTTTGCCTACCAATATTTTTATATATTAGATTATGATTAGATTCACTTATGTAGGGTAGTTCGTCTACCTAAAGCTCCATTAATCACAAGACATAAAATGGTGAGAGAAAATTACATATATAATAATAATATTTCTCATTCCATGTTTGGCATGTAACATTCCTTTATCTTGACCATGTTTTATTTTGTTACAAACATAGTAAACTCATGAAAGTTGCATTATAAACCCTATAGTTATGATCTAGATACCATGCGATACATTCCTTTTTTTATCTTGGAGTACCATCTAGACCATTTTTTATTCACTTCTTCCTCTAACCTATATGATTTTTTTTTCATTACTCCCCTTATTTCTAAATTAAAGCACTCTGAAAATTATTTGTTTTCTTGTATTAAAATGAATTCACCTATGACACTACAAATTGATATCCTTTTTAACACTATATATGGATCCTCTTATTCCAAGTTCTCTTTCACATATAATTTTGAACCTTGATCTACAAAGTAACACACATAAAGATAAATTATGCATTATTCAATTATTATTTTTATTCGTGCATGCATTCATTACTTGGGTCTTCATTTTTGGCCACTTGCATGGTTCATTGAGCCCAATTATATTACGATAACCATCACTACTTTGTTCCCCTTGCCACTTTGTATAGCTCAAACCAAATTGACACCTTCTTTTAAGTCTCAAAGTTTAGAAATTCATATCATGCATTTGTATTTGTATTTATAAGGACAATGATGTCCTTTCCCTCCACTTTTTGCCCTAAACTAGGACCTCTCCTTCAAGGAAAATATCTAAAATTCTAACTTACCATTGTAAGGTGCTCGTAAGGGCCCCACATTTCTATTTACTCTATGAGATTTCCCCCATATATAACCAAAATTATTTCCCTACATTTATTTCTTTTACAAATTTGTTTCCTTACCCCTTTCTTATAGTTGTGCTAGAGTAAGCTCTTCATCGATGTAAATTTGAGTACCTTTAAGAGTTGCTTTTCTCAATAGTTTTTTGGATTACCCTCTATCCTCTTTATTAATAATACTATGGACACCCTGAAGTCTCTCTTAATTTTTTAATATTTATTTATCATACATTAATTAAATAAACCATTGGTTAATTTATTATCTTCACATTAATTCTTTCATTCCTCTAATGTTCATCAATTAAACTTACTTCCCAAATTCCTCTAGCTTAATCAATAAATGAAACCATTATTAGCCAATTGATTAAGCCATTTAATCCTTAATAATAGTATTTTGTATAAGTTTCACACTTTTATTATCTTCACATTAATTCTTCCATTCCTCTAATGTTCGTCAATTAAATTTACTTCCCAAATTCCTCTAGCTTAATCAATAAATTAATCCATTATTAGCCAATTGATTAACACATTTAATCCTTATTAATAATGTTTTGAAGATGTTTCACACATTTATTTTTCTTGAAAGGGTTCTTATTAAAGCATTCTTCTTTATATTTCTACCTTGGAATATGCTTTCTACTACTGCCCCTCCCTCTTAGATGTCAAGAAAATGGTGTTAGAACCATGCAATTAAAAAAAAGGGTATTGTTGATAGTTAAGCATAGGGAGGCAGGGGACATTGTAAGGGGGGGCCCTTTACTCCATAAGTATATTGTATTCTCTTTTATTTCATAATAATATATAGGGTGGATTTTGGAATATATGGTTTTTCTCATAAGGGCTTTCTATTTATGTTTCTTTTTGGCATTTCTATGTTTTAGTATGCATTCTATTTATGTTTCTTTTTGTCGTTTCTATAACTATTTTAAAGATATAAAATACTTTTCTATTACCCTCCT
>MU226361.1:3223492-3275711 GCA_018584345.1 Thuja plicata | reverse complement strand
TATGTAACTACAATGGACACACAACAAAGCAATGTAGCATGATGAACAAAAGCATCAGACCTCCTATTATTTGTCACACATGTGGAAAGGCAGGACACATCTCAAAGTTTTGTAGATCCAAAACTCAAAAGCAAGATGAATCTAAGAAATCACTATTTGAAGAAAAGGACAAGTAAAGTTTGTTCAAGCAAATGAAGACTCAAGAAAAATTTGGGTTGAAGTAAAGAAGGAAAAATATGTTGACAAAGTAGTTGATGCATCCACAATGGATGCACCCTCTACTTCTACTTGAATAGACCTTCTTGGTCTTAGGGGGACCTATTCTAGCTCAGGACCCCTGTGTGGTTGGTATACTCACCTCTAAGTATGCGCCTATGAAATCATGGTTACAAGAAAATTATATTGCTATATTCATTCACGTATTGTCTAAAATGCATCAGGATCAAAGTTTCAAAATCACTGGGTAGTTTGCATACGGTTGCAAACATTAAATGTGGTAGATTGTATAAAAATAAAGAAAGTATTTGATCATTTTCACACTTTCATTCAAAGAGCATAGAATTTGGAGAGCATTGGAGCACTAGACATCAAGGCACAAAGGCATAACAGTTTGGCAGTTGATCGAATGGATAAGAAGTTTAGAACGGAACCCTAGCAGTCACGTCATTTTGGAATTTTGTGAAACCCTACTTAAGAAAATCCCAAGTAAGTATGGCAACTCCAATTGTGTTTGATATAGTAGAGAGGAAGATATTTGTATTCAAGAAACATCCATTCAAATCCATACTGGATGATGTGGGAGGGGCTTTCTCCAAAACACCGCTAGGTGTTGTTCACGTGGACGATATCTGCATGTATATATACTGCAAGAAGGAAACAATAGGAGATGTCAAAATAGCTACTCATATGGCATCCATGATGAAAGCTAACTACACATTCAAAGATGAATTCATGCACTTGATTGATAACCCTATCTTCATGCATTCTAATGCACATGAGTTTGATGAGCCTGAATGGGTAAAGATTTTGTTGAGAAGAATACATGATGATATTTATTGGATTGGTGAGGTCCCTGTGCATATCACCATATACCTATTTCATGAATTAACTAGACTTCCCAAGATGGGACCACTCTTTCCCACTGGAAAGGATGTCAAAAAGTAGATTGAACAAGTTTGTCTATCCAGGA
This sequence comes from Thuja plicata, assembly GCA_018584345.1. NCBI lineage: Eukaryota > Viridiplantae > Streptophyta > Pinopsida > Cupressales > Cupressaceae > Thuja > Thuja plicata. Next base: position 3,274,522 of record MU226361.1, on the reverse strand, counting down.
GTGACAAGCATGGAATGACAGTTGACCCTATCAAAGAAGATGACATAAAACTTCTAACAATGATACTCAGATATAAGTTTCAACAAGCAAGCAGCTTGAACAATGTCTCTGTAGCAACAGTCCTAGTAGTTATAAGAATGGTGAAGGACAACACTCAATGCAACTTATGTGAGATCCTGCGCGGTCAATTGATTGACAACATCTGAATCATCAAACATGACAGGAGCAAGACATTCAGGTTTGGATCTTTGATCATCTACTTGTATTTCCATATAGTTGGAAAGGTTGTAAACCTCTACCTAGATAGGAGCAAACCCACAATGTCTCAGATATCACTCAAGGCCACCTTAGAGAGCAGTGCAAGGGATGCCATGGATATGGATATAAAGACATTCAGAATCAAAATACAGAATAGGTACAGATTATCTAAGAAGATAGTTGAAAAATACAAGGATACCATATGTTTCATGGTAGAAATAGATTGCACATGCATGGAGGCAGTTGAACCTAGAACCAAATGGATTCATTATCTTGGTTATGAAGTGGAAGAACATGTGCTAGAAGGATATGCGCAAGTTCTATTGTCAGTGCCCAAAGATCCTAATGAGCCTAGGTGGGGCACCTATAGAGAGAAGACCAATGAAGTGGAAACTATCCTACATAGTGCTGATAATAAAAGGAAAGCTTCCAGAATTACATCTAACATACTAAAAGTTCATGGAGTCACACAAGAAGATCTTGACAAAGCCAGAGATGCCAAGATAGCAAAAGAACTTGAGAAAGCTGAACATATCCAGAAGAAGAAGAAAGTAGAGAGCACCTCTGCGCCCTCTACCACCATTGACTTAGATTCATCTCCATTGTCTACACCAAGCAAGAAGACTAGAGGAAGAAAATAGGCACCTACAAATCACCCATCCTCAAGGAACACTTGGAGAAAAGCTAAGAATATTCAAGCTCCTCCTGATGTAGGATTTAGACCTAGTCTAAATGTTTTGAGAAACATGATTGTTAATGAAGGGAGATTAGATACACTCTCTAAAGTCTATGACAAGTATCAATAAATTGATAAAACGAAGATACACTCTATGATCATATCTCATATGATCAAGTTCAAGAAGACAGTTCTTGAACTCAAGACAGTGATACCAGATCAGTTATGGAAATTGTTGGAGATAATGAAAAGACATGAAATTGAGGAAGACATGAGGATAAGAGAAGAAACATTGGATACTCTTCTTCCTGTATGCTCGCATGATGAAAAGGCTATATTGTTGGAACTAGTGAAGCCTCATCTCCAAACTAAGACAAGGACCCTACAATTAATGAAAAAGGAGTATGAATAGATAGGTAAAGAGACTGAAAAGGCATTTTCGCAAGTCTTTATGGACATACACATGTATCCACCAATGGCGCCTATAGCAAAATTTACTCCAGCTCCTCCCAATAGGCTATAACTCTAGTGATTTAGATTGTGCCCATGACAAGTCCACAGGCCTCAGCGCCCACAGTGACAATAACTTCTGATACAGATAAAGACTCAGAAGACACTATAGTAGTTGACAATGTCAGGATATCCATGACTGCATCTGAAAAAGATATGGACAAAGTTGATAAGGCATTTGTAAGAACTGAAGAAATGTGCATTGATGATACCACCACACAATAAGATGAAGTTCCCATCAATGACCAAGTTGACATAAATGAAGATACTCAAGATGATATTCAAGGTGACAAGATGTCGATAAAAGAGAAACCAGTGAAGGTTGAATGCATGGATACCAGTTAGAACAATATATTCTCACCATCCACTCAACCATCTACTTCATTATTGTCAAGGTTAACTCCTAATTCAGCAAGTTTGGATGCATGGGGAGAAGAAGACCTAATCAAAATTAGTGTTCTTTCTATGGAAAAAGAAAAGGAAAAACAAGTGATGAGGAACCCTTGCTTCTTGGAAATAGTGAACATTTTGAATGACTTAGTGCCTACTGATTAGAAAGTAGCCAAAGTCCAATCAGTTGAAGATGTGGACAATATTTTGTCAAAATTCAAGTCACACTTCATAAGCTTAGTAGACTCTACTACTAAGATTGTAGAAGATGAATACAAGAAGGAGAGACTGGATGATTTGGTAAAGAATTTTACCTTAGACTTGAACTCCTTAAAGATTGGGCAATCTATATTGAAGCAATTGGCAGATAAAGGAAAGAGAGTCATAGAAAACTATATGGATAGAGTAAAACTCACCTCTAAGCACACCAAAAAGGTAGAAGAGGTAGAGTGAATGATAGATAGAATAAGAAAATTAGTTGAAACTTTGATGCAAGACATGAACATATGTAACAATGTCTACCAAGGGCAGTTAGACAAAATTGAGAAAGCAAAGTTAGAAATCAGCAAGATAAGGGTAAGGCAAACACAGTTAAGAAATGCACTTGCACCATCCTTAGCAGTCCTCAATGAGAATATCAGACAGATTGATGCCACTATAGTGACATATGATCAAGGTCCCTGCATGGATCTGATAAAAATGGAGAAGCTGACATATGCATTGTGCGTGCATCTACAAATAGTTGATGCTATGAAAGCATTTTGGCAAAAAGAGATCCAATCTCTTAAAATTGCATACCCTGAAGTGTATATGGAGTATGTATGTAGTAGACCTATATTTTTTGTACACCTTTGTCATTAATGTCAAAGGGGGAGTATATAGAATGTGTATATGTAGAGAAGTATATGTATATATGATGTTATACAGTCACTTTTTGTGATGTCATTTTTGAGTAACTTGGCCACATTCCTCTATTGTCATAAATGACAAATGGGGAGGTTGTTGGCAAGTTGACTACCTGTGGATGCATGACTCATTTTGTGTTGTCATCATGGCAACAAAGTCATGTTTAGTTTCTATCATGAAAGACAAAATGACTAAGTAAGGAAAACAGGGCAGATCAGAGATAATCAGTGATCAGCACATCAACGCATGTGCGAGAGATCGATTTGGTTTATGCGCATTCAGATATAAGTTGTATGACATGTCTACATGATACAGCCAGACATGCATAGTATGGAACTACAGTACGGTAAAGTTACAAGAAGATCAATAGGTTAGCAGTCCAGGAGACAGAGCATGGAAGCCAACTAAGTGTTTTGATCAGCGTGTGTTATTTTTTGATGTAATGGCTAAGCGCCTTTTGTTATATGTTTGTAATGATGTAATTAAAATTTTAGTAAACACGCTTAAATCCAACTTGTTCAGAAGCATTGTATATTTTTTTTTAGGGCCGACTAGTGTTTTGTTTTGGGTTGCGCCTATTTGGATTTGAAGATATAAGTATGTAATGTAAAGATATGTTACAAGTGTTGATTATTATGCAAGAGGAAGTTACAGAGGGATAGTAAAATGAAGTTAGTATATGATATAGCTCTTTAAGAGAGTAAGAGAATTCATGCATACATGAAACTGATCAGACAACAGTGTCATTACAACAGTTCATTTTGATATAGTGTATATCATCATTCAGAAGGTTGTTGCCTTCATCTTATTGGGCAGTGAGCCTAGGTAGTGAGCCATATACCTTTAACAGGGTTTTTTTATAGACTCCTAACAGGGTCCGACCTTTAACCAAGTCATTGTACTTATATTGTAAATACTGCTTCTAACAGGGCAAAGGAACTCTCACAAGTTCATTATACTTAGTACAATATTTGTGGGAACTAATTCCCACCGGGGTTTTCCTCTGATCAAGGTTTCCCCGTAATCATATCATGTGTTATGAGATTTTATGTTAAGCTTTATTCTATTTATTTTTTATTTATGCTTAAGTTTCTGAAAGGTAATTAATAAGACAAACACTGATTCACCCCCCTCTCAGTGTTTCTAACAAAAATATGGTTAACTTTGGATCCCTCAGACCAGAACAAGATTGAAGAGGCAATCATCAAAATGATGAGTACATTTAAATATGTACCAGATAATATTATGACAAAATGCCCAATGCACTATATGACAGAATATCTGCCAGATGGACATATGTATTAAAAAATGAGAAAGAGGTAAGGGAAAGAGTCCTTGTTTCTCTTATGCCTCCCGAATCCAAAATGGAAGAAATCAAGGAGATGATGGAGAAACATGCACAAGAGTTCTTACCCAATATGAGAGCTTACAAAATACTTGATGGCAAGCTAATAGACCTAGAGAAGGACACAAATTTTTTTTGGAGTAAGATACTCAACAGACCTACTGAGGAGGCAAGCCCTGAGAGAAAACTTCTTACAAATGAACCACACAACACAGATGATCAAGATGAGAAGAGCCCTGAGCATATATAAAATTTATGCTACTACTAGAAAAGTAAATTTACTCTATAGCTAGAAAGCTCTTTAAAATTAACAAGGAATTATACATTAGATTTTGCAAGTTGATGCAATTGTTATAAATTAAATGTCACAAGTTAGAAAAAATGTTGTAGATTGGTAGAATTCACTAAATTTCTACAACAAAAGATGTTTAAACTTGTTGTGCCTCACAAATCATGACCCAATTGCCCACTTGGATAGGTGGGGACGCCCCTCTTTCTTTTTCTTTATTGAATTGTGTTTCCTCGCGTTGGTCAGTGTTAGAAGGTTTCATCATCTAAGCCCCATGGAACTTAGATTGTCAAGAAATTCCAAATACTTCAAAGCTTAGATGATGAAGTCTCCTTTGCCCTCCCTTTTCTTTTTTTCCTTTTTCCTTTTTCCCTTTTTTGGTGTTTTATTTTTAATCTTTCATAGTTTCAAGTGTTCGAGGATGGTAATGGCCTTCAATGTGCATGATCCCCCAAACCCTTATTTTTCCCTTAATAATTTTGAAGGAATAACTAAAAGTCAATTTCAGGCTTTTGAGGGTCCTAAGACCTCCTATTGGAATATCATTCATAAATGTGCTGACATTGATATTTTGTCATTGATGTCAACATATTTCTACTGTTTGAGTCAGTGTTCTTGCTTTGTTCTTGTGATGTTCAGTGAGATGATTGGTTTGGTATGACTATTGTGTTTAAGATTAGATTATGTGAACATACAAATGGTTTCATCGATGTCTGTAGTTGACTTATGTCAATTTATATAGGTTAGCATTATGATTTGAGTGAGTTACAAATGTTTGATCAAAGACTGGTATTTTGGTTGTTTAGGGAGAGATAGTGCAAGTTTTTGGTTTGGTGTGGAATAGTTATTACATGGATGTGTGTCCTTAGCTCATCTAGTTATGATTTGAAGGATTGAAAGCTATTTTTCTTGAGTGAAAAAGGTTCTTGTTGGTGTTCCTAATGAATGTGTAGATTTGATGTTAAATTCTGAGATAGAGTTGTTTTGGTTGTTACTGTGGCATTTCATGGGGTTTGTTGGTGTTTCTAGATCATTGTTTATTCATTTTGTTGGATCATGTTGATAAGTGTGATTGCATTTGATGATTTTCTTGAGGCATGCTGGTGCTCTTCATTGTTCTTGGCCGACATGATGATATAGCATGTTGCAAAAATCAAGGCGTGATTTTTTGAGCTGTAGTGTGTTTGAGGATGAAGAATTGGATTTTTTTGTGTATTAGCCGACAAACTTTGGATCGCATTGAATATTATATTGTATTTGATTAAATATTTGTAATTAGCTATTTAGCCAACCTTTTTTATTCTTTCAAGGTTGATGAATTGTATAAAGAGATGTAACAATTTGTAATTGTAAAGGAGTGAGTGAGATGTAATGATGAATGTGTGAAGAGGTATAAGTGGAATCTGCAATTAAGGCAAAGATTTGATGTATTGTATGGGTATACAGTCTTGGGATATGCCTCAGGTTTGCTATGGGATTTGTCTTGGGAATGCCAAACCTGGAAAGGTAACCAAAAAATGTGTTTATGAGATTTCCTTGCATTTGCAAACATCGACCATGTAGTTGACTACTTTATTTTAACCTGAAATTGATGAAACTTAAAGGGTTTCTTAAGGAGATTCTCAGCTTTCCACCAATATAAATTTCATCTAATTTTGATTTTAACAAATAATTATTATTCATTTTCTAATTAGATTATTTCTAAAGTCCTTATTGATAGGCTGATTGAATAACATCTATAACTTTCAAGCAATATAATATTTTTAAATCCTGAACATGTATAACATTTTATGATTCACATACTACAAGGGAAAAGAAACAAATTTATTAAGTTTTGACCAAATTATGGTTTCTAGATACATAAGTTTTTATATTCTAAAAAAAAAAATTGTAAAAATCATAATTAATTACTTACTTGGAAAAAATACAAAAAATTATGTCTCACATCTGGACATTAGTCTTCTACTTATATCTAGAATCTTATAAAAAAATATTATCATTTGATTGTGGTTGTAAGATACTATTTAATTTAATGGAAACAATTGAAGTAGTGTGATATGTGACACTACATGCACACCAAAAGGTCTTAGCTATACCTAATAATAAATCATGTATTTGTAAATACATAAACATTTTAATGCAAATAAACACAAATAATTTCCAGGGTCATTGTTAACCTTATAAAGATATTATAACATTAGGTGGGTATCTAAAAGCACAACAAATGCACAAAGTTCGGTAGAATACAAATCTTGTTCCTTATTTATTATGGGAAAACTGGTCCATAATGAAGCAAGATTTCTTTGTACAGAATTGCATTAGTCAAATTTGATTGGTTATATCCTTCAAGGCACAATTAGATGTAGGTAGTTGGTACATTGATGAAATATCGTTCAATATGTAGCATTCAAGGAAAGTTTTTAATCTCGATTTATGGAACTATAAGCATAACAAGCATTCACATATCTATGTAAAAACCCATCTCTCACATGAGCTCTTATATACAAGTTGTATGATATCATTGTTTGAAAATTGTGATCCCAATTTGTAAGTTTGATTTTGCAAAAATATTTGACACATGTCATACATGAAAAAGGAGTTTCATAATTAGATTACTAATTAAGAGGAAATGAAAGATGACTGCAAATTTACATTTACATTTTATAATCCTATGTTTAGAGTTGATTGTACACTAAAAATTAGCTACGTTCACTAAAATATATTTGGGGAAAAGGGTTTAGAAGTTAAAGTAGCTAATTGCATAGAAAAAGAGGATGGAAGCAAATTAGAAGCAACTATTGGTAATTGTGGTGTGTAGGATGACAATGAAAAATATATAAATTTAGTATACATTCTATTTTCCAAAGAATGACAAATTAAATTATAATAAACCATTGAAAATAGTCGATCCTAATATTCAAATTGAGTCACTACAATGACTATAAAGGATTTGATCTAATGAAGAACTTGTGCATATCATGTCGATTTTGCATACGCCATCAATTTTCATGCCACATTTTTATGCACACCCCAAAGAAAATGAGAAGTCAATTTGTTGAATTAACACCTAAATACAATATCAAAACATCCTTTTGGTTTCCTAGATCACATACACAATTTCACCTATTAATGGTGTCTAGTTAATTAAACAAGAAACACAATATAGATGCATAAAGCCAATTTTATGAAATGAAATAAGTAGATTTTAAGCTAAATGAGTTCACTTTTTCTTGTATTTTATTAGCTTTTGTAGTTTTCATGATTTGGAGATATGTAAAGTTCATAATAATATAATTAACGTTTTCATGATTCATACGTTTATGTTAGTAATATCTTATGTAAGCAATGCAAAATAATAGATGATTCATACAAACTATTTGACTAATTGACTGAGCAAGAGATAACTTCATAAAATGTAATGGTTGATATAAAATTCCAAAATTACTGAAGAAGAGATCTCAAAGTAATATACATACATGAACAACATTGCTAAATTAGGATATGCACACAATGTTCATGTAGAAGAGGCATTGAAGATATGTGAGGTGATGGCTGTGATAGCTAAAAGTGGACCTCTACTTTAGCAGTGCACTTCAACATAGTCATTATTCATCAGTTGCATACAGGAATGTATATGGATTCATTCATCCTGCATGTTTGAATGAGTCGACCTGTTGCATTCTAGAAGGGAGGAGTATGAGCTTTCTCTCAGATCATTGCAAGATCGGTGACTACACATTAATCTAAATGAAGGATTTAATCTATATGCTAAAAGTAAAATGCTTTGATTAGTCTAAATGAGTGTGCAAATTTGATGTTAACCCAAGCTAATTAAATTCAATTTTAAGCACCAATTGAAGTGTGATGGATTAATTTTAATACGCCAAATGGAAGTGTGCTCTATGATTAGATTTGCATGATTGCATAAAAGTAAACTAAATGCTAATTAAATTGAAAGCTAAAATGATAAATGATTGAATACAAATTACAGCATAATAATGATAATAAAATTTTGGGATCCTTTGTGAAGGAAAAGAGTGGCTCAGATTCGATTGAAGAAGCACAATCCATGTGCAAACAATGTGATTGGTCGAGAGAGTTAGTTGACTGAACTGACTGATCAGTTCATTTGGGAATTCTATAATCAGTTTTTAGTTAACTAAAATGTTTCCAATATGATAAACAGTGGAGAATTAGTTAACTGAGTGGAACTGAGATATTTCCAAAATGATAAATCAGTTAACTGGATTTGATGATGTCATATGCATTTTTAATAATTTAATTGATTTTGAATGCACATTTATGTTTTTATAATTAATTTAATTCCTTTTTGATTTAATTGAAAATTTTGTAATTTTTATTTAATTAATATATCAAAATATCAATTAAATAATTAACATACGATATATTTGCCAATGTAATGTGATTTTAGGAATTAATTAATTAGTCAAGTATGATGATCAATTAAGACCTAGGGTTTAGTTCAGATCAGTTCTAATTTGATGAATTGCCTATTTGATTTAGGACTTAGAATAATCAAGATTAGGGTTTCTTGATTAATAGTTGAGATTGGGGATCTAGGGTTTAGATGACCATGTTTAGATGATTACATTTGCCCCTCTTTGAATTGATGTGTGAACAAGGCATTGATTCAAAGACTTGTTAGCGAGAAGACCCAGAATAGTTTGATTTGAAGCGATGAAACAATTCTTTTGAAGAAGAAGATCGACTTTGAGCTTGATTGGACGAAGGTCGATCAAAAGATATAAACATAATACTCAGTTTGATTTGAAGCAATGAAACTGAACATCTGTGAGGAACTCTTGAACCTTTTGATTGGTTTGAATGAATAACTAGTTTGATTTGAAGCGATGAAACTAATTACCATTACGAGATTTGATTAGCAAGAAAATTGACTTGATTTGAAGCGATGAAGCCAATTTGATCAATGTATCTGGTTTCAATAATGAATAGCCCATATAAGACCGATCTTGTCTAGTTTTGAGTGTATTCACCACTGTATAAGACCATTGATTAGGTTGCCTTTGATTTAAGATGATCTCAACTTGATTTGATGCGATGAAGCTAAGATGCCCCAAGCAATAGGGTTTTGATTAAGGATGTGATCACTGAAATGTTGATGTCTTGATCCTGCCCCCTCGAGAATGAAATTAAAGTATGGATAGGTGCCCCAGTGATGAGAAGCAATTCGATTGATTAGACAATTTAGGAAGAAAGTGATCTGATTAGAAAGAGGTCCCATGTGGTTAGGAAAAAATCTATACTTGATGAGAGGTCATGTTTGACTGAGATTAACCAAAAGTAAGATACAAGGATTGATTAGAAGAAAAGCATGAGAGATTTCCATTGGTTGTGCAAGCGGTCAGTTTCAGAAGTTGATTTTGATCCTGAAAATAGAATAAGGACAGTTGATTTAGCAAGGGGTATCATGTTTACGCATAACTTTCCTCTTGACGATGAGAAGATTGATCGATTGGAGTCTCAGATTCTTCACATTGGAGAGAGATATCAATATTATGTTGATTTCAACACCATACAGATGCAGATGTAGATGCAAGAATAACATGAATGCAACCTAAGGTGTAGTCACTAAACTTTAGCATTGAAAATTTTGATCATTGAGCATTTTTTGGAACATCGAAGTCAATACAATCCTTACTGGTGCCACTATGACCATAAGAATATGAATATGACTTTCATCGGATAAGATATGGGAAACTGACATAAGCATCGAGGCACAAAAGCTAAGATGACCTGAACATTGTTTCCAGTTGATGTTGCAAGCATACACCTGTATCGAGGCATTCAAAGACAAGATAACCATGAGTGCAATCTTGTGTAAACAAGCAGAGCAATAACAGTCAAGGAGATAGTTCCAACCTCACCTTGGCATACAAATAAACATGATCAAGGGATGTGAGGCTTTTCTACCTTAATGCAGGAGCTCTTATCACATACACCCAGTTTATTTGACATTGTAGGATCATCGGGACCACACCAAAAAGTAATAGACAAAGGAAAGATTAGAAAAATCAATGAGAACAGACAACATATGAATAGAAGTTCAGCATACTTCAGCCAGTTCAAAGTTTTCAGATGTGTATATGTATGAGGTGTTGAGAAACACCGTTGTGCTTGTGAGTGCTTTGTGTTTGAGTGCTATCGATCTTTTGTTTACATTTGTGATATCCAACATGTGTTAAGAAACATAGATGCGTCCAAAGATAGTGTCAAGAAACACTGTTGATTGTGGTGTTGAGAAACACCTTCTTGCATCAATAGCAAGTTGTCTTTCAAAAATGACAAGATTACTGACTCTGGTGTAAACCAAAGATGTGATCAAATTTGGAGACCCATGCCCCTAGTAGAAAATGGTGATGACTGACTTGACTCATATTGAGAGGACAAAGCTGATTTGATTGCCCCTAGGTTATGACTCTGGATCTATTTCAAGCTAGGAGGATTCTTGAAAGAACTAGAGTGTCTTGAAAGTGACTGAAAGTTATGTACAAACTGAAGAAAAGGTTTTCCAAGATTGAGCATTGATAGATGGAGTGATGAGTACAAGAGGCACTTGTTTACCAGGTTTTCACCTACTTGGCAGAGATGTTATTTAGCATAAATTGACTTTTTTTAAAGCAATGAAGCCAATTTGATCAATGTGCTTGGTTTCAAAAATGAATGACTCGTCTAAGACTGATTTGTTTGGTTTCAATTGCATCCATCTCTGTATAAGATAATTGATTGGGTTTCTTTTGATTTATGATAATCTCAACTTGATGTGATGTGATGAAGCTGAGATGCCCCAGGTGATGGGGTCTTTCTTGATGATGTGATCATTGAAAAATTGGTAAGCATGTCTGTGTTGCCATCCTTTTTTTTCAATTTTTTGTAATTTCTCATTTATTTATTTATTTTTATTGATGCATCAAGGTGCCTATTGCTAGGTTTTCACCAAGATGATCATTTTTTTAGGATTTTTTTCACTTTTTAGATTTTTTTAGATTGCTTGATCTCAAGCAAGATCACATTGGTTTGCCCCCAATGTCTAGAAAGATGTAGGACATTACAAATGGATTAGAAATCTGATGGATGAAGAGGGTGAATGCGACCCTCAATGACAGTCTCCTCAAGATTACCCAAGCTAGGGAAAAAGAATATAGCAATGTAGGCTCATGGAGCAGTGTTGGATAGCATATAGGATAATGACCTGATGTCATGAAATCATGTGGTCCAAAAGAGTGGACATGTCAAGAGACTTATAAGAACTTGTTTTTCCATTTTTTGATCAAGACCAAGGGGTCAATTTGATAGGATATAGCTATGATAGCGCAATTTGGATAAATGGTGATGGAGGTATAAGTGGATGTTTGGATTATGGTGGGAATCCCTAGAGATAGGAAGGATAGGTTTGAGATAAACATGATCACGATAAGGTGCCATGGATGAGAGAAAGCGAATAGGCTGATGGAAAGGATAATGGATGGAAAGATACATGTGTGTTCATGGATAGGCTCAACCTTGTCAAGATCACAAGAAGGAACATGGATGCTCATGTGCTAGATGGATGTAAGATATGATGGATAAGATTACATGGAAGGAACTTGCCCCAAAGTGAAGAGTGCAAGTAGGAGGAATTATGCATGACGCCTGTTTGCTAGGTTTTCATCATGGTACTCATCCAAGGCGCCACAAGAAGTGGTTTTCACCATAGGACAGATTGATTTATCTTTACTTTTTATACCAAGGTGTCTGTTTACCAGGTTTTCACCGAGGCACTTTTTCTTTATTTCTTTTTTTGTACTTTTGATTTTGAGGAACTTTATCTTCTTGCTCTTTGGATAATGCTCTCTTTTTTAGGATGGGCTATGATGGGTTGTGGTCACTGAAAGTATGCTCAAAGATGTTGATAAAGTGATGGTAGAGAAGATTGATATGGAGGATAAGGGAGATGGTAGCTAAGGATTTATGTGATGGAATGGATAAGACGAATAGCAGGATATTGGATGGGTATGGTGATAAGATCAACATTGATACACCCCTTGAAGGGTAGTGGATGGATGGAGGAAAAGTGGATGTAATAGCTTGAGGATTTGAAGGATAAGTGGATACGGATCTTGGAATACAAGGACCCAAGATGTATGAAGTATTCAAGGTAATGGATTTTGGGATGCAAGGACACAAAATACAGGTAGAAGATAGGAGATGTTTAGATGGAGATGAAGTGGAAGACTTTGGAAGCTTGGATCCCAACTCTGACTTTTCCTTTTTGTTCAAGCCTTTTAAGAGAGACTTGGGGATCCACATAACTTTTGATTTTCTTTTTGTATCCAAGTCCTTTAGAAGAGACTTGGGAATCCACATAGCTTTTGATTTTCCTTTGCTTTTGGATGATTTAGAACAGAATTCATCCATGATGGATTTAGGAACCCATATTTGCTTTGATATTATTCTTTGCTTGGACTGAGAACGCAATTCTTCCACATGATGGATTTAGGAACCCATATTTGCTTTGATTTTAATCTTTTCTCAGTGGACCTTTGTGGTCTCTTTAATATTTCCTTTTTATTTGTAGTCACATGTTGATTAGATTGGACATAGTGATCTTCATATGTAAGTGGATTCTTAATTTTTTTATTTCTTCATTGTACATCCAAATTGCTTCCAAAAGACTTGGGAATTGTGGATGAATAGGGCTGATATGAGTAGTTCATATGGATGGGTTGATAAGGAGAATTCAAGGATGTATGTCTTTGTTGATCTTGATAAGGGATAGGGAAAGTGGATGGAGGGATATAAGGACCCAATATGGATGGAAGGTTTGATGGTTTTAGCTTTGGAATATAGGGACCAAGGATGGATTTGGAGGATGGAGAAGGATGATGCTTACGTTTGAATGGAGGGATAAAAGGTGTGGAAGGGATATCAACATATTTAGAGTGAGCTGCATGACCAAGGCTCTTCCCTTTTGAATTCACTTTTATATCAATAGGTATATGAGTAGCTTTGATAGGAGCAGCCGAAGCTTGAGTGGATTTATTTTTCTCCAAGGGATTTGGAGGAATGATGTTTTCTTGAGGTGGATATGGAGGAGCATGACAATGAGATGATGGGATGCTCTAATCTTGACAAGGATCTTTAGATGGTATGTACCTTTCTCTTGATTTTCAATAGACCCATTAGAGATACTAGAAAGGATATCTTGATCTTGCTTGGGAGATGGAGGGCTATGTAGCTCTTGATTTGGAGGGATATCATCTTGGAAGGAGTGAAAGGGGATGATGAAATAATCATGGGACTCTTGAGATATGTGATTTTGGTCAACCGTTTAACAAGAATGGATGGTGTCTTGATCTTTGATCATTACTGATATTTATTTCTACACACTTTGGATTTCCCTCTTGACATGGAGCCACTTCTAAGGACAAGGTAGGAGTGTTGATCTACATGAAGGATTCTTGACACGTTGATGGACAATCATGCATGATAAGCATTGAAGCACATGGAAGCTTTGGGTCAATGATCTTTGAAGCCTGAGAAAGACTTACAGCCGTATGCTGATTAGCTTGGATATCTTTTAGAGGTAGTCCTCGAGGGTAGACATAGTCATCATTATGCTCAGTTCTTGATAGAGATGATGAAGCTAAAAGTGAACCTCTACTTTAGCAGTGCACTTCAACATAGTCATTATTCATCAGTTGCATATAGGCATAATGAAATGTTGTGTCATGGAGTAAAATGATTTATGCACTTGTTCATAATGTGTGGTTTAATGTGTGTTTGACAACACACCCTCTTGTATTGGTGTTTTTCACATTCTTGCTATACAAGGCTAGGGGAGGATATATGACAATACTTTCATAGATGAATGAAAAATTTCACATTTTTCCTATAATGGATCATTATTGCTGCATGGTTGATCTCCTTGGCCATTTGGGGTATAGGAATTATCAACAAAATATCAATAAAATCTGATGCTTCTATTTGGAAAATTATGGAAATCATAACAACATATAGTCTATACGACTTGTTCCAAAAAAAAATTATTTAGTTTGAGCAAACGAATATTGTACATTATGTGCTTATGTCTAATATCTAGAACAAAAAAAATGCTAAAGTGGGTTATATGCCTGATAAAAAATCATGCTCCATGATTTGGAAAAGAGTAGAAGAATCATAGTCTTGATCATTGGAAGAAGATTAGGAGGATTGTCTATTAAAGATTGCTTCCTAAGAGTTTTTTGTGAGGGATTAGAATTAATTCCATCATTTTATTCAAACCAAAAGATATCATCTTGTATAATGTTTCACTTGTACGTGTTGGAATAAATATGTTGTAGTTTCTCACACATTGTAAATTATGCATTTTCAGATAGAAATGCAATCGCATCAATTTGAAGTACATAATTTACCAAGCACTTCAGAAATATTTCCACCTTAAATAGTTTAGAGAGTAAGCAAGAACACCCAAGAAGCCTCACACATATAAGAGGTAAAGTTTTGAAAGTGACTATTTTAACTTCTATAACGCAAAACAAGGAACATCCTTTCCTAACCTATCAAGAGTATCCATAACTGGGAAACCCAACAATCAACCCATGGAACTAACATTTACGTACATAGACTATGCATAGCAAATGCAAGGCCCTAGAGTGGAACCCAAAGGTCTAATAATATATGTAAGAACTAACATGCTGACACAAATGCCACATCAACAATACATGCAACACACATAAGTCAGTCAAATCAGTCAAATGTCGATTCCACATATCCACAAGACAAAATTAATTTCTAATAAAATAATTTGGAAAAGGTACATGGGTTGACAAACTTGACGAACAAGAGACATACGATTATAAAAAGGAAGAGTGCCGACCTCATTGTCGAATGCATTAACAATGTATCAACATGAGACACTACATAAAATATTATTAACACTTTCGACCAACTTTTTGAAGACATCCACATACAAAGTGATACTTTGACTACTGTCGACATACAATAAAAAATGTATATCTCAAATAAAAAAAGTGAAGCAAAAATATTTTCTTTGATAACACCTCATAGATTTAAATCCATCTCAAACACATGGTAAATAAGTGATAATAATTGAAACAAGAGAATACCACAATACTCCAATACATATCTTTGTGAACTCAAGAGTTTTCAATAAATGCACTCTAAATCATGAAATCTTCTTTATCTAAAGGGGAACAAACATTTTATTGTTTAGCACTTTACTCTCAACATTATCACATCTCAACTCTACAATAAAACATAAACTCTTTTCTTACTCTTATAAGACATACTAATCAATATTATGACTCCAAATTGCTATGTTTGATTATTGAACCTTCCTTGACTAGAATTCACAAGAGGAATAAAGAACTCATTTTTTTGTGCGTAACAAAGTACACAGTGGTCAATAGTGGGTGTTGTCATGCTCATAAGAAAATGGAAGGAAATTTGAGTGGCAAGAAATAATTAAATAGAACAGTGATATTGTTTGATTCAATTTCAAAAAATATTTATTTTTACTAAAAAGTATAAATAATAAAAGTGGTAAAATAAATAACAAATAATAAAAAGTAATAAAATAAATAACAAATAATAAGATTAAATTATTCATTATAAAAAAAATTGATAAATTTATTAAAACAAGTAAAATAATAAAAATGTTTTTACCAATTAAATTTTATAAAATTAATAACTTTTTAAATTTGAAAATATTAGTCAAATTATTACAGATATTATATTAAAAAATATATTGTAGAATTTAAATAACATATATTATTGTGAAATTTGAATTCAAATTATAAAAGCGATCTCATTAAAAATACATTATATTATTTCTATAAGATGATTATATTACTCATTATTTTAACTAAAAAAATAATGACAAAATGACTCTCAATGACTATAATTTAAGTTTTGGTGAATGATTCTCTTTTACAGCTTATCCTCAATATGAAAAAATTGAAAGAAACGGTTAAGATTAAAATATCAAGTGCGGAGCCGTGAGCGAAATTATTTTATAGTAGTGGCGTGTAAATAGGTCGGGAGCCATGTGCAATGATGACCAGTAATTTGTTTTGCGTGCGGTAACAAAGTCTAGGGTGGGTAGCTAAAGTTGAAAGAAATGAAATGATAAAGATGGAAAATGGTAGTAGTGGGAAATGGGAGAAAATGGGTAATTAAAGTGGAAAGAAATGAAATGATAAAATATAGAAAATGGGTAATTAAGTGGAAAGAAATGAAATGATAAAAGATTAAAATATTTAGTTGCTCAATCTTGATTGCGTCATG
This sequence comes from Thuja plicata, assembly GCA_018584345.1. Lineage (NCBI taxonomy): Eukaryota > Viridiplantae > Streptophyta > Pinopsida > Cupressales > Cupressaceae > Thuja > Thuja plicata. The sequence goes on along the minus strand of MU226361.1, from coordinate 3,257,821 downwards.
TTTGGTTATTTTGTTTTATTCCATTTCAATTGTTTCATTCAATTTTAAAAATGATTTATTTTCATTAAATTGTTTTTGCTACTTAGGTAACAAAGTCTAGGTGCTAGTGGGGAAATGGGGAGCCTAATTGGACACGCTATCCTAAAAATTTCATATTCATGATCTTGGTTATTTTGTTTTATTCTATTTCAATTGTTTGATTCAATTTTTAAAATGATTTATTTTCATTAAATTGTTTTGTCACTTGGGTAACAAAGTCTAGGTGGTAGTGGGGAAATGGGGCGCCTAATTGGACACGCTATCCTAAAAATTTCATATTCATGATCTTCATCCTCTTGTTGTCAATCTGCAAAAAAAATTTGTGTTTTCAACATTTGAAATTATTTCTTTGTGCCTAATTTTTTTGAATCCATATCAATTGTTTGATTTAATTTAAAAAAATAAAATTAATAAAATTGGTAAAATAAATAAAAGATAAAAAATAAAATTAGTCATAATAAAAAATTAGTAGAACTATGAAAATAAATAAAATAATAAAAATATTGTTACCAGTTAAGTTTTATATAATTAACAATGTTCTAAATTTAAAAATATTAGTCAAATTATTACAATACTTTTATTAAAAATATATTATAGAGTTTAAATAGCATATTATTAGTTCCAATGATGAGATGGACCGTAAGCTTGAATGTTTTTTAAACTGTATGAATTGACATGTGTATTTTTATAAAAAGGGTAAATATGACACTTTAAGTTATTAATAAACAGTAAAAATTTATATTATAAACAATATAATATTTTACTTTATAATGTAAATATAGGTTATTTTAAAATATTTATGATAAATATAAATTTATTTAGATATTTAAAAATGATAGATATGAATGTTTGTAAATTTTAAAATATTTTAATGTGAATTTAGAAACTTTCTATTATTAATAATATAATTATTAGGTGATCATTAATACTAATTGTTGAGCATTGTTTTTACACAAGTCAATTGCTAGGATCTCGAGATTTGATTTCCTCTCTTGAAAGAATAACAAAGTTATTCGCAAGGTTCTCTGTGGTCGTGGTACAACCTGTTCGGTAAACTCAGTTGAAGATAAATGTGAATGTTCACAAGGAGGCCTTTGCTGGTACTTTCAAGATGTCAAATTGTAAAACAACTTTAGTACTTGTTTTTCTGTATTTTCCAATTTATCAATGCATGTAGCTTACTAATCATGCAAATCTGTGTTGAACTTATGAAGATCACCCAATTATCTAGATTGTCAAAGAAAATCAAAAGATTTGGGTAACAAGAGTTTAAACAAATTTGCTGAAAATGAGATCTAAACGGACATAAACCATCGCCGAACCGCTCTTGTGAATTAAATGATGGGAAAGATCAGAACCCATTGAATATGAATCAGACCATGTTGTTATTCTATACCCAATAGATGCAATTGTTTGGAGAGAAATATATCAAAATGCGAGATTTTCAAAATCTATCAAAATCGTGAAGCCACAAGCATGTGCACACACACGAGACAAATTTATCATTCAACCAACTGAATTATCTTTCCCAATCATTCATCACAGCAAGATCGATGAACAACATCAAACTCCAATTTAATTAATCGCAGATCTAAACACAATAAACCCAATTGGCTCTTTGAAAGAAATGAATGAGGAAACACACATTCATAAAATTCTCATAGACATCAGAAGATAATCACATAGTGAATGAAGCACCGATTGTATCTCTATATTGCATCAAAGATCCAACCAAATTACATTGTTTGGATTACAATATATAGTGTTGTGATGTATAAACTCTGAACCCCAAAACCAGGGCATCAACAACTCTAAACACAATGAAAAAAAACTAAAACTAAAGCTTGCTAAAGAAAAACTACTACTAAACTAATGCTAGATAGTTTGCATGGATTCTTGATCCATTTACAATTAGTTTGCCAATGAATTTAGGGTCAAACTCACTTAGAGAGAGAGAGAGAGAGAGCTCCATTGTCCTTAAGTGTAGTCTTTCTTTGGATCTTTGAGTTCTCCCTTGGAATCTCCACTTAGAGTCCCCTGTGCGATGAAGACTGATAGAAGGCCTCTAGTTATACATAAACAAACTCTAGTTGTGGATCAATATGATCTGGAACTCTATTTTAATGCAAAAAAAAAACTTCCACACTAGAATGGCCCAGAATTTAGACCCTGACCTTTGCTCTAAATTTTGATGGACGCAAAATTGACTAACTCTGAAATCTAATTTTGGGTCCTCCAAAATTTAGGACTTTCGGAGGCTGAAAGGCTGAAAAATGGCCCTTGCAAAAATATCTAAGTCTGGAAGAATTTCCCAGTCCAAAATTTGGCTAAGTCTAGAAGAATTTTCTGTGAGAAGTAACTATGGAAGTATCTCTGGGTGAGCTTCCTGCAGCCTTTGTACTATCTCTTGTACCTCTTCATAATTCACTTCCCACTCTTCCACTTTACCGAGGCATTGTTCTTTCTTTTCCCTGAAAGGGGTCAATTCCAAAGTGAATAACTTTATTTCTTCTTCATGTTCTACCATTCTCTGCATGTCTTTTTTGAAGTAGAAAAGATGATGGAGGTCTTCTTTCATACTGACCCCTTCCAAGATACTCTTGAATTGTTGGATGATCTCTTTGGGTGGCCATGGAATATGATGTCCTTCATCTCAGTATAGCTCCAGATTAATGCCTGTGAAGAAATTTTCTATTTGTTCCACCCATTTCATAACTCCCACATATTTTTGGCTTATGCGGTCTAGATAGTTCTCACAAACCTTAACTATTTTAGTTACAATTTTGATCCAAGTGCCAAAATTGTCTAGCTCCATGCCTTTGTATACCTTTACCAAAATTTGGAAGCATTTCTTCCTTATTATCTTGAGATCCCAGAGGGTGGTCCGCCATTTGGTCAATTTGAAATCTAACCCCATTTTTCTCTCCATCATATCTAACAATTTAGTGGTTTCCACCAGGATGGCTCTGAAAGGTCTAAAGATTTTCTTGATAACTCCTTCTCCAAACTGTTCAAAATCATTTTTTCCATTTAGTGGATGCTTGTAAGAAAGAAGGGATTATTCCTTCTGGCAATTCTGGAGCAACTTTATTTTCAAGGACAACTTTGCGGCTTTTGGAAAATTTGGGTCAATGGAACCCACCATCTTGTGAATAAATTTCTTTAAAGCCTTGTTCTACTGAGTTAGTGCCTTGATCTTATCCTCATCCTTATCCATAAAACCCAAAGCATGTTTGAGTCCTAATGTAGCTAGATTATTACTTACTTCCTTTGTAGGTTCCCCCAAATCAACCTCCTCAAAAGTATAGTCATCAAGGGTTATCTCTATCTGCGTGATACCGGTGGTGGGAATTGCTACATGTGCCTTCTAATGACCCCGTGTGTCCTGAGTGACATATGATATGGTCCTTGCTGGTGTACTAGATTTAGCTTGATGGAAGGCTTGGCCTAGGAAGGACATGTATGCCTCTTCCTCTTCTTCTTCTTCTTCTGTGCATATCTATTTTCTTGGCTGAATCTCTTTAGTAAACCAAGTTTCTTTAGTAAAGGCAGTGACACACTCATAGGGTGCAATATTCAGTACAAGAGTGGAGCCTGATTCATCTTGTGTTATCCCCTCTTCCTGTATTCCCTCCTCTTTGTCTTCTTTGTCTTCTCCCCCTCCTTCTTTCTCTTCCCCTTCTCCTCCGTTATCTTCCCCTTCTTGAGTAGTATTTTGCTCTTTGTTGTTCCCTCCATCTTCATCCTCCAAAGAGCCGACTAAGAGTTCGACCATAAGACCAGTTATTGACTCCAAAATTATCTAAGGAGGAGGCATTGTCCCTATATCCAGTGACACTTGGGGAGTTAAGTTAGAGGCATGTAGTAGAGATGAAGGTGGTGGGGCAGGAGCTTGTGAAGAAGGTGGAGGAGTAGGAGTGGGAGTGCGAAGAGATGGTGGTGGCGTAGGAGTAGGATTGGGAAGAGATGGTGGTGGAGTAGGTGTAGGGGTTGGAAGAGATGGGGGTGGAGTAGGAGCTACATCCCTCTCTGGTGAATTATCTAGATTAGTGTGGGTGTTTTGATCCTTAGAGGACATAGGTACACCTTGTGTCCCTATCTCTTTACTTGTACTTGCATCCATTATTGGAAGTGGCACATTCGTTGTGGGATTTGTGAACTGAATTGGAGGTGGAGTAAGAATAACTTGTGGGTTTATAGATACCTTCCTTTCTACACTAACCTTCATGGTTGGATGGAGGGAATCTTGACCTTCATTTCCAAATCCTTCAAGTCCTTTAAAGTCAGACATGAGGAACTCATCTAAACCAAGGAAATCTAGAGGATTATCCCGTTCCCTTTGTGTTTACGTCCCTCCACGGGTAGGTGTATCTTTACTGAGATCCTTCTCTCTTAATACCGTTGTCCTAGATCTTACAGTTTTCCTTATCAAAGGTATATCTTATTCTTCATCTTGTTTCTCTTCTAGTTCCCCCTATAGTGTTTCCAATTGCAGAGGGGTGGAGGCTCTTTTCTTCTTGTACACCTTATTCTTCTCTCCCACGGTAGTATTGATAACTGTAGATTGACCAGAAGTAGTGGGGAGTTCCCCTTGTGTGGTAGGTGAGTGATCCATGGGTGGTGCTATAGTCCTAGTCATTTTTGTATTTGGCTTCTTATGCTTTGGATTGGAGCCATATACAACAGGACACTCATGTCCATACACTATCCCCGGTTTTCATGGTGGAGCCTTCTTGAACAAAGGCATTGTGAGATTCTCTCCACATCTCTTGTCCTCTTTTGTGGGAGGGTTCAGTTGTGGCTTCATAGGCATTGGATCCATTGGAAAAGGTTTCCTTATCCATGAATTGGTAGCTTTGATTATATGCCTCACCCTGAAGTCAATGCTATCATTCTCATCTTTATCTATCTCGATATTCTGGATTGTCCAGGTGTCATGAGACACTAAATTGTCTTTATTTTATGTTAATCTTGATACTCTATTTAAAACATTACTAGAACATTTGTGAACCTATAACTATTTCAAATTGTGATAAGTATAGTTAGAATCACCAAGCCTATGGGTAGTTAGCTATGATATGTTTTGCTAAACATTATATATATATATATATATATATATTGCAATACTTCATATAACTACTTGAATCTATGTTCTAATATTTGGATAAGAGTTGACTAGTTGACTTGTATATATATCTACATGTTAGTAACATGCCAGGGAAAAAGGAGCATCTTGAGAGTGGGTCGACTGCATTAAAGAAGAAACATTGAAGTTCCAGTTGCGACGGAGAGAATCATCATGGCACTGAGAGACATACATGCTACATTGGAGGAGCCACCATCTCAAGGAATATAGGAGTATAGCTCTGCTATATTTCCTTAGTGCTCATTATCTTGTTGAATCGGTCATCCAGACTTTATTACATTCTGTTGTGAGATGTTACATTTCCTTTTTCTTCTATGGAGAGATTTAAGTCAGAAATTATCTTTATGCTTTGAATGAATGTCAATCCTCTATATAAAGGGATTTGATTGTTAGTTTGTAGGTTTTAGTTTTTGGAAATATATTGTTGTTTCATCTTGTGCACCAAGTTACTTTTCCAGTTTTGTGCATTGTTTTTATGTAATCAGTTTCTGAAATATAATGAAGTGATTTTGGTTTACATTTCTATGTTAGTAGTTAGCAGAAGCCAACCAAGGGGGCCCACTTGGGAGGTGGATTAGATTAGAGTAGATTAGATTTACTTTTCGCATTTACAACATTTTGAGTAGGATTTTATTGTTTCATTCTTGCAACATTAGATTCATGTATGTTCCTGCAGCACTTGCAAGGATTATTATGGTGAATGCTATGGGTCGATAGAATAGGTTTAAGCTAAGTTTGCAGTTTTCAATATTAATTCCATTAAGTAGTCAAGGGTGGTTACTTTCCTGCAGCAAAAGTGTAGGTCTCTTTCATTCATTTTTCCTTCCTGTAGCATAGGTAGTATGACTCTTTGAGAGACTTAGTGCACATACCGTGTTGTCCCATTTCAAGTATATGTCCTTGGGTTGACAATTTAAATACACTTCATGATAGGAAAAGTAATTCTTTGTTTGAATATACTATTCTTAGGAGAAGCTTTGGCATGATTATTAGTACCTATTGTGAGGCGGTTCATTTTTGGCACCACTGCTGGGGATGGTGTCAAGTTGAGAACCTTATTGAGTCATTTTTCATTTTTAGATAGTTCCCTGCTTTCTAGATAGTAGTTTGTAGTCCTGACTTAATTCACAAGTTTGTAAAATTACTTGCATGGATCAAAGAGGAAGAAGATGAGATGTACATGGAATATTTCTTCTAGGAGAGTTTGCAAATCTGAATGAATAAGTTGAATTAACTTTTGTTGACACAAGTCATGAATTTCCTGTAACATCTTCCTCTGAAGCAGTACATTTGGATCTAGTTGGCCTTTGACCTTTTGCTAAAATTTTGGCTAGTTTTCTTGATAATTCCGCTCCAAGTGTACCTATTGTTCATAACCCTACAGCTAATATTCCTTTCCAAAAATAACTCCATTTTCAAATACCTTGAGTAATGGCACAACCTACATTTCCATTTCCTCTTCCAAGCCTTATCGACAATGCTAACCTAAAAAATATACCCATTGTTGCACTTCCAAAGTTCTATGGACTAATAAATGAATATTCTGACACCTTTCTATTTGAGTTTGACATTATTTATCAAAGATTTGACTACAACACTGATGGCCACAAGCTCAATTTGTTTCCAAAAAAAATGAAGGAGACTGCCCTATGATGGTTTACGGGCTTAGGAGCTAATGCAACAACCAACTGGGATGAAATGCAGATTCAGTTTCTGCAAAAGTACAAAGTGTATTGCAAGGGGGGTGACCTGAAAGGAGATGACATTTTATGAATGTCATAGAAGGAGGATGAAAATATGGAAGACTATGTTTCATGCTTCCTGTATAACCTGCAGAAGAATCCATGACATGTGATAGAGGAGGATTCAAAAAAGCTCATTTTCTTGAGAGGAGTAAATGATAATTTCTTGGAAGCACTGGACCTCATGGATAGAGGAGATATCTCTCAATCTTCCTGGGATGACCTTAAGAAAATTTTCCTCAATCATTCAAGATCAACTGTAAAGAAGGGTAGAGGATTTTGGTCTACAATTACTAAGGGGAAAAACTTGGGCATTTCTAACCTGGAGATCTCAAACCTGCTATCAAATTTCAAGCAGGATATCATTAATGATGTTGCTACACACCTAAATACCATGAATACAAAGAAGAAGCATGCAAATGTTGAAGCACAACTAGCTGAGTATTGTCCTCACTACTACAAGCAAAAGAAGGATTGTGGATGCAAGTTGGTGGCGAACTTGGAGAGCCAACACCTACCTGCTAAGTACATGAAAATAGAAGGAGATGATGAGAAAGTGTTCTGTGTTGCTCAACATCAGCCATGGGCTTCAAGACAAGGTATGCCTCAAGATCCATTAAAATTTTCTATTCCTTATAATAATCAATGGAAAAACTAGAATTATCAAAATCCTTCTCAGTACTCCCAACCTACTTGGAACAATCAGTGGCCTAACCAACAACAAAACCAATGGCCTAACCAATAATAAAACCAGTGGCCTAACCAACCTCAAAATCAATGGCTGCCACCAAAGGGGAATTGACAACCATATAACCAATGGGGAGGGCCTCAACAGTGGCCTAACCAAAATCCTTGTTATCCACCCTTACCATCTCCTATATCTCAACCTGCAATAATGCCACCTCTTGCAACGACAAGTCCTACTCCAAAGCAAACACAATTACCTACTCAGCCACAGCCTAATCCTAACAACAAGCAACTAAAAAAACTAATATATGCTACTGATGCTTAGAAGTACCCTGCATATACACTAGAGATATTTGATATCCATTTGAGATTTGGTACTACTCTGCCTACACCTGAACCGCCTATTATAATGGAAGCTCCAAACATTCCTGCAACATCAACACCACTTCCATAAGCTACTATGCCAAATATTGTTGAACCAACTGATATACCAAGAAAAGGTGATGTTCACACCTCAATCAATCCTCCCTTTCCACAAAGGATTAGCATGGAAAAACCTATATCCCAAGAATAAACACCATTTGATATCCTTGAGCAATTGAAAAAAATGCATATCCAGATTCCATTCTTTCAAGCTATCAAAGATGTTCCTCTTTATGGAAAATCCACTAAGGAAGCATGCCTTAAAAATCCTAGACATAATAAAAAGGATACTCAAACAATCTATGTTATAGGCCACCTTGCAGATATTATGTTGGGAAAGATAGTCATACTAAAGTATTTTGACCTTGGAATCCCAGTTGTTGATCTTATAATTAATGGCCAGTTTGTGAAATATTCTCTAGTTGATTTGGGAGCAGCTATAAATGTTATGACTAAGGATACCATGCATAGGTTGAGTATAGAAGGATTGAGAACCACACCAAAAACCTTACAAACTATAGATAGTTCCACTATAACCTCAGATGGCATCATAGAGGATAAAGCAGTCACATTGGATTCATGGGAGTATCCTGCAAACTTCCTGATATTATCACATAAGGTAAACTTTGTTGGCTATCCAATTATCCTTGGAAGACCTTGGTTAGCAACCGCTAATGCCAATATTATCTTGAAAACACAAGAAGAAGAAGATGTGATTCAAAGTATCCTTACCAATGAGTGTGTCATAGAAAAAGATATTTTTGGAAGTTCTGTTCTATAGTTGTATACCTATGAGGACTGTGTTTTTCCAGAAACTACTAATGTTATCCATCAATTACTACCCTATGAGGTAAATACAAGCCCCATCTATGAAGTTTTAATGCTAGAGCTGACAACTACTATGGAACTTTCTCTTGGTCAGAATCTTCATGTTAATAGTAAGCTTCCACCCTAATAATTGACATTGTTAACCAAACTCCTTTGTAAGAATGAAAAAGATTTTTCTTGGGATTATGGAGACATGAAAGGCTTGAACCCAAAGCTCTGAACACATAGAACCTACATCAATGAAGGCTATCTACCACTCTGCCCACCTCAGAGAAGAATTAACCTAGCCTTAAGAGAAATAGTCAAAACTGAGTTGCAAAAAATGATGGATGCTAGTTTTATATATCCAATCTCTGATAGTAAATAGGTATCACCTTTGGTCATAGAGCCTAAAAAGGGGGGTAAATATAGAATATATGTAGATTATAGGGAATTGAATAATTCCACAAAGAAAGACCATTTTCCATTGTCATTTATTGATCAAGTTCTAGACACCTTAGGTGGTAAGAAGTACTTCTCTTTTTTGGATGGATATAGCGCTTATAACTAGATTACCATTGCTCTAGAGGATCAAGAGAAGACAACATTTACATGTTCTTTGGGAACATATGCATATTCTATGTTATCTTTTGGCTTATGTAATGCACCAGCTACTTTCCAAAGAGCAGTAATCAACATTTTGCTAATATATCACATGATTGCATGGAAATATACATGGATGACTTCACTACATTCGATGTTAGTTTTGAGGAGGCTTTAAAGAACCTGGAAAAAGTGTTGATCAGATGTTAAGAACACAACCAGTCTCTCAATAGTGAGAAATGTTTCATAATGATGTGAGGAGTAGTGCTGGGAAATTTCATCTCAAAAGATGGCATCCAAGTAAGGCCTGCAAAAAATGAGGTAATTCTCACATTGCCTACACCTACTAAGAAAAAAGATGTTAGATCCTTCTTAGGACATGCTGGCTATTATAGGCATTTCATTCAAAACTTTAGTCAAATAGTTATTCCTCTATACAACTTGCTTAAAAAAGTGGTCGAGTTTGCATGGACATCAGCCTGTGATGAATCCTTCCTGCAGCTCAAGTCACTTCTAACAACTACACCAGTACTTAGGGGGGCTGATTGGTCTTTACAATTCCACATACATATAGATGCTTCTAACTATGTAAAAGGTGATGTCTTAGGAAAAAAGTCTAGTAACCTTGAAAATGTAATTTACTATATCAACAAGAGCTTACATGGACCAGAGTTAAATTATACAGTGATTGAAAAGGAATTACTGGCAGGAGTTTATGCTTTGAATAAATTCTGCCATTATGTTTAATAGGGTATCCCATTTTTTCATACTGACCATGCATCAATCAAGTATGTTATGAACAAACCTACCATCTCAGGCAAGTTAGCAAGATGACTTCTTCTTTTGAAGGAATTCAACATAAGCATCATTGACAAGTCAAGGAAAGAAAATGTAGTAGCTGATTACTTATTTGGACTTCAGACTGCTGATAGTGATACTACTGTGATAGATGACACATTCCCTGCTGAGCATTTGTTTCATATTATTGTCAAGAGTCCATGGTATGCTAATATAGCTACTTACCTTGTAGCTGACAAGATGGCTACACATTTCTCTCTTCAAGAAAGAAGAATGCTTGTTGAGAAAAGCTTTAAATTCTCTTGGATTGACAATACACTATTCTACACTGGCCTAGACCAAGTCATGAGGAGGTGTGTGCGAGAAGATGAGACATATGATATCCTCCATGCTTGTCACGATGAGCCATGTGGAGGACACTTTGCAACTAAGAGGACAACCCTAAAGATCCTAACAATAGGTTACTACTGGCCCACACTTCACAAGGATGCATCAAATTATACAAGAAAATGTGATAAATGTCAAAGGATGGGTCATCCAACAAAATCAGATGAAATGCCCTTAATCCACAAGTGGTGGTAACACCATTTGATAAATGGGGCATGGATTGCATTGGTCCAATAGACCCTCCATCTAATGGTAAATCCTACATCTTGGTATGTACCAATTATCTAACCAAATGGGTGGAAGTAAAGGCCATGAAGAATGCATGAGATTATAAGGTAGCACAGTTTTTGTATGAGGAAATATTCACCCATTATGGTGTGCCAAGAGAGCTTGTAACTAATCAGGGAGCACAATTCACATCCAATCTGATCATAGAAATCATGAAGGAATATAATATCAGACACAGGAAGTCCATTCCCTACCATCCTCAAGCTAATGGTCAGGTGGAAGTTACTAACAGAGAGATAGAAGCAATTCTAAAAAAAAACAATTCATTTGCACCACCAAGATTGGATCAACAGACTCTCAAAATCAATTTAGGTATACTGAACAACATTGCAGACAACCATAAGGTCCACTCCAATTGAATTACTATATGGGAAGGAAACAATGTTACCAATTGAGTTCGAGCATAAAATATTGCGCACTGCGCTGGAGTTCAACATCAACCTTCCTGTAGCACAGAAAGAATGACTGCTACATCTCAATTACTTGGATGAAATGCACAAATCTGCATTAGAGTGTATTGAGATAGTACAAAAATAGAGGAATAAGTGGCATGAATCCCATATTAATAGAAAATAGTTTCAAGTCAATGATTGGGAATTACTATATAATTCCAAATTCTAATAAATACCAGGCAAGCTACAGACAAGATGTCTAGGACCATATGAAATAAGCCATGTCTTTGCCAATGGAGAATTATAGTTGACAACTATTGACCTAGTACACTTAAAGTTATTGGTCAATGGGCATCAGCTTCATCTATATCATCATCCCCCAAACCAAAGAAGACTTCCTGCAATAATTTAGACATTAAAATTGAAATGAGGAATAGGTAATACTTCCTGCAGTAGAGGGTGCAAACCTTCTTCCTGCAACTTCAACATAGCATTCCTTCGAGTATGCCCATAATAAAAACTTCATTTCCAAATAAAGTTCCATTTCTCCATTCACTTTCTATATTATTCTCTTCACCCTATTTCATTTTTCTACCTTCCATCCACCCATCTTCCCTGCCACCACCTCCTTCCATTTCTATGTTTCAAATAAGAGCCACGTCAACTAACATATGAAGCCACCAGCATTTTTCCACTCTCGCCACCTTTTTTGCACGTGCGATGACTGAATGACCAATATAAATTTTCAAATTTCTTTCCACTTTTAGCACATAGATTTAGGTGATTATATCTAGTACTGCAATAAATCTATGATTATGACATTAAGCCAGTTCCTCAACCCGTGTCAAGTGTGACAAGTGTGGACACTTGTCTTAGTTTTGTAGGGAGTGGGGAAGTGTATTAATCTCTAATGTCATTTCTAATTGTCCTTGTCATTTGATTAAATATTACCTGTCAACTCAAACATGTACTTGTGACTTGTCTTATTAAGTCCCTTTACTTTCTCGCACAACTACTGTACTATATTTCCCAAATAATACCATATTTTCTGAGCTTGATGGGACCTAAAAGGACTATAAAAAACTATGTGGTGACTCATAGTTAGAGTTATTATTTCTTCTGTAAAGTTCCATTATCATTATTTATGTCAAAAACAACAAAATATTGCAACAGAAATTTTTGTTGTTTTAAGAAGAACAGTTTGAAATTCAAAAGAGAATAAGGTATTTGTCAATTGCAGAGTAGAAGAGTTGAAAGATTGACAAGCTATAGTAAGCTACAACAACAATTTGGAGGTAAATATTTGGAACAAATGGGAGGGAACCTGCAGCGGCATGAGCTAGTGGTTCATGGAATTTTACTTGCAGATGTTGAAGTAGTTAGGAGGTTTAGTGCATGTGTTTGGTTGGGTTATTTCTTGAAATTAACAAAATTTGATGAAGAGGTAGTAGCTGAATTCATGGATACATACAAGGAGGGAAAGTAAACCGTATGGGGTTTAACAGTTGTCATGAAAAAAGAGAAAATAGTAGAGGTAACTGGGTTACCAAAAATTGGGGAACATTACCCCAATGAGCATGACGCCAAGTCAGCTCTAGCCTAGTTTATCCTTCCAAGTGACCCTCCTTTGGAGATTAACAAGAAAGGGTGCAAATGAATATCTCTTCCTCCACCATTTAACGAGCTAGCAACACACAATATCAGGTATTTGACTTGTGAGGGAAGATTTTAAAATTTGCATGCACATCATTTCAAGTTACTTAGCTATGTAAGGCATAGTATTCCAGTAAATGTTCCTAATTTCTTGTATAACATGCTAAGTATCAGTTCTAAGGAAACCCAAAGGGGAATGCAAATTATATCTCTCACCATGCCCTAATCAAATTGATATTTGAGAAATCCCTTAGGTAAGCCTCTCCTTTGGCATGGTCAAAGTTTGTTCATCTTAAAACCTTGCAACCTTAGGTTGAGCCTATTGAGCAACCTAGCAATGATAATGCAACACCCATTGAACCAGCTGTTGAGCAAGCCACCCAAGAAAGGGAACCCAAAAAAATTCAAGAAAATAGGCCTTCACCTGCTCTTGAGAGAAATGTCCCTACCCCTATTCAAAAGAAAGGAAAATGAAAAGTAGGAGAAGGAACTTCTATTCCTGGAGCTGAACAATAAAACCCCACAGCTTTAAAAGGAAAGGAAAGAAAATAGGCTCCTGCAGTAGCTACTCCTACAGCAGAGAGACCGAAGAAAGCTATTAAGAAAAAGGTTGTAGAGGTTGCAAAGACTCCTATACGGAGAAGCCCTAGAATGAGAGGAAAACTTCCTAAAGTTTCCCTAGAAAGCCAATCTATTTCTCCTGAACAAGCTAATTTATAGAACCCCATGCGCAATATGTTCCAAATGATTCCCCAACTCAACCTGAAATCTCATACCTTTCTCAGAATACAAATGAGAAATGTGATGATGAACCTATTTTATGTTAGAGAAACCATCAAGCGAGTCATCATAATACCCTAGAAATAAATGAGGAAGAAGTTCAAATACCTCACCAATCATCCCACCCACAGGATGCCCTAGTGCCTTATCATAAAACTTGGTTTACTAGTTACTTAGAGAAAGCATGGAGAGAATAGAGGAGGTAGAACAATCAGATAGAAGAGTGTGGTCCACCCACTTTGAAATCACTTCTCTTTGGTTTATACAATAAATATGTTCTTACAACAACCCCATGGAAAGAAGAAAAGAAGAAAATGAAAAGAGTAATAAAAGATCAAAATGAGGAGATAGAAGACCTAAAAGAGAAATTGGCAAGGCAAAAATAGAGAATGGATCATGCCCTGAAGTTAGCTGATCAGATAATCACTCCCAGGCCTCCTCCTAGGGTTTATTCTATTTATTTAAAAGAACAATTCCTTTTGTTTTAACTTATGATGACCTTAATGAACATAGACTCTAAGTTCAAAATGGCCTAGGAATTTTATGGCATGTATCAAACCCTTCCTTCATGGAAGCAGAACCTACTCTACGAGTTATACTTGCACAACTTCATTATCCCCAGAGAAACTGAATGAAATCCTGTACTTTATATTAGGGATATACACCTGAGGGTATTAATGTCTTGGTTGCATAATGAAGAAAACTATGAAAGATAGTTAGACAACTACAGAGATCAGGAGAAGTCATAACCATTACCATTAAGAGTTGAAAGAAGAAAACCTAATGTGCTCCTCAGGGATTGGTTCAACCTCACCTATGGAAGTATAAAAGTAGATACTAAGAAGAAAATATTTAATATCATGGGAGAGATCTATGCAGAATATGAGGGGATGTCCTACTTTGTTTTTCAGAGAGCCCTGGCTAGTGCCAAAAGTAGGTGGAATAGACTGCCAGAAGCATTCAAGAAATTAGAGCCACATAACCCTATTAATCTCAAGGCAGAAATTCACAGAGCACCAAAGTGTTGGAATAATGGAAGGGTGTGTACTGAGAGGGGAGGGGTGAATCATTACCCTTAAAAACTTTTATCAATTAATCTTTAGTAATCATTACTTGCATAATCGAACATTGAATCTTTTCTAATTCATGCATGCAATATCATAGCATAAATGTAAGTGCATGTAAAAAAACATTGAAATATTCATGAAACTCATTTACACATGACACAAGTATTGATAATGCAGAAACCCTTGTTAGAAGGTAAAAACTGTGGTGGGGATGAAACCCACAAAGCTTCACTATCTACAAAATGGAAGGTTCCTGTTAGGGCTACAAGTTGTGATCACTTCTGATGATTTTACCCTATTAGGAGTAACATGTCAGACTTGTTAAGTCTACTCGGTTAAGATATTTTAGAAACACAATGTATGTGTGCTCTTGGTTAAGAGATTTACATAAATACTGTTAAGTCCACCTTGTGAAAGGATTGTGTTGTTTGCTACAATTGTTAGAGAGTAACAAAATATATGACCTGATTGCTGCAATTTTAAATTTCTGATTACAGATCCATTAAGTCCACAAAATTATATCACCTTATTGTGATGGATAATACCTCTATTCTTCTCGGTAGCCTTGAATGTAGTTCTTGATAAACTGAATTCTTCTTTATCTATTCTTGTGCATGAAACTCTCTATCTGATCAATAAATGTCCTTGGCAGCTACAATCATCATTTTCTTGATTGATTAATACATCTACATATACAAGATTTTGAATAATTAGGTTTCACGCTTTTCTTGATAACTCTATGATCAAAGGTTTAAAACTTGACCTTGATCTCCTAGTTTACATGAATACAATAAGTTAACTAATTTGCATTCACAATTAATGCTTTTCTTGATCTGCAAGAAATGATTATCCAACTAAGCATAAAGTTGTTTTAAAGATTAGAGTGCTTTAGCTAACATGTAGTTGAGATCCAATTTTTCTGGTGTAATGTCATCTCTCGGTGTAGAATGGTGCTCGATGATGTCTCTGTATACTGGTGCTTATTTGTATCTTTGTAGACTGGTGCTTACTTGATATCCTATTTAGGTTCTCGGTGATAACTGTGCTCGGTAATCACTACTTCTCGGTGAGTGTTGGTGCTCGGTGATCATGATCGACCAAATTTTTTTGTTTGTATACTGATGAAAACTTATGATCCTTTAAGGATTATCAATCTCCCCCTTTGGCATTAATATCAAAAAATGATATGTATAGTATATACACACCAAGTGTTGTACTTTTATAATGACTCCCCCTATGTGCATGCATCGGTATGTAGATACAATGTATGTACATGTTTCCCCCTTTTTTGAAAGTAATGAAAAAGATGTATAACTTATAGCTTGTCAAGTATGTGTGAATGAGATTGCTGAATGGTTTCCATCAACTTTTCCCATTTCTCCTTTAGGTTCTCTAGGGTAATTTTCTCCAAATTGATTTGAGCGTGCATGTCATAGATACTTTTTGCTACTGACATTTCTAGGGTGGCAATTAGAGTCTTTGTCATAGTCACGTGTGTCATCAGAAATGTGAGATGCGGTAGTAACATGGCTTGTAGCTTAGTTACTTCATCTCTAATTTTTCTTTCAACCATTTTTATTTCAAGTCTTTACTGTTTAGATTCAATAAGATTTTCATAATATAGTTGGAATGCATTTGGCTCGGTTGAAAGACTTTGTGCACTAGCTTTTAGATCTTCATTTAACTTAGCTATTTGTTTACTATTCTTGGCAGTGAAGTATTCAAGTGTGCATAAATTTTGAACTAAGGTAACTAATTTTGAAATAATTGGCTCCAATGTAGTTACTATTTCAGAAAGTTTCACCTTATTCTCTGCCACTTCTTGGCTGATTTTCTCTATGTGTTTGTAGTGATATTTATCTTTTTCTCTTTCTTCAATGACCTTCTCAGAATCTACATTTATTTGTGTGATTTCCTCGGTAAGAACTGCAACTTGATCAATGATGGGTGCATTTTGATCAATCTTGGCGTCAGGAACTACCCATAATAGAATCTCTTTTGTTGAATCTAGGACTTGTGAATTTCAGTGTTCCATTCTGAGCTTGTCCTATTGTTCTTTCCTTTTGCATAGCTCCCCATACCTTGTTAGTGACTCAGGATCAAGTGTTCTTGGATCACAGTTGGGTATGTCTATGATCTCCTTGAGTGTAACTGGGACTTTACTTTTCTTGTTCTTCTTCTTCTTTTGAATGTTGCTTGGTGCAGGGTGTATGCATGAATTATGGTCAATACTTGCAAGCTACAAACACACACACTTCAATTATCCATTAAGTGGTTAGAGGGTTAGAAAACATGAAATCAGAATATTAAAAACAACATCCTAAGATAATCGACAATGGTTCATTTCCTTCTAGTAGGCAGGAGTATGGACTTTGCTCTCAGGTCATCACAAAGTCGAGTGACTACACACTGTTCTAAATGAAGGATTTTTAAACTCTATATGATTGAGTAATCTAAATGATAAATGAAAGATGCAGATTGTTGTTAATCCAAGCTAATTAAAGATTCATTTTAGGAATGCAAAATAAAATGTATAATATTCATTTTAAAACCCAAATTCAAATGTGCTCTAAAATAGATTGTTTGCATGCTTGAAAGTAATAACAACAATGCTAAATGATTAAAAGCTAAAAATGATAGAAAATAAAGTGCAGTATAATAATGATAGAAAAAGTTAGGATCCTTTGTGAAGGAAATGAATTTCTCTTTTATAGAAATCTCTCTCGAATCAACAGTCGAGATTGAAAGAATTGAGTGGCTCAGATTTGATTTGAGGAAGCACAATCCATGTGCAAAGAATGTGATTGGTTGAAAGATTTAGTTGACTGAATTGACTGATTAGTCTTTTTGGAAACTTCCAAAATCAGTTCTTAGTTAATTGAAATGTTTTTAAAATGATAAAGAGTGGAGATTCAGTTAACTGAGTGGAACTAGATTGTTTCCAATTTGATAATCAGTTCACTAGATTTGATGATGTCATATGCATTTTTAATAATTTAAATGATTTTGAATGCATATTTGTGTTTTTATTAATTAATTTAATTCCTTTTTTTTAAATTGAAAATTTAGTACTTTTATTTAATTAATATATCCGTTTATCAATTAAATTATTAACATAAGGTTTATTTTCCATTGTATTATGATTTCAAGAATTAATTAATTAATCAAGTATGATGATTGATTAGGACCTAGGGTTTATCAAGATTAGGGTTTCTTGATTAATTATTGAGATTAGGGGTCTAGGGTTTAGATGACCATTTTTAGGTGATTAAAAGACCAACCTTTTATGTAGTGGGGCATTGACTTCATAAGCCTAATTAACCTCCCATCCAGTGTAGGCCATAGGTGGATAATCACTGCAACTGATTATTTCACCAGATGGACTGAGGCTATTGCATTAAAGGAAAAAAATGAGAGTGTTGTCTTGACCTTTTATGATGACATAATTCACAGGTTTGGGACCCCAGACTCTATTATATCAAATAATGCACTTACTTTCATAGGTTTAAGAGTCACTGAATGGACAATTAAACATGGTGTTTACCTAAAAAAAAGCTCCAATTATTACCCCCAGGGTAATGGTTTAGCAGAGTCTACAACCAAGAACCTGATCACGATAATAAAAAAGGATCTGCAAGAAAATCAGAGAGATTTGCACTCTAAACTAAAGTTTGCATTATCGTTGGGCAGGGTCATTCCCAAGAAGATCATTGGGTACTCTCCATACATGCTAGTCTATGGTAGGATAGCTGAATTGTCCATTTCAACTGAATTACCAGCTTTAGAGCTTGCTACCTAGCTTGTCCTCTTTGAAGAAGGAAACCCTCTACAGGTAAGGTATGCTCAGCTCATAGAGTTGGAAGAGAACAAAGAAAAATCTATGAAGATCATGGAGTTCCAATAGATGCAAACCAAGAAGAGATTTGATAGGAGAGACAAATCAAGGAACTTCAATGTTGGGGATATAGTCCTTAAATGGGATGAGTTCAAATCCAGGCCTGGCAGTCATACCAAGTTTGAATCCTTTTGGGGAGGTCCATTTGTGATCACTGAGTGCAAGGAGCATAATGATTTTTAGCTATCAACTCTTGAAGGAGAAGCCTTGCCAATTTATGTCAATGGGTTTCACCTAAAGCCTTGCTTTGAGGTTTGTCCATCTTTGTAATTAAGTTTCCTGATTTATGTTCTTCTTTCTAGGTTAGTTTTTCCTGCTTTCCTCAAAGTGCTTTGCACAGTTAGTTGTTGTTTCTTCTTGTATAGTCCTTTTCCCTATTTTAGTTTGTTGTCCCTCCTCCTGGTTTCAATCCTCCTTCTTTCCCATAAGTTTTTGTGTGCTCAAATGCAAACTCCTATGCCCAATGGAATGTCAAATGGCCACTAGTTTTATATGTCTAGCAGGATGACATACAACAGAAATAACCAAAAAAGTTACCCAAATTTCCCATCCTGTCCAATTTTGGTTACAAGTGGAGAAAATGAGGCTCCCACAAGGGTAGAGCCCAACTTATATGTTTCTGCACTATTCATGGCCTTTACCTGGCTCTCTGCATGTTCTAAGTCTAGTTTTAAACCCTTCAAATGCAAAAAACCCTATGAAAAATATCTTAAACCCTAACTCCTTGCTGGTTGCTATATTTCTTCCTTACCTTTTTCACCACTTAAGGTCATAGTTCTTCACGTGTTTTAAGTTGTCCATAGCGGTCATATTTTATGCTTAGTCACGTAGTCGCGACTATCTTATGGAATGTTGGCTTGACTATGCGAGTGAGTGACAGGGTTATCAGAAATTATTATTGCTCACTCGCTATGCTAAAACACTTAACATTTTTTTTGTGTTGCGAGTGTGCGATGTTGTGTGTGTTGTAGGTTATGTGTTGTCATCGCTCACTCACGCAAGATGAAACTCAATGATTATCGTTCACTCATCTAGAATCAAGGTATATTCTTTTAGGGCTAGAGAGTGTGCAACAAGGTGCCACATGTTCTTGGCGGGGCCAATTGAGGTTAGAGACAAATTAAATATTGATCAAGTTTCTTTTGATCATGTGGTTGGTGTTATGGCTTAAAGACAAAGTTATCAAGATCTATTCATTAAGCCATTAGGCCTTTGTGCCATGTGGACGGCGGGGTTACTTTTATGCAGGGTCTTTAGCTTATTAATCTATGATAATATTCAGCTTGATCCAACGGTTTGCATAAAGGCTTAAAGAAAATTTGATTGAAATCTAATGATCAAGGCATTACGCCTTATCGATACATGGAAAGTTGTCAGAGCTTGGACCCATCTGCAATAAGGTAATATTTGAGCAAGTTTCTTTTAATCCAACGGTTGGCTTAAAGACTTGAATTTGAAGTGCTCGAGATCTAGAAATCAATCCATTAATCTTGAATGACATGTGTCCATGGCAGGCCAGGTTGAGGTCAGAAGGTAAAGTAAAGACCGATTAGGTCTTTTTAATCGGATGAACATCGTATTGTCTTAAAGACAAAGTGATCAAAATCTACTATTTAAGCCATCAAGCCATGGTGACATGTGGCACAAATGATGTTATGGGTCCCAAGTTGAAAAGGGTAGTAAAGACTCAGCAAGTGATAAAGATCGAATGGTAGGATTAAAGCCTTGATCACCAAGATGAAGATGTTTAACCATTAAGGCATCATGCCTACTTTCCACGTGTTCAATTTAGCCTTGGGTCAACGCCAAAGGTAAAATAAGGTTAAAGCAAGTTTGTGAAGATCAGATGGTGGGCATAATGCCTTCAAGGTAAAAATAAAGATCTTTTGTCTTTAAGCCATCGTGCCTGCGTTTCGTGTGGTAGATTCGATCCTGAACTTGTGGGTAGCTTAAGGAAGATCGACAGTCGTGTTTTAAAGATAGTAAAGTTTCAAATCTAAGCCATTGATCAGGCATTTTGTGCCACCTATGACCATTTGGATTTGAATTCAAATATTTAAATGTTGTTCTTAGGGTTTTCATAGCGGTGGTGATGTTTTCAACTTGCAGATTGAGTAGATGGCTCAACCGACCTCTCTGCTCAAATTTATGGTGATGGGAGATGCATTCATGATAGTATCTAATTATCTGAGATATTTTCCCGAGTGCATTTATGAAAAACATGACTGTTTTAGGGTTTTCTTCATTGTTTATTGAGAATTTATTGTAACCCTAATTATGCCCTACTAATCAATGGATTGACTCTTGAGCCTATGTGCTAGGGGAGTATGTATATAAGTAGTTTTTTAAGCTTTCCTAGCTTAGGTTTTTCAGCTTATGCAAGAATTTCTGTGGCATTCTCTCTACCCTTAGGTTTTCATCAGTTTGTAATTTCTCATTGATTTCTAGATTATGAAAAGTCTTTTTGTTATATTTTCTTTATCCCTGGGCCTTCTTGTCTACATTTCTCTTATCTAAATTATAATATAGTGGCTGGTATTAAAGAGATCTTGGATTTCTTGAGTCCTCTTTCTTTCTGCATCTTTGTGCACTATTGTGAATGATTTGATTTAGATGACCTTGTAGATATTGTTCAATCCGTTGTCAATTTATCTCATTTATGTGCCTATTTGCTGGAGTGAATGTCTATTTGTAGGTCATAGTCTGTGTCCCTCTTTGAATATGCTATTGTTTGTGAAATCTGTTCTTTCCCTGAATAATCTCTTTTCATTTCAGACCTCTCTATGAAATATTTATGCAAGCCTATTCAGGAAGTTGTGTTCTACTAGATTCAAGATTTCATGCTAGTTTGGTCACTATGTTGTGATTCATATTACCTTTAGTGCATCACCTAGTACGTTAAATTTGATTTTTAGTCATTTCCCTTCAGTTATCCTTCTATCCCTTTTCCTTCCAATTTTACTTTTCATGTTAAAAAAGAAAATAAGGTGATTATCCAAGATGAACCAGCCTAGAATCTAGAGGCTTCACTTCAGTTAGTAGAGGTCCCACAACCTAGAAGTGATTCATGTGTTATACTATATTGTTAGGCTCAAGCGCTTAGGTGAAAATTTTAGTGTATAACAGGTTCCTCAATCAAGGAGGAAACACTAGTGTGTTGACTTTATCATCCTTGGCTAGATCCCCAGTCGTAGGTTGACATTGTCGATGTGTGGTATTAGTTAATTGATGTTGATAGATTGACATTTGAAACAAGGGTATTGATTGATAGATAGTTGGTGTATCTTGATTTGGAATCTTTTGAGTAGATCTTGGTTTCTGACAAGATGTGGGTTCAAGAGTAGAATCGTCGATAGCTTTCCCTTCGAATCGAGATCAGTTTTTCATTGTTGGATTCTAGTTTTTACCATGAAAGACAATTATAGTTAAGACTTTAGAATGGCTAGACTGATTGGTCAATGTCAAAGATTCCAAATGATCACTTGTCTGAGAGCTTGGTAAGAGATATATTGGTGAAATATTGTTGAGCTTGGTACAAGATATCATGTTTTGAGACCTGAATGTCTGTTGGATGACACTTGTGACCGATTTGATTGGGGTTGACTATTGATGAGATAGAGCTTGAAAAATAAGAACATTCAAGAAACTAGGATGAAAGATGATGATGAGTTAAGACACCTAATCAAGGATTGATGATTGTTGTGAGAAGGTACTATGATTAATTTAGGCCACATAGATAGGTAATTAGGATACCAAAGATAAAAATAACTAACTAGATTTTGATGTAAGACCATCTAACAATTCCCATGTTCCCATACAACAATTCCTAGATTCCTAAATGAGTTGCTGTTGTTACAGTGTTTTGTCGTACAAAAATTCTGATAGGTGAAAATGACATAGTAGGATAGAGAGAGTTTGCCACTTGTCTTGAGTGAATTTAGACCAATTTATTCAATCTTGAGGTGAAGATGTCAATGTCTAAACACCTTTATGTTATTTTATTGCCAATTTTAGGTGGTCAAACACATCAAGCACAAAGGAGTGAAAATCAAACACTTCATATCCCTAGAGTCAATTTGTCTTAGAAAGAAAATATGTGCTTGTTGAATTTTGTACACACCCAATAGCTAATCAAAATAGGATCATCACCAAGCATGCAATGGCTCCATTCATGACCCTATATTAGCCGACTCCAAATGCTAATGGGGGCATGATATGATGAGTGTCTTGGAAGAGTTACTATCTCCCTTGCACTTGGATTATCCAGTTTTAGAGGTGAATTGAGTGGTTTCTACTCTATAGATTCTAGTAAGGATCTTTGTTTGGTTATATCATTTGCGTCTATGCAAGCGTGATTTAGGAGTATAGCCCCATAAAGAATCTTAGCACAAGGAGTCTTGTAAACATGATTGAGATTGAGAGGCCCTACTTTGAGTTAGACATGAGTTGACTATAAGCTCAAATGAGATCTGACTCTCGAGGCTTTGACCCTAAAGAGTAAATTTTTTAACGTGAGTTAGAGAGGTATGGCTTACACCTCATTCTCACATGGGTTTTTCCTAGGAGATTTGTTTCTCAACCGAATGGCCCATCTAAAAGTTGTGTATTAAAAGTAAATGGATAGCAATGAGAAGGTCTAGATTTATGATTCTTCCTCAAAGAGGAGAAGAGCATAATCTCTTATTTCTCTTTGCATTTCCTAAACATGCTAAACACTCCAAGTTTTCCCAAAAGATTACTTGTTTAAGACTAGTTAAAAAACTTCTAGGTTTCTGATCTTTCTTAGAAGGGAAGATAGCATATTCCCCTAGTGTTTTATCTTGACTCACTCAAGTAATACCTTATCTAAACTAGGTGCCTAAATAACCATTAAAGAAAATATGGTCATTTAGTTGATGAAGTAATTAGGAAGCCTACAAACACAAATGTTTAGTAGTTTCAATGGAATCCCTTTCTTCTGCAAACATCCTACAAGCATAAAATGTTAGTAGTTTTCAACAATAGGTGTGCTAGTGTGACTTTGAAAAGTGAGCCCTTCACTAAACATCCTGTAAAAACATGTTAAATTGTCAAACCAGAGAGCCAAAAGATGAATACAAGCACATTAGAGTTTAGCAAGCCAAAATGAGATCAAATAAACCCCTAAAAAAGCTCTATTTATGAAATGACCAAGTACAAAAAAAAAATATGGCATCAAAACTCATACGATAATCTATATGGAACCATATGACAAAAAATGTTAAAATGATCTCTCATACGATAATTATAATAGGTTAGTACAACAATTCAAACCAAATCTAGACTCGTACAACAATACAAGTATTATGAAATGACAAGCTAGAGTCTAGTGATTTTTTGTACGAGAAGGGGTGAAACATCATATGATAATGAGTGCAGATTCGTCAAAATATCAAAATAATTGAGAATTGGGACAAAAAAACAATTTAATGCCCCACGATGGGTGCCAAAAATGTGTGTGGTAAATGTGGTCTTCAACCTGAAACACCAAACACTCAATAAACCATTAATTCAAGGGTTAGCATCATCAAATCAAAATCAAATCATTATGCAAACTACCCTCAAGAGCGTCTTATTGCTTCCTAGTTGAAGAAAGTTTGATTCTTGGAGGATGCTCATTAGATTGGCATTTAAAATCAGTGACTAAATGACTCCAAAATGTAAGATTCAAAATATGGACAAGATGCATGAACTTTCATACATTTCCCTCAAAACTATGGAAATGAAATGCATGGAAACTACTAAGCTAAATGCATATTGAACATGAATTAATCTAATCGAGAATGTAACTAAAAACTAAGGAAAATGAAGCTAGAAATCATGTTAGAACTTGGATGCATCAAACAAAAATATAATTTAAATGGAGACTACAACATGATCAAAAACTACAACCAAAATAGCATTATAACTTTTCTTCTTCAAATTGCCTCATACTTGAACAAGGGAAGCTATCCCTTTTATAGAAAATTCCTCAAAATGGATGGTTGAGATTGAGCCACAAAGGGAAGTTGAGATTCATTCCACTTCAATCCATGTGTGTTTGATCCAGGTGAAAGGTCATTGATTGTTCAACCTTGTGCTTGTTTTGGGGAGAATGATACAAATTTGGTAATTATCCCTTTTAATTGCTTGTATTTGAAATTCGAGTGCTCACACATGTGTGAGGATGTGTGAATGGGTTCATTTAGCCAAAATTATTTAGGACTTTTAAGTAAACTCAATAGTTCAATAAATTAAGTGATTTGAGATTTGAATTAAAGAATTTGATTCAAGAAGTTACATCTAATTATGTAAGAAAGTTTAATTAAATGCTCCATAATTAGGGCCAAGTGATAAATGCCTTTGATTTAGGATTTCTTAAGGCTAATTAATCAAAATAAGAGTTGGGTTTACTAGACCAATTTTAGGTGATTATAATAATTGCATATTTATTTTTATTATAACCAGACATGGAATCAAACCAAGCACAAGACCCTCCCAATAATTGTGAAAATAATTCAAAACCACCTCCAAACAAACTCCAACCACCTGAAAACAATCCCCCACCTCCAGAAGACCAACCAATCCTAAACCCTCAACCTTTAGAGGATCTTATAGGAGAAAATATAAATTAGCTAAGAGGATTTTAGAACACATATGCCAATATCCCCACATTGCACCTGATGTTTTTTGTTGGATGATATCACATTTGGATACTATTCATGTTGTTGATATTCACTTTTTGTCACTAAAGTCAGCATATTTTTCTGTGAAAGAAGATAGACTGGTTACTTGACTGGAAGAAGTGTATAGACACTGTATAGATAATTTAGAATGATTGAAGTTGGTTATATGAAGAAGGGTTGGTTGTATGTTTCATATTACAGATGTTACAGTTCATTTGGTGAGGACAGGTTTCTAGACTGTAACTGTGATGCTTGACAGAGCAGGTCCCTGTATTTTGGGTATATCTAACTAGCAAAGATATTTCAGATGAAGTGAGCTTACTGGAGGATACAAGACATATTTTGGAATATTGGGTTGTGTTCAATTTATGTGAGCATACTGGCGACGTCAGTTGTGGAGTGTATTCTAGAGGAGATCTTATTGGTGGCCAACTTCAGACATGTAGCGTGTAATATGAATTGTGAGCATGGATTGAAGATCTGGAAGCATAACTGATGGATTATAATTGATGTTTACTTGTTAACTGATGTTTAATTGTTATAGGTACCATGTGTATCTTAGCAAGGTGTTAAACAATTATTTTTATATTGGGAAAGCCTAATTGGCCGACCTAATTAATAATTTGTGTATTAGGAAAGCTTAACTAGCTGACCTAATTAATTATTATAAGAGGGTATATATGAGAGATATTTTCTTTTGGAAAGGTGTGAATGTGACAGTGGAAGTGGAATAGAAGTGAAAGTTGTGAGGCTTGTTGTATTACTAGATGTAGAGCAGAGTTTGTGATAAGAGTACTTCATTAGAAATGACCAAGCAAAGATAGTTGCTATTAGATAGATCACTAGATTGTATTTCCTATATACACTTGTTCAAATTGTGAATCCTTGAGGGTGACTTTAACCTTCTTTGGGCAGTGTGCCTAGGTAGTGAGCCTACTAATTTTTTTTGACTCCTAACAGGGTCTGTCTCCTAACAGGGACTGTGTATTGTAATGTTGTAATAAGCTCCTAACATGGATAAATATTTTAATAGGGATAATATACTCTCAGTACATTATTTTTGGGTGCCAATTCCCACTGGGTTTTACCTTTAACAGTATTTTCTCAACAAAAATTATTGTGTTACTGTGTTGGCATTTACTGTGTTATCATTTGCATTGCAATTTTGGTTTATAAAGTTCAAATTTTAATAATCTATATCACAAATGATTCACCTCCCCTCTCAGTTGTCTTGTGGAATTTTATTCCTAACAATTAATGGTATCAAAGCTAATGGTCCTTAGAGAGAAATCTTAATAGCTTGAGGTGATCCTAAGATGAGTTACTATAAAAGGATAGTCTGAAATTTGATCCTAAAAACTTTGACAATTGGAAGAACAAGATGAGAACTCATTTGCTATGTTTGGGACTTGACTTCTAGATGATCAAAAAGAATAATGAAAATATAGTGAATGAGGACGAACTAGAGAGGGATACTAAAGATGAAAAGAAACTATTTTCATGTAATATGGTTGCAAGGGAATCATTGATCAACACACTTTCTGAAGGTGAATTCACAGAAGTATAAGACTTGGATTATGCACATGAGATTTGGACAAGATTGGAGACACTGTATGAAGGAGATAAGTTTACAAAATAGGAAAAGCTATAGAAATGGAAGATAAAAATGGAATTATTGAAGATGAGAGAAGAGAACATTAGGGCATATGGATAGAGAATTACTGAAGTGGTTACTATCATTATAAACTCTGGAGGTACTTACAGTGAGGAAGAAGTGATAGCAAAGATAATCAGATCTTTGACACCTGCTGATAGAACCAAAGTACAAGCTATAGAGGATATTATACCTTTGACACTGAACTTCACTAGAGAGATGTTGATTGGAAAGCTAACTACTTTTGAGGCCGTAAAATTGGGAGATACTTTACCTAAAGTTGAGTCAATATTCAAGGCAACCGTGCCTAAGAACAAAAAGACCTTATCTTGAATTGTGAGCACCAACAATTATGACCTAAGACAAGAGCTTGGAGACTATGCTGAGGAATTGGAACAAATAAATGAGGAAGAAAGAAAGCTAGATGAAGTGGTAGCATTAATCACTAGAAGAGAGAAGAGAGTTAAGGGTAAATTTGAAGGCAAATTACATTTGAAATGTTTTTCATGTAACAAGATTGGTTATTTTGCATCTAGATGTCCTACAAGGGTTCCTAAGCACAAACCTAAGTTTTACAAATCAAAGTATCCTAAAGAAAAGAAATGTTATTATGCTAGTGAGGGTGTTTCTAATGATGATGGTGACTATGATGAAATTGGATTTATTTCTATAAAGGATGATGAGCCTATACATGAGGAAAAAGCCTTAAAATTTTGTGTTGAAAAGAAATATGAATGGGTTATAGACAATGGTTGTTCGCATCATATGACTAGAGATAAAAATAAGTTTGTGAGTTTGAAAATATATGATGGTGGTGTTGTTATGTTTTCTGACAATACTCCTAAACTTATCATTGGAGTAGGATCTGTTTATCTGGATAGAAAGACAAATATCGACAGTGTATTACTTATTGATGGACTTAAGCAAAATCTGTTGATTGTTGGATAGTTAGTGGATATAAGAGGTTATCAATTGAATTCATTAATAGGAAATGCTCTATCTGAAGTAAATCAGGAGATTTGATTGCATCTGGTACTAAATCTAGAGGTAATGTATTTGAATTGAATACATCTGAAGCTACTTGTTTTATTGCGAAGGTTGATGAAAGTTGGCTGTGGCATAGAATATTTTGTCATGTTAACTTTGATAACATTGTGAAGGAAAGTATGACTAATGTTGTAAGAGATATACCAAAGATTTTAAAGCCATCTAACACTATGTGTAGAGAGTGTGTTATGGGGAAGTAGACTAGAATTATTTTTAAAAAAAAATCTTATTCACCAAAAGAGAAGTTGGATTTGGTGCATACATATCTATGTGGTCCTACAAGAACAAGATCATATTATGGCAAAAGGTAATTTATAATTTTTGTTGAAAACTTTTATAGAATGATGTGGGTTACATATTTGAGAGAAATATTTGAAGCATTTGACAAATTCAAGTTATTTAAAACAAAAGTTGAGAATGAATCTAGTTTGAGGATAAAATGTTTGAGATCAGAAAGAGGTGGAGAGTTTACATCAGATTTTTTTAATACCTACTATGAGGAAAATGGAATATACAGACATACATCAGCTCCTAGAACTCTACAACAAAATGGGTTAGCAGAGCAAAGAAACATAACTATATTAGATGCTGTAAGGACTATGTTGTTGGAAGGAAATGTGTCACATGTTCATTGAAGAGAGGCAATTGGCACTTTTGTGTACACCTTGAATAGAATATAGATCAAAGAAGGTACAAGTAAGACTCCTTATGAATTATGGATTGATCATACACCTACTGTAAAATATTTCAAAATATTTGGAAGTAAATGTTATATCAAAAGAGATGATGAGATAGGGAAGTTTGATGCTAGAAGTGATTTAGGATTTTTTCTTGGTTATTCTACTAAGAGTAAAGCATATAAATGTTTCAATATGAGATTGAGGAAGTTGATTGAAAGCGCCAATGTGAGGATAGATGAAAATTTTCTAATTCAGGAAAGAATGTATGATTGTGGCCAGATTACAGAGATGAAAGAGGTTACTATTGAACCTGAAGAGCCTTTGATGATGGAAAATGAAATTGAAGATGAAGAGACTGAAGTTAATGAGACTCCATAGACTCTGAGGTAGGTTAAGAATAACCATCCCGAAGATCAAATTATTGGTGATGTAAATAAGGGTATGATGACTAGATCTAGAGTTAGAGATGAAATTTGTTTGATTTCTCAAGTTGAGTTGAAGACTACTAATGAAGCATGTAGAGATGAATCTTGGACTAAAGCTATGGAAGAAGAACTTGAACAGATAAAGAAAAACAATACTTGGGAATTGGTTCCAAGCCCTAAGAACAAAAATATTTTCAAAAATAAGATGGATGAGGAAGGAAAAATGGTAAGAAACAAGGATAGAATAGTATGTAAAGGCTACTCACAACAAGAAGGCATAGACTATGAAGAAACATTTTCTCCTATTGCTAGGTTGAAAGTTGTGAGATTATTTCTTGCTTATGCATCACATAAAGACTTTAAAGTATATCAGATGGATGTGAAATTAGCATTCTTGAATGGCGATATGGAAGAAGAAGTTTACATTGAGAAACCTGATGGATTTCCTTTGACAGAGGATGGAGACATGGTTTGTAAGCTAAAGAAAGCATTGTATTTACTGAAACAAGCTCCTAGAGCATGGTATGCAAGACTAGATAAGTATCTACTTTGTCTTGGTTTCAGAAAAGGTAATGCAGATAGTAATTTATATTTAAGAACTGAGGAAGATGGAATCTTAATCATAGAATTTTTTGCTGATGATATCATTTTTAGAGGCAATGATAAGATGAGTAAGAAGTTCTCTAAAGAAATGGAAAATGAATTTGAGATGTCAATGATTGGTGAAATGAAATTTTTTCTTGGTTTAAAAATTAATTAGAGTAAGAATGGCATTTTTATATCTCAAACCAAGTATCTTAAGGAAATGTTGAAGAAGTTTGGAATGGAATATTGTAAACTCATTGGAACACCTATGGTAACTGGATATAAACTGACTAGTAATGATGAGACTCAGAGGTTGTTCAAACAAAGTATAGATCTATGATTGGTGGTCTACAATATCTAACTCACACTAGATGAGATATTACCAATGCAATTGGTATTGTGGAATGGTATCAAGTAGATCCCAAAGAGACACATCTTGCTTCTATGATAATAATTTTTAGATATTTAAAAGGAACAACAGAATATGGATTATGGTATGAAAAATCAGATGATTTTATTTTACAGGCTTGTACTGATGTTGATTGGGCAGGTAATGTGGATGATAGAAAGAGTACTAGTGGTGGTGCATTTTTCCTTGGGAAAAGGTTGGTTTCTTAGTTGAGCAAGAAGCAGAACTCTATTTCTCAATCTACTACTGAATCAGAGTATGTTGATGCTCCAATAAATTGCACACAAGTTGTTTGGATGAAATAAATGATGAGGGACATTGGAATAATTTTTGAAGAACCAGGGTTATCCATTGTGATAACACCATCACAGTGAATATGTCAAAGAATCCTGTATTGCATTCAAATACTAAACATATTTCTATTAAGTATCATTTCTTGAGGGACAAGGTAGCAGATAAAGAGATTAAACTGGAATATATTAGTACAAAGAAATAGATATTCAGTATATTTACAAAAAAATTTCCAAAAGATTCTTTTGAGTATCTTAGAAGCATGCTTGGGGTCAGAGCCCCACCTTGTGATAACTAATTGATGAAGATATGAATCAGTCTAGTGGCTTATAGAGCTATATCATTTTTTGTACTTTATGTACAGATCTACTCCTCAAGGGGAGTGATCGCAGGAAGAGAAGAATATAGATGAGTTATGGCACCCTTTTCCATTGTTTCCAAAGGGGTAAGGAATCTATGTGAAAATCCCTACAATTTGGGGAGATTTGTGTTGAGGATATTGAGAAGATTGTATTGAGAGGATAAAGTATTTTTGAGTTGATTTTGGGTTGATGGATTTTCCCATATGTTTCCATCATTGCCAAAGGAGGATATTGTTGGATGATATCAGATTTGGATACTATTCATGCTGTTGATATTCATGTTTTGTCACTGATGTCAACATATGTTTCTGTGAAAGAAGACAAACTGACTACTTGATGGGTAGAAGTGTACAGATACTGTACGCATGATTTAGAATGATCAAAGTTGGTTATATGAAGAAGTATGTGTGTTGACTTTATCCCTAAGGTCACTTGACTATATGTTGCATATTGTGGATGTTACAGTTGATTTAGTGAAGACTAGTTTCCAGACTGTAATTGTGATGCTTGATAGAGGAGGTCTATGTGTTTCGGGTATATCTTACTGGTGAAGATATTTTAGATGAAGCAATCTTACTAGGGGACAAAAGACATATTTTGGAATATTGGGTTGTGTTTGATTGACATGAGCATTCTGGTAATATCAGTTGTGGCGTGTATTCTAGAGGATATCTATTTGGTGGCCGACTTCAGACATGTAGTGTATAATATGAATTGTGAGCGTGGATTGTAGATCTAGAAGCATAACTGATGGATTGTAATTGATGTTTACTTATTATAGGTACTATGTGTATCTTAGCAAGGGGTTAAATAATTATTTGTATATTGGGAAACCCTAATTGGCTGACCTAATTAATTATTTGTGTATTAGGAAAGTTTAACTAGCTGTCCTAATGAATTATTGTAAGAGGGTATATATGAGAGATATTTTATTTTGGAAAGGTGTGAATGTGACAGTGGAAGTGGAAGAGAAGTGAAAGCTACGAGGCTTGTTGTACTACTGGATGTAGAGCATAATTTTTGATAAGAGTACTTCATTGTAACTAACCAAGCAAAGATAGATGCTATCAGACAGTTCACTAGATTATATATTTCCTATATACACTTATTCAGATTGTTAATCCTTGAGGGTGGCTTTAACCTTATTTGGGCAGTGTGCCTAGGTAGTGAGCCTACTACTTTTTTTGACTCCTAATAGGGGATGTCTCCTAATAGGGACTGTGTACTATAATGTTGTAATAAGCTCCTAACATGGCTAAATATTTTAACAGGGATACTATACTCTCAGTATATTATTTGTGGGTGCCAATTCCTACCAGGGTTTTACCTTTAACAGGGTTTCCTTGACAACAAGTATTGTGTTTTTGTGTTGGCATTTACTATGTTATTATTTGTATTGCAGTTTTGGTTTATAAAGTTTTAAGTTTAATAATCTATATCATAACTGATTCATCCCCCCTCTTAGTTGTCTTGTGGATTGTTATTCCTAACAGTTTTCCACCTTGAACTCTATTATTGAAAACATGAAGAAACTTACAGAGAAACATAATGCTGCACTTCTTTAGCGTGATTCCATGCACACTGAGTTTGATGATGGGCTTGATTATGATTAAGTTACAAAAATAACAATAATTAAAAATGACATATGGAACCTTTTTTTGGAACCCAAAATGAGAATAAAAGTGGACCCTGAAAATCCCAAGTTATTAATTAAATGGTGCACAAATTATGCAATACGTGACCACTTTTGGGACCGCTGGCAGATGGTTTTTGATAGACCACCTCACAATAATTTGGATGTCCCATTATATTTTTTAAGAAAATTGTATGCTGAATTTGTGCTCAATCACAAGGTAAACTATTGGAGCATGAGACTGAACTAGGTTGTAGGCTTAGGCGCTCCTCAGGATATGCCATGGGCACACTGGGTGAAAACCCACACATATGTCCCCCCCTGATATTTCACCCCCTCATACAATGCAACATCTAGATATTATTGATAAGGCCAACTCACGGAATATTAGATCCATCCAAACCTTGAGTGTTCTATTGGTTAGGTAGAGTGCATCATTGTTTAGGTAGAGTGCAGCATTGTTGTAACATTTTTGTGTGCCACACACTTGCATTATGTACAAGAATTTGTGCTTGGGTCCCCTGAATGATAGTCATGCGTTTGACTATGTCTTCGAGTTGGATGATACAAAACATGACACTACATGCACTAAAGCACCTCATGGAGATGTGCATTAGATGAGAGACAATGAGGGGCATGCAGAGCCAAAAACTCCTATTGTTACGGTAAGAGTAAATAGTTAACTTTTTGTGCATTGTATTTAATTTTAAACGTTCATAGTTTTACTAGAATTTTCTTATAATGATTTCCCACTTATGTATTTTTATGTGTTCCCTTTATATTCAGTTGATGATAGAGGAGGAGATGGCACAGGTGGAGGGGTCCATGCTTTCAGCCATTTCATTTGGCCTTGAAAATTCCATGGTACATGTATTTTAATGTACTCATTGGCTTCCTCTCTTTATAATAGTATATACATGTGTTTTCTAATTTTTATGATCATTTTATTACATACTGATGTAGGTTTCACTAGCTTTCAGTGGGGGGAAATGTGAGGGGGTTCAAGCATCAGGAATTGACAAGGGGAAGGTGATTAAGTATTTCTGATTCTTTATGCATATGTATACTTGTCACTTGTGCATACTTATTTTTAATTTACATGGTTTATTTGAGATAGGGTGGTGTTTGACGATGTCGTGTGACTGGTTCGCTATGGTAGAGTCACATGCATCTCAATTCAGAGTGATAGCCCCATGGTACATATATTTCTATATTTATTTGTTTGTATTTTATTTTCAAGTATATGATCAAGTCATGATGGTATCAAGTTTCTTTTTGAATTTTGTAGGTCTCCCCTAGTTTGAGGGAGGTACAATGCCAAGGATTTCTATCAATGATGACCCAGCTGGCATTTCCTGAAGAAAGTTCAACCCATGTAAGTTTTAATGTTAATTTAGTTATTTTACATAAATATATTTTTATACCAAGGATTTAACATTAAATAGTATAAATCATAGATAAATCTCATTTTTGCAAACATATACAGGTTGGACTTGACATTGGTGGCATTATCCCTTTGCTACCAAGGACATATGTTAGGACTCCTGACCACATGAGGAGATAGAGAGGCACAGTACATGAGAGTTCAATTTTAAAATTTGCTTATTTATTATTTTTAACTATGATATTGAATTTTTATTTTTGATTTGTAGAAACCATATAAATTATGTAATCTAACTTGGGGTTTCACTTTTGTGTTCATGCCGGATCCATCAGAGCCAAACAGGATTTTGACGAGGCTCCATTTGATGATCCACCAGTAGAATATGATGTCCTAGAAATATTTGTAGTTGTTTCTTATTTTGATATTCCATATGGCACATTTTGAGATGACATATTGCACATTGTATCTA